>JAHHFK020000952.1:0-281804 GCA_024533555.2 Aedes koreicus | reverse complement strand
AAATAAAATTCTATAAAAATTTAAAAAAGACAGTATATATTTCATTCAACCATTCATACAAGCCTCCAATTAAAAGACTGTATGCTACCTTCGCACAGTCAAAATACTGCGGCCAGTCAATATAATCAGTGGGCAGGTTAGACTTTAAATTAAATTCAAAAGACATGTTTTGATAAACAGGTGAATATATTATAATTTGCCGAATTCCTTATTTAAACCTTCCAATTAAAATAATTCAAATAAATTTAATATACTAATTTTATCATAATTAATAAATTTATATAATTAAAATTTATATTTTAATAAATAATTTAATTTAACAATAAATAAAAAAAAATTTAAAATAAATCATAAATTTATTAATGATAACTATTTTTAGGCTTACATTTATTTAAATATTTTATTTTTAATTTAAAAATTTATTAAAAAGTTTTTCCTGTTCCTACAGGTACATCAATGAAATATATTCCACCACTTCCTACATTGATAACTATCATACTTGAGATGTAACATTTTGTTGTTGATCGTTCACATAATTCGTCAACCGGTGATTCAACTCGAAAAAAATGATGTTGTTGACATTTATCGTGTTTGGACCAGCATACTACGATTGGCGAATTCGAATGTTTTCATTTTAATGATGTTCTCGCTCTAAAATTGTTTTTCCTCTATTTCAAACGTTTACGTAGATTTTCTCAATTTGTATGACGTGTAAACCCGTCGGGGCTCGAGAAAGGACAAAATGGTAAAATAATCTTGTCAATCTGTCAATCCGTTCTCGAGTTATGCGATTACGAACGAACAGTAATTCATTTATATATAGAGATGTTATGATGAGATTCAATGACAAGGAATAGGAAAAATATTGCAGTTATTATTTTCAAGCCATATTTTAACGATTTAAAATAACAAAGTCACGAAATAACTCGAGAGAAACAAGAAGTCTGTAAAAATAAATTATGTTAACTGACTGACCAATGACTGATCGTCGCATAGAGAGTGCCGCAATTTTGGCAATTTTGTTTGTTTCGGCAGATTCTCGTCATTTCACGAAGTAAAGCGGTTTTCGTTAGCTTCTGATAGTTGCGATTGGTTTTCAACTAAAGTTACGAAAAATTTGCATTTCAAAATAAATGGCTCGAGCTCACCAAGTGGTCTTCTGAAAGCTGAAACGTCAGTTTTCAGTTTATGAGGCCAAATTGTTGATTTTTTGAAGGCAGAAATTAAAGAAACTACCAAGATTTCACAGGCCAGACATAAGTGACTTTGGCAATATGAATATTTTTTCATTGTGTTTCAAACGAGTAATTATTAATAAAAAAAATATATATATATATATTATTTGAAAAATGTAATCAACAACGTTCACCCCTTGTTTAATGTATGTTTTGTCTAGTTAAAAAACCGCAATGATTAAGTGAATTTTATTTGTTTATTTGGCTGGTATTTTCATATCCACAGTTATTATTATTGAATATAGAAGCACATATTTGTAATGTAGTACATGTATACAATTTTTTCTAGTTGCAAAACAAACCATGCTTGATTCATCTTTGTTACTTTTACTCATCAAAACATATTTTAAAACCAAAGATCAACAGTTGCGACTACAATAAATGATGGAAATTTAATTTTTAGGTTTATTTGTGGAACTCTGAATAGAGTAGAATCTTCTACGCCAGGCCTTCAATGATATCGTTGCATAAATCTTTTCGAATCACTTTACCAGCCAATTTACCGATGCAAATAGCTCGGAAGGAACCACGTTTGAGAATTTTGAGGCCTTTCGTCTGTTTTGTTTTGTAATTGTCTTTTCATTATCAGTTATTTTATTATTATTCATCATATTCAGTAAGTGTTACGTTTGCAAGTTTGATACGGCGTTTCGTGATTTCTTCAGTTTTTTTAGTTCAGTCCGTGAAGTGTGTCATTTATGTGCTATGAGAGTCTTCCGAAGCAGTTTTCTCGAACTAAAATTAAGAAATGATATAACTTAGCTCCTTTTTTAAGCATTTCGCCAGCCGTGGGAGGATTATGTCGTCCATAGAGACGCTGTTGACACTGCCTCAAAAGGTGTTACATTTTCAAGTTTGCTTTCTCTTTCTCTCATTCACGTTCATGTCGACTTTTTAGTATGGTATCGTTTCGTCTTTTTGATATTTAGTTTGTCTATGTAATTTCTTCAGCCTTTTATAGTTTAGTTCGTCATTTATGTGCTGCGAACATCTTTCTGAGCAGTTTTCTCGTATCAACAATAAGTCGCCATTATGTCGTCGAGGTACTTGAATTCTACCATTTTTAGTAATGTCGGATGCTACAAGTCTCAGTAGTCCCAACAGTATAATTTTCATGGTTTTCTGACGGGACTCATGAGAAAGAAGTTTCCTTTAAAAGAAATTGGGAGGTCGTTTCGTCTCTTTAAGTTATTTAATGAGTAATTCAGTAGTGTTACGGCCAAGAGGGCATTTTGTAACTGTTTATGATTTTGTTAATTGATGTCTAGTTCTTATGTGCTCTTATGTGCTCTAAATGTCATCGATGCATACTTTGTCTTACCTCGTTTAATTCAGCCATCACTTTGTCCACGTTAGTCAGTTCTTGTCTGGGTTATTCAGTTAAATTCTATTATAGAAAAGTTAACGTCTACTTTTCCGTTCATTGTTTTTTTTTTTTATCCTAATCTCTAAGTCGTTTAATCGCTTCAAAGTCTTACATGCATGTGTAACTTAACAATAATTGTTTGAGTCTTGGTCGACGATCAGATTCACTTTTTGGTGGTAAAGTAACGCTTCATCACGCCTGTTCCCTATCTTTTATTGAAAAATTATCGATAATGAAGCTGTTATAATATTGTATGCATACCATTGTTATAATGTGTGGTATTTTCACAACGGCTTTTTGAAATGGAAATAACAAAATAAGAATAGCGCCACGTTCCCAGTTTTAATAAAACTTCTACTCAGTGATTCCTACAATCGATTCTCTACGAATATCAAAAATGTTGAACACATTGTCTATCAACATACATCTATCTAGCTTAATTTATATTTAAGCGTGACTACGGCTCATCATGTCAAAGAATGCATAAGAAAGGTGTTGCGGCCAAGAGGAGATCCCACATCAATATCACCGAGGAAAAGGCCCACCATCAAAGGCTCCCAAACAGGATGTCCGTTGGATCACATCTGTAGAATCAGTGCATCAATGGCAGATATGTGACGCGGCGTTAAATAAAAATAGTTATGATGTGATGCCACCACGTCAGAATATGTCTTTTGTTGCCATTTCAGCGCTAATGGCGTAGGCACATCTATCGCGATCAGATCACATATCCGAAAGGAGGGGATAAATGATGGAAATTTAATTTCTATAAAAAAAAGTGCAAAAAAATACAAGTTAAAGAGCGGCATTTATTTGCACTATAAGCTCTTTACAAAAACATGTTAGGACCGTTGTGATATTTTCCCACCTACATGCTAGGTAAACTTTTTATTAGAAACAGTTTTATATCATTATTTATCAATTTTAACAATCATCTTTAATAAATAATAGGTTTTCTTTCATATATTTCTTATATTCATAATATTTATACTTTATAACAATTTTATTTTCCATTCCTCTCTTTTAGTACTAAACAACACATTTCACCTAGAGTTTAAAAAAAAAAAATGAAAAAACCCCAAATATT
Organism: Aedes koreicus; assembly: GCA_024533555.2. Classification (NCBI taxonomy): domain Eukaryota; kingdom Metazoa; phylum Arthropoda; class Insecta; order Diptera; family Culicidae; genus Aedes; species Aedes koreicus. The sequence continues at coordinate 278,116 of JAHHFK020000952.1, read as the reverse complement.
ACAATTTTAAAAACTATACAAGAGAAGATGTTACCACTTCACTGAGCGTCATAATTAACTCCCATCAATGAATCCAAAATTACAGAAATTCAAAGAATCCAGTTCATATATAAAAACTAAATAATAGGGTTGCCCCACCTAATATTTCTATTTCCATAAATATTAAGCGTCCCAATAACAATTTTAGTTTTTTCCACCTGCCTCCTCCCTAAAACTACATCCAAAACTCTCCCCCTCCCTTTACATAAAGAGGCCCCTTAGATGATAAACTGATTAATAACAATTTTGATTTCATTCACCAAAATAACTCCTCCAATAATATAAAAACAACCTCCAACACCTCCCACACAAAATCATAATAAAAATTTAAACTTAAACATAAATTTTAATCATAAAAATATTTTACCACTAAACCCAAACCTATCCCAAAAACCAATTAAATACATTATCACTATAATCGAGTTTTTTTCTATTTTTTCATAAAAAATTAATTCACAAAACTATTACAACATAAACCAAAATCCACACAAAACAAATATATGTGACAAATCACTTAAAATCGAGTTTTAACTCATTATCTTCTTCCATAAAAATTATTTTCCCCCAAAATAATTTTACAATAAATAAAAAAATTTCTTACAACAACATAATCAAATTAAAACAAATATATTGATAATTTCCTAAACTTTTTTCTAAAATCCAATATCAATCCACATTATATACCATAAATTTATAAATTTATTTTTCCACATTTCAATTATTCTTATTCAAAATACATTTTTTTCTAATTCTATAACCTTATAAGAACTATTTTTGATTTGATGAGAGACCACTTGATAGTCCCCTCCCCCCCCACCACGCCCCCCCTCTCCTCCCAAAACTATTCCCTTTTCCAAATTCACTCCACATAAATCAATTAAAACAAATATTTTATCACGCCATCCATTCCCTCTCTTTTCCTAAATTTATTTCCCATTCATTTCCTCCTCTCCCCTCCATTTCCCTTACTCCCCGTTTAATGCATTAACTGGAGGCAATGTGTTTTTAAAATGCTTGCTTGATCACACATACCTCTCCCCCTCCACCCTACTATTTTTCCCCCCCCTTTTTTCTTTTTTTTAAAATGTTGAAAACGAGCGGAGAGCATATGAAGGTAGTATACGATCAGGCGCATAATCATTTACCAGCTACTGGATGCAGGGTAGGCAATGGGGAGAATACCCCCTTGACTGGTAAAAGAATATGCGACCGATCGTGTTCTTATACTACCTATTGCTTTTTTCTAGTTCTAGCGATTTGTTTGTTTTTCCCTCCCCACCAATGCCTGACATGGGTGAGCAAATATCTCTTACTGTTGGGTTTATTACTTAGCATGCACCGACTATTTCACACATATTATTCCTCTCGTCATACTATTACTTATAGACCACGGAGAGGAACGACGATGTCTAAAAAGTTAAGGAAATCCAAATTTACGAGGAAGTGAACAACTATAAATTGTTTAAAAATATCTCAATAACTTTGAACTGAGTCGCTCATCCTGATTCCAACATGATTTTGTTGATTATCACCGAATTAATCACATATTTGGAACATAGGCCGAATGAAGGTGTTAGTCTAACGTTACATCCCGTTACCCTACTAGGATTTTATTTTTAATTTCGGGGGGTTCAACCCAGAATTTTTCAATTGGGCGAAGTACCGGTGAATTTGGTGGGTTCATATCTTGTGGCACAACATTGACTCCGTTGGCTCGGTACCACTCCAACACGTTTCGAATGTAGTGGCAGGATGCTAGATCAGGACAAAAAATAGTTGATCCTTTGTGCTTCCTTATCAATAACAAGAGACGCTTCTTAAGACACTCTTCCGTGTAAATCGCACCGTTGATTGTTCCGGGAGTGATGAAGGGAGCACTCACTTCACCACATCCGCAAATCGCCTGCCAGATCAGGAACTTCTTTGTAAATTTCGATAATTTCTTCTTCCGAACATCCTCCGGAACATTGAACTTAGAGTTTGCAACGGAATATTCTTGCCCAGGAAATCGGCCTTTCCGAAAGTTTCGTCATCCACCACGATGCAACACGATTTGGTGAGCAACTTCGTGTAAAGTTTCCTGGCGCAGGTTTTCGCAGTGAAATTTTGCTTTTCATTCCCCCGGTTTGGGGCTTTTAACACCTTGCGAACATGTAACCCAGCACGTTTCACGGTTTTCTGCACAAAACCAACTAACACCTTGGACTTTTAAGTGACATCTCGAATTGACATGTTTGGACGGTTCTTGAACTGTTGTATCACTTTCCTGGCAATTTCACTGTCCATTGTACCACTTTTACGACCACTCCCTTCCCTCCTTTGGGCATTCAGCGCTCCTTGAAGGTTCTGATCACACGAGACACAATTGTATTTGCAATTCCAAGCTTTTTAGCGATCCATCGGTGGGACGCATCTGCATTTTGATTGTAAGTGCACAATTTTTTTTCACGGATAATTTCGTATTTCGACGAGATGTTTGAATAACTATGAAACTGTACATTAAGAATAAGATTTGCTAAAGATTTGTTTTTACTCGTACGGTTCAAAGGTAACAGAAGATTTTCGGTGTGCCATTATTATCGAATACACACTTTAATCTCATGTTTTACGAATAGTAACCATTCATCAAACCGCTCAATCATCCAAGCAAACAGAAAAATCACGACGTAAACAAGGGGATTCACATCGGAATACAATTTAATCAGCCTTCGAATGTGAAGAGAAAAGAAAAACGAAGCGCACATCAGTAGAAGACATAAATCAAAACAACATTGAATTAATTGAAGTTGGAAAATTGATGACGCTCTCGAGGGAAGATTGTCTGCCAGTGAAAACCCACAGCAGCCTTATACACGACTCTCCGGAATTGCGCGGTGAGTAGTAATCAGTCCAAAAACAACCGACGAACTGCGCTTCCTAAGGGTCACCCACAGCGTAATTCGAAGAAATTCTGTCTTTAGGTAGGTATCATGTTCACATCCATCTGTTATGTTCATTTTTTTTATCTATCTTTGTTAGTCGGTGGGTACAGCAAAACTTCGACAACTACATATGCATATATCAGATCACACTTCAATCAAAATAATGCATTTCCCAATACGATCAGTTTCTCACCATGCAGAACCACCCGAGGACCAAACTGCATATGCTACAGGTGACTGTTCGGCTGGCTGTGGATGGCTGCTGGCTCACTTCTGACGGATTGCCACGTATTAAGATCAAAGCATTTTTGTCGCTTTGATTTTCGCGCCACAGCCGGTCGAGCGGTATTGCAGTGTAGTTCCTCTCGCAAACCAACAGAGTGTTATTGATCAGCCATATGGGATGGAGAAAATGAATATTGCAATTTGACACCTCACCATTGATGTTGGTTCATGGATTCTTGGTTCGCTATCGGTGTTGATTGCCATTAAGGCGAAAAAAAAAAACAAAAATTTAAAACTAAAAAAAAAGATCGAAAAGAAAATACGTTAGCAATTTTTGTTCTAACGATAATTGAAAATGGAATGCCTATTTCCTATGAGCTTACCATTTGTTTATATGGTTTAACTTTCTGGCACAAATGTTAAAAATGTTCAAATTTTGCTGTTTTTGATTTCGCAAACCATCCCGGTTTTTTTTTAAGTTTATTTTTTGTACAGCATTGTTCAAATAAACTTTGCAGAGCCATGTTAAAATTTTGCTTATAGTTTTTTTTTTAAACTAAAGATAGACGGAGTTAACCGATGGGAAGAGGAAGCGAGAACTTTAAGTGTCTACAAAAAAAAACGCGTATTTATATTTCGTTGTTCTAATTCTAATTCTTGTTCTTACTGTTCAATTTTAAATTTGAACATTTTCAGGGACAAATAAAAACCAACTGGTTACATAAAACAACAATCTGAGGCTAATGTTAGTGAGAAGCACATATATGTGTTAACTCATAAATACTGAGTTAACTCCAGATCACGTAGAGCCAAGATAACTCGAATCGGTACATTTGGTTGTCTACCTAAGGCCCGAAGGGAATCATTAAGCTCCGTTCTGACTTCACAATGCTCAGTACAAGTCAAAATTACTTGATCTGCGTCATGGTAGCCTTGTCTTCAGTCATAGATATAGCTTTCACTTAGACCAAAATGTTCAGTCCAAAATCGGCTAAACCATAATGATAAGAAATGAGGCATCACACGAATGAAATCTCACAGTGTTCCAAAAGTCACTTGATAACTAGGAGAAGAAGAAACACCAAGAAAAGTAAAAAACGAAAGCGTGAGTTATGATGTGACATAACTGCAAAGTTGACATAGGACTGCTTGATGATGTGAACAAATTGATGTCATCGAATTAATAAATTTCTACTATATTTTAGTCAGTTCAAAGAACCATGAAACCCTATGCTATTCGTGTGAGGCTTTACTATTGGTTCTCCAGTTCGGGTCGAATTAACTGTTAATAATATTTAGTTTGTTTACCCCTTTTTAGTTTAAGCTGCATTGGAAATTTACGTTGAACATAGAGGAAACCAGTATAGATATTTTCGTTTTCCATTGTCTGCAGCGGGAATCGAACCCTCACTTCATGGCAATCGCTTGAACGACGGGTGACGCCTCTAATCACTTAATCACGAAGATGACGTGGGCGATTGATTTGGCCATTTTCTCCGGGACGCGGCTTTTTAAGCAACGCCATGTTGAACCGGTGCGTGGTAATGAAAACTTCGATGAGCTCTAGAGAAATTTCAATCAAACATACTCTTTAGTCGGTGAATTGATTTGATCGTCCTGAAAAGGACGGATTTTAGTTGTTTACGGAGGGAACATGGCTCTTGAATAAAATTTTCTTCTCAGTCTTCTGTGAAATGGTCACACCGGAGAAAAGTTTTTTTCATGATGAATCAATCAGAGCGTGGCGTAAGTGCGTTCAGACATTTTTTTTAAGTACTTTTTAATCAGTTTAAACAAATATAATAAACCATGTTAGCATCAGGGATCCAGCTTTAATGTTCTACCTTTCGAATGAAATACTTATCGTAAAATGTCTGTGGGCCAGAGAGGAGATATTATCTTTCAAATTTCCAAACCTGCGTAACGCTTTCGATTTAAGAAATCTTAGAACGGCGCTCTTATACAGAAATAGAAAAGAGAGAGGTAAGTCCTACGTCAAAAAATTGCACGTGTTTTCCGTGAATAAGCATCTCTGATTGATCATACTCGTTGGTCGTTAGCAGGGCGTCCGCCTACTGGGGTTCCAATTTACTCGATTTAAGTGGACAATTGCTGTTCCTTCCACTGCTTCTTGGCGTCCTATCTCAATTGTTGTTTGTTTGTCCGGAGTTCGTTTCAAGGCTGCTGGTCCAGAGTGAGCGACGTCGTTTGTGCAGTTGGTATTGCCTAGTCGGGGACCAACGAGCATCAGTCACAACAGTAGCAGTCCAATCCAAAAATAGCGTTGACAGCCAAGCCAACACTATTTATACAGCCAGCTACCGAGTGACTGAGAAATAGGGCACAATTAATTGATGGCGATTTTTCGATCGTTAATATCACCTACCACACCGTTAATATCACAGTGCCTGCCTTTGCAAGCGAGTCCGCTCTCTCATTGCCTGAAACCTAACAATGAGATAGGACCCTCACAAAGCTGATGATAAAATAATGCGACAATGAAGCATTGAGAAGACGTCGTTTTTTTTCAGAAGATAATAGGAGGTGTACTTTAGTGGGCTGAAGGCGCAAGTAGCCTCCATAGAACTGAGACTATCTGTAAGAACTACAGTTTCTAACAAATTATGTATTCCCACCAATTCAGCGACAAAACATTTAATGCATTCATCAGTCAATAAATTAAGCTTCCATTGCTTCTATCATTATTTTACTATTACCCAAAGTTGAGTTAAGTTGAAGTTAAGTTTAGAATACGTTATTTTAGATCAAGACAAAACGCTATAAGGAATTGTCATAATTGAAAATAACCAAGTTAGCAAATAATCATTTAAAAATAATAAAAATGCAAAATTTTTTCTTTCAATGACAATCGAAAGAGATGATGAATTTCTGTTTTCCAACGACGGTAATTTATTAAGTGTATGTGTGTGTATATACAATCCAACGCCCACCGTCCGGCAGTGTTTTTATGGAAGAAAAATGTTTGCAGTTAAACGAACTGTTGTCGACTCGACAAACATTTTTAACCCGTGAGTTGGAAGGTGATAGCTCTGTTGGGTTCCAGTGACCCATTTCCAGAATGCCTGGTTACTCACGTCCATTCCGAGGTCACTTTCACTTACAACAAGCCCCGCATAGATACAGTACAAACATCAAATGGATATAGGTACTATGCATACACTTCCATCATCAAATCTTACTGTTTTGAGGATGGCACGTATTTAGCAGTAACGTTCAAATTTAGTTATAATCAGATAGACCTCACCGGAAATTGTTGCTGATATACAGTTTTCATTTGGACGGCTTCCCTGTGATGCTAAAGGAGGCTTTTATGTCTCTACACTCCGTTATTCGGCAAATATTTTCACATCATCCATTTCGAATAGAACAGCCCGAATTCAATTAGTACTTCACGCACAAATGCAATACAATGAAGATCACAAGTAAAAAAAAACACTTCCGAGAAGAAATTTAACTTGAAAATGACAATCATTGTGCAACGAAAGAAAAAAAATCTTCACGGCTCTTCATTTGTATATCTGAAATCATATGCCAGTCACTCACGCACGCATGCGCGTTAGCTTCGTTCTTTGCTTCTGACCAGCAATTGGCCGTTTGCTACTTTGCACTGGTTTTCTTTTCTCTCTCTCCACACTCTGTCAATAATAAAAATCTGCCGCTATGAGGCGACTCTGTATCGACTCCTAAACTGCTTGTACATCATCAATTCACTCGCGACAAAGCGGAAAAATACTCTAATTTAATCATTAATGCCCGCGTGGCATAATACTAACAGCACTTACAAAACACAACTAAGATGATATTAACTCTTCTTCCGGGTGCGGGGACGAAGCACAAAAATCAAAATATCAGGGATAAACTACCGACCATCACAAATTTCGGGAGGGAATCGTTTGTACTCCACTACATCTTCCACAAAAAACGTAGAGATCACATGATTTCACTGTTGGATTAGGTTGAATTACGAATATATTTTTGATTTTATTTTTTCGCCGAAAAAGATTTAACAAAAACGAAACACGTCAGTTTCCAAGCACGGCTTGCTGCGATTTCGACGGTAATTTCTTAAGTTCTGCGGAAAATAAATGTTAAGTTGAATACCATGGATGGTGGTATTAAGTCATTACTCATAAATACACCGAATTTCATGGAGAAAGATGAAGCTCTAGCTTTCAAATGTTCATGCGCTTCTTAGATACCAGTTATATGAATGTGAAAAACATGATTTGAATTTCTATTCGACGAACTGGTGTATTCCTGGCACAGTGATGAAATCCGCGTTTTTCAAATATAAACTATCCATATGTTGTCTGAATAGTCAAAGTATATGTGCTCGTAAGTTTTGTTAAGTTGAAGAATTACGTTAAATTGCTGAGGTGAGTAATGTCGATATTATTTGTGTAAGCGAAACATGGTTGACGGATAGAACGAATAATTCTGTTGTGGCAATTGATGGCCATGAGATAGTAAGACATGATCGGATAGGTCGTATAAGGGGCGGTATATTATTATACATAAAGACTGGAATTCGCTTCAATGTAAAATCGAAGTCAAACTATGAGATAGGAACTGCTCATACTGAATTCGTAGCCACTGAAATTGTTTTGCAAAATGATAAAATTTTATTGACAGCACTCTACAACCCACCTGAAGTTGATTGTACGACATCATTGGAATTTTTGCTTTCGTCTTATGGCTTTAATTATGAACATATTTTTTTATTAGGTGATTTTAATACCAATCTATCGGCAAATTCATCCAGGTCTGAGAGACTTCAAAATGTATTGTTTACGCACTCTCTTCAAAGCTTGGGGAGTGAGCCAACTTTCTTTCATAGAAATGGCTCATCTCAATTGGATTTGATATTGACTAATGACACAACAAAAATCTTAAGATTTAGGTCAAATCGAAGCTCCTGTTCTCTCCAACCATGATCTACTGTTCGCATCTCTCGATTTCAACTCTAAGCGTTCTCCGAAGCCATCGAAGTAGATCTTCTCATAGAAGCTTTTCAATCGAACGACTGGCGATCATTCTATCGAATCAATGATTCGAATCAGCTGATCGAATTTTTAAACTCTGTGTTGTTGAATTTACATGACTCCTTTGTTCCGATCCGAACTGTTTCTGATAATAGAAAAGTTAATACTTGGTTTGACTCAACCATATGCAGAGCGATTGTAGATCGAGATTTATTATTTAAAAAATGGAAATCTAGTCAAAACCAATTCGATCACTTTTTATTTAAAAGAGCACGAAACAGAGTAAATATATTGGTAAGATCTGCGAAACAACGTTACTATGCGTCTCGGCTTGATCCTAAACTTCCTTCAAAACAGTTGTGGATGAATATTAAAAACTTGGCATTAAAAAGACAGTCGCTTCTGTAGCGAATAATTTTAGTGCTGATGAAGTAAACAATGCTTTTTGCAATAATTTCTCATCCGATGATAATATAGACTATTCCTCCGATGTAAATGTTATTGATAGTGATCCCTTCTACTTCAATCAAGTTGAACAATCTGACGTTGTTCACGCAATGTATTCCATAAAATCAAATGCAATTGGTCTTGATATGATACCAATTAAGTTTTTAAAGGTCATTTCTCCAATTATAATTAAGCCAATTACTCATTTATTCAATTCTATAATAACAACTAGTATTTTCCCTGATGTGTGGAAGAATTCCAAAGTTATACCAATAAAGAAGAAGCAGAGTTCAAGCTCATTGGATAACTTACGACCAATAAGCATTCTATGTGCACTATCAAAAATATTCGAAAAACTTATTAAAAAGGATATGTGTAGCTTCGTCGAGAGAAATAAGATGCTAAACCAGCTTCAGTCTGGTTATCGTTCAAAACATAGTACCAAAACAGCTATGCTGAAGGTGTTGGATGATATCGGCTTGGTTCTTGATAATAATCGTCCAGTAGTTCTGATTCTTCTGGATTTTTCCAAGGCTTTTGACACTATTTCCCATCGTGTATTATGTCATAAATTAAAAGCTAGGTTTAGGTTTTCCGATCATGCTGCGAATTTAGTCAAATCATACCTGAAGTGTCGTGCGCAGACTGTATTGAACAACGAAGTTTATTCCGAATTTATTCGTATCACATCAGGAGTTCCCCAGGGCTCAATTCTTGGGCCTCTTCTTTTATCATTATATATTAATGACCTGGTTGGAGTAGTAAAACATTGCCATATTCATTTATTCGCTAATGACGCACAATTATATTTCAATTCCGGAAATATGTCTGCTGTAGAAATATCCAGCAAAATAAATGAAGATTTACAAAGAATTCACGAATGGTCTACGTGTGATAGGCATACTCTTAATTCTAGAAAAACGAAGGCAATTTTTATTTCCAACTCTTCATTACATGTAACATTGAAACCAGTATTAAAATTACAACAAGAAATAATTGAAAATGTTGAAAGTGCCACGAGTTTGGGCATTCATATTCAATCTAATTTTGGGTGGGACAAGAGTGCTCAGGAGTGTATCGAATATAAGCTATCCACATACATTTGCGTTGTACGCATGCATTTGTGATGTTTTTTTATGCTCTGAACACTGCATGCTGTGCGTTTGACTGTCAGCTTTCTTTTGTTTACTTGTTTGTGCGGTTCAAATTCTGCGTTTTCAAAATGTCGCATATTGAAAAGGAAGTGAAAATTAAGGTTCTGGACACATGGCTAAGTGAGAAGGGTATTACTATGCGAAAATTGGCGAAGCGGTTTGGAAATCATCATGCGAGTGTTAAAACCATCATTAATAAGTTTGGGAACACTATTCTTTGGATGAGCTACCAGGAAGAGGCAGAAAACCCGAAACTGGAGCAGAAAGTGGTATCTCTAATCATGAAGAACAAATCAATGTCAATGCGTGATTTGGCCAAAAAAGCAGGAACGAGTGTCGGAATGATCCAGCGTATCAAGAGGCGAAACCACCTGAAGACCTACAAGAAGCAGAAAATCTCGAAACAAAGTGCAGAACAGAAGAAGCGAGCAGCAACAAGGGCCCGGAAATTGTATTCGCGTCTTTTGCAGCGTCCGGATACATGCGTTTTGATGGACGATGAGACCTATGTAAAGGAGACCTCAAAAACCCTCCCAGGTCCACAACACTTTACTGCCGTCGTTGGAGAGGATGTGAGCAATGCGGACAGGTCGATTCAAGTGGAGAAATTCGGTCGAAAGGTACTGGTATGGCAAGCGGAAATGCGGAAATCTATCGATCTGAGTATAAATGCGGAAATCTATCGATCTGAGTGTCTCCAGAAGAGATTGTTGCCTTTATATAAGAAGCATAGTACACCTCCTCTGTTTTGGCCGGATTTAGCGTCGGCTCACTATGCCAAAACCACTCTCAATTGGCTTGCGGAAAAGGGTATAGATTTCGTTGAGAAAAATATCAATCCACCAAATTGCCCTCAGTTTCGACCCATCGAACGTTACTGGGCAATCGTGAAGAGGGTCTTCAAGAAGACTGGTAAGGCAGCTGGGAACATGCAGGAGTTCAAAAAAACTTGGGCTCAAGCGTCCAAAAAATGCGACGCAACACTTGTCCGGAACTTGCCGAAGTTCCAACACTTGGATGCAACACTTGTCGAAGAGCATTCGATCCAAAGTTCGAAAATTCGTGAAGAAATAACTTAAATTCGATCCGGTCTTCATTATGATCAAGTTTAACCTCTTACAATAAAGGATCAATTTTTTGTATGAATGAAATATCGGTTTTCAACAAAATTTGAAAGAAAGTTTGTGGATAGCTTATTTTCGATACACTCCTTAGAGGATGTATATAGCATTTCAAGCAAAGAAGTATTTTAAAAGTTGAATCAATATTGAAGAACACAAAATTAGTTAAATTTGTAAGTCTGGAATTGCAGCGCTTATTCTACCAGGCGAAAATCATTGTAACATTAAAAAGACCTGCAAGTCTTAATTTACGTAATAGAACTCACTAAATAAAAAATAGTTTTTCGTAAAAAAGATTTTTTTAATTCGTTATTTGTTCCAAATTTATCAATATTTACATTTCATGTAAATCTAGGTGCTCCAACTACTACCATAACCTATCGACCTTAATTGTTAAAATATATACCTAATTTTGTTTACATTGTTCGTGCTTTAAAAGTTCAGTATTTTAAACAGGTTTTTATTCCTGCATGTTAGTATAACAATATTAATCTTAAAACTAAAAGCAAACTAAAATTAATTTAAACCAAGCATAGAGGGAAATAATCATTGCAAAAGAAAATTGCAACGATTTTTTCTGAAATTATTAATTATTTTGTTGGCGATTTGTTCTTAAGTCTCAACATTCGAAATTCTATGTACTTTGTTAGTACTGTACCAAGAAAGCAGCTTCAAAACCATCTTCAGAACTAAAAAAATGGAAGTCATCTTCAGAACTAAAAAGTGCAAGCACCTTCTTCTGACTCTTATGAAGTGTTTTCTACCTGGTAGCACAACAACTTGACCATATTGGAACAGCATAAAGCATGGTCGGTCTAAAAAGTTGTTTAAATATTAGTAGTTTGTTCTTCAGACAAAGTTTGGATTTTCTGTTTATAAGAGGATATAAACATTTTATGTATTTATTACATTTGGCTTGAATGCCTTCATTTAATTTACATGTTGATCAAGTACAAGACCAGGGTATTGCACTTGATCGGCAAACAAGGATTTATGGCAACCCTGAGGCAAATCAGAAAGGTCGGAAGTAAAAATGTTATATAATATCGGCCCAAGAATGATATCCTGAGGAACTCCAGCTCTTACAGGTAGTCGATCAGATTTGGAACTCTGATAATTTACCAGCAGAGTTCTGTTAGTTAAATACATTAATACATTTGAATTAATTTCACAATATAGAGCGGAAAATTAAAGTTTTTCAATTTAGCAATCAAACCTTCATGCCAAACACTGTCGAATGTTTTTTCTATGTCTAGAAGAGCAACTCCAGTTTAGCAGCTTTCAGATTTGTTTAAACGAATTAAATTAGTAACTCTTAAAAGTTGAATGGCCATGGCGAAATCCAAATTGCTCATCAGCAAAAATTGAGTTTGTATTTATGTGAAGCATCATTCTATTCAAAATTATATTTTCAAGTAGTTAAAGGTGATTCGTGCTACTTCTTATACCAATCACGAAAGAGGGCATCTTAGATCTAATGGACTGATAGCAAATGAACTTCAGACATATTGGCTTTTTAAAGTAACTTCGATAACACAATGAAAAGTTTGAAAGTTTTCATATGCGTCGAAACCGAAAATTTAACAAAGTATCTGACCACAGCAACCTTATTGTGGTTCTTGTGTTTAGCTTCTATGCTAAAATGATCAAACACTTACAAATGTACTGGGGATGAAGTCAGTCAGCTTGAAATTTCCGTTCCTTTTAGTTTATTCCACAAAATTTTATCTGATTCAAGCATTTCTCTTGCCGGATCCCTTATTTTTTATCATGTTTACTTCTTTCACTTATTCAAGATAACATTACTAATTATAAGCATGTCAAATATTAATTTATAACTACAGGATTGTTGATCGAAGACTTTGTTGAAAGGTTTTACCAATTGAATGATGTTGTACGTATCAGTGCTGCAAATAGTCATTTCGACCCAATGCGCTAAATTTGCCAACAAATCGTTTCAGAAACCGATTTTCACAGTGGCATTTATGAAGACATTGTTTTGGTTGATTATTTTCATAAATTTGGTTCACAATGTATTGTTCTAACTTTAAAACCTAAGCCGTGAGAACGCAATACCTGAATATTCAAATGATATTCATCATTGAATATCATTGGAATATAACAGTGAATATAACACTTTCTATATACCAGTTAGGGCAATGCACTGTTAGACAAAGTTATAGAATTTGTCAAGAGCTACAATTTTCTCATACACCATATTCATGAATTCAGCTGCTGAACCAAGTTAACGGTAAATTTATCCATTTTCACGAAATTACTTTTTACAGCACTGGTACCTATACATGAAAAAAAACACTGCTCATCATTCCATAGTGAAACATCATTAGGACATCTTGAAATTTAGATGTTTTCATCAAGTTTAATACAAATACACTCACGTTATTTGCTAATAAAACATTTTAAATACAAGATAATAACAATTGGTGATTATACTACGGGTATAGAAATCTTGTTTGACTTCTTACAGCAATTACAAAGAAGGTTTTAAAAGTGTTTTTATGAGCATGGTTTGGTGGAAATACACAGAGGCAAAAACGTGTTTTCACATGATATGTGTGATTTTAGCCAAACATTCTCAAATTCATTATGCTCTAGTATATAGATAGTATATAGATGTTGAAAAAAATTCTGAATTAAAATTGCCAAAAAGAGCAATGAAGACTCCGCCGCCTGTTCAGATTTATTGCAATTTGAGTGGCTTCACTTTTGATGAAATCAAGTCGAAAATGACTCAATGTTGAGTTTGCGACTTTTTTTCTGCTATATATAACCAAACAAAATGCTATGGTATCAACAAATTAACTTTCAATCAAAAATAGTAGAACTAGAGAAAAACATTCTAAATATGAGGTGGCACTATTTTTTATTTCACTGAATGTATTTCAGTATCGTTTAAGAATGATTTCATATGTTCTGAATGACAGATTTGAATTGTCAAAGGAAAGTCAATCATTTTCTTCAATAGTAGCGTAATGTGGCAACAGCCAAATGCCACTCTGAATTAAAACCGGCACAATGCTGAATGAACAGATTCGTTTGATGTCGATTTGATGAATACCAAGGCAAATTAGTTGCTAATGAACAATTTCCCATCAACAGTCGCCAGTAAGACGACCTCGTTGGAAATTAATATTTAATCAAAACTCTGACTAATTAATACATATTGCCTCTGGCACATACGCACAATTGATCTATGCAGCATTTTTGCGATTCTCGTGCTAATTAGAGCTTCATCACCCAAGGTCCACCCAACATCCAACGAAGATTTCAATTAAATTCTTCCTCTATGCTTGCTGCAGCATCCAGACTAAACCGCACTCAAACACAAACACACCATGTCTGTATATCTCCATGATTGGGCGATTGTACATTTTTCATGCAGCTTTGCTTGCAAATTAGCAGTTCATTCGAGGAAGTTTGCTGCTATTCATACACCGTGTGCCTTAATTATAGCAAGTATGTGTAATATTTTATCCGGGCAAATGCTAATACATCCCAAAAGGAGTATAAAAATTAAGTTGGCTTGTGCTTTTCCCTCCCGAACGTAGCACTAAGGGATTATAACGTGCCATGCAAGGGCAGTGAAAAAACAAATCTCCTGTGGGAAGCTACTACCGGGGTCGGATTGTTGCCTTATGAGTTCAAACAGAGCTCCACGCAAGCGGGAAAGTGTATCAACACAAGACCAAGTTCAAAAATTGCAACGGGAAGAGGAAGAATAATGTTGATATTTGGCATGGTGGCCAGTTGGAGTGCGGATGCGGGTGAACTTGTGGCAGGATCAGGACGCAGCAGATAACTAATAAACTATGCTGCAACCGTTTTCGCTTCATATAACGCTCTAGTGTGCTCATGCTATGAACATTGTATGCTTCCCTGAAGGAACCTGCAGCGGCCGGTGGGTTTGTCTTCCTTCTACCCTCAGGGCCTTGGGTGTGCTTAGGTTGGAAAATTGATTCTTGTTCTCTTTTGAGCAGCACAATATAAGGTTTATTGAACTATGTAATACGAAAAATTAGTATAGTACTGCTATTAACGTGCCCTGAGCACGCTGGTGTTCGCAACCTTGTATTTTCGATTCTACCGCTGACGGTTCTCCAGGACCGCACAACGCAGCTTTGGAAGGCTTACTCCAATCCAAACGCCGTCTGATTCGGGCCTGGATGATCCAACACACGGATTTATACATATATATGTGTGTGGACGTGATAAAGGACTACGAAATTTAATTAGTATTCCTGGAGTATAATCAGCGCCCAAGAGGGATTGCACGTTATGAGAAGCGATGAAACTTTCACCGGATAGTGCGACGACACGAAGGAGTCAGATACACTTCCTGTTTCCTAAATGAACACAAATAAAAAAAAAATGTGGAAGAAATTTCAAAATGAGTTACAATTACGGTCCGGTCCATTCGTTCATATGACGTTTTTACCGTGGCGATGATGATGGTGTCACTCGGCTCCGTTACAAACTGGAAACCAAACCAGTAGGGTAAAGAACTGCATTGGCCTAATCACTAACTATTGTGCACATTTGATGTGATACTTCAGTTCAAGTATGATATCCTCATGTGTGAAATTCGTGAATGTTAACGCCGAAGCCAATGTTTTCTTTATTTCGATAGGCCAATGTGCGACCACTAAGCGTTTCAACATGTTTTCGGCCAAATGAAATCAGCGGGCCAAGTTTGCAAGTTAGAAAGGGTGTTGAACATTCAACAATATCTCAACAATTTGTTACTACACAATTGAACCAAAACGATAAATGAAGAATCCATCTGGACCATCTTCTTTTAAGATTCGTTTAAAAAATGTCGAAAATTTTAAACTGGTACTAATATGCCAAGAATCTGGTCTGAAACCCTAGTGGCCTCACTCTAGAGATGACATCGAGCCCATAGCAACTTTCCGGTCAAATTGAGAGCGAATATTCAAATGACCTCTGCGTCTTTTGCCAGCAGATTGTTAAAGAGGAAAGCAGCGACTAGCGAATGAGTGTGGTTAGCAGGGCGGTGTGGTTTCTACCGTGCTCTGGATGTCTCGCTCGTTGACTTTGAGTCGTGGATAGAGAATGTTCCAAGTAAGTAAAGGCGTTTGATTATGAAGATAGATGTAGGTTGAAATGGAGTCGAGCCTTTTCTCCTTAATTATTCTAGGTTAAGCTAATAATCACTTTTTTGGTACTGGACATTGTAGCTTTATCAAGTCAAATAGGGTTCCAATTTATAACTTCTTGGTCGCAAAGCCTCGTATTGCCCGTTAAAGAAGCTGGCAAGTCGGAACACTCACCAAGAGATTACAGGCCTATTTTTCAGTCCTGCTATGGTACGAAAATTCTTGAGCGAATGGTCAACGGTTTCCTTCATAATGGTCCTATAATGGTCTTCTTGTCAACCGCCAACACACCTTCCGGCTGAAACGGCACAAACATCTACCTGGATACACTAGGCCAGGTGCTGTGCGACGCCCTTCATGACGGGAACCACGTCAAACTCACCACCCTACACATCTCAAAGGCAAACAATCAGGTCTTCAAAAAGCTTATCGCACGCAGACACATCTGGGCACTTTCTTTGAAACTTCCTCCAACATCGGAAATTCCAAGTCACTCATGGAAACCCTCACTCCAACAACTTCAACGAGAAAACAGATTTCCCACATGGCTCGGTTATAGCCGTCACCTTATTCCTTGTTTGGATGCACGGAAGTTTACTGTGGCTACCAGCGGGCATCTTCATCTTTGTCTACGCGGATGGCATCATCCTGATAGTCACGAGGAGAACAGTAACTGTCCTTCACAAAAAGCTGGCTTAAGCTGTGCGGTACATCACGGATTGAGCCTCAACCTCCGGCTGTCAGCTGTCATCAAAGGAAAGCCAGTTTTTGGAATCTCGGGCAGCATAAAGGATTCTTTAAAGACTTCCACCTCTGCAACGCCCTTTAAACACCGGAACCATAAACCACCAAACTGCCGATAAGGGATAGAGGGTACGCCGGTGGTAGACCTCTCAACGATGCCTGTCATCGATGGCTGCCTCCCCCCCCCCCCCTGAAATCACTACGATACCAGTTATTTGTTCACAACGTACCAAGCCACACCACATCGACCCAACATCCTGACCATGGACCTCCCCCACAACCCCCACCCTCCAAGGATGAACCATACGTTTGTACAAAAAATAAAAACCAAAAATAGGACATACGAAACTCATTACCATGACCAGAATTAGACAGTTAATGCTGCCAGTTCCTAGATTTTAAATTGTACAGACAATTAATGCGGAACATACAATCCCTACTTCTTAGGAGGGCCCTTTCAGCACCCCTAGCATCCTTTTGTCTAACCAGGAACGAACCAGCCACAGCCTGAAGGAAGAAGACTCTTTTAGCTAGCGTATTATCGTTGATACTAAGAAGTGAATGTCTAACCTGAATTGCTGCGTTGGTCACTATCGCAGAAGATAGTGCTACAAGCAAAGAAAAAAAAGAGGTGTACGGCAAATATTATGAGCGAAGTTTTGACTGACGCGGGTTTGGAGATTTTGAACGATAATATCTCCTCTCTGGCCCACAGACATTTTATGATACGTATTTCATTCGAAAGGTAGAACATCAAAGCTGAATCCCTGATGCTAACTTAATTCATTACATTTGTTTAAACTAATTAGAAAGTACTTAAAAGAAAAATTTCTAAACGCACATAGCTATTGGTCGAAAATGACATCATATTTGCACCACGCTCTGATTGGTTCATACGGCCACAGTTACCGTGCCAGCGATTATCAAACATGTAGGGACGACCGACAAATCATCAGTTCTCGCTGTGCATCCGTATGCGACAGGCGTGTTTGCGGAGCACGTTGGTAGAAAACGCCACCCGTTAAAACAAGAAGACCAGAATCATCCCACGTCACCTGCAGCTGGCCATCCGCAACGACGAGGAGCTGAAAAAAACTTTTCTCCAGTGGGACCATTTCATAGAGTGGTGTCCTGCCAAACGTCCTCCACCATCATCACTAAAAGAAGAATAAAGAAGAAAAAGAAGGAAAATTCCTGGCTACGAGAAATTTGGAGTTTTTCACACACGATGCTCCCGGTAGCAAGCCGCTGAAGGTGGTGATCCGTGGTCTCCCGGACTACGACCCGAAGAAAATAATTTCCGAGCTTAAATCGGTAAAATTAAAACCGATCAAAGTGTTTCCTTTCGGGCGCAAGGGATTCGAAAACTATCGGGACAAGCTGTACTTGGTCCATCTGGAGAAGGACTCCACCCGTCTGGACAATCTCCAGAAAATCAAGGCCCTCGTCAACATCATTGTTGAATGGGACTCGCTCAAGAACGACGTCCGCAGTGTGTAAACTGCCTATCCTTCGGGCATGGTACCAGGAACTGCCACATGAAATCGCGTTGTGGCAAATGTACTGGAGCCCATGTCACAGCTGAGTGCAGTCAAATGGACGAAAGTGTTGAACCAAAGTGCGTCAACTGTGGTGCCAATCACGAAGGAAGTAACCGATCGTGTCCAAAGCTATCGGAATACGCTGAAATCCGCAAGCAAGCAACGACCAAAACGAGCAAAAAATTCCAGCGACGACTGCCTCCACCGGTGACAGAAGAACACTTCCCGCAGGTACGGTACAACGTATCAAATTTACCGCCTCTCGATGTAAACCATCGGCAGCGAAACCGCCAACCGACCGCCACAGTCCAACAGCGACTTGTAATTGCCCCGACAGCCCCACCAGTACAACATGTCCCTCCTCCAGTTTGGGGAAACCAGGCAACAAGTAATCCAGCTACTCATCAGTCTGATGATGACCTTTACACGCCGGAACAAATGATGGAGTTCATCAAGAACCTGCATCAACAACTGCGCCGTTGCCGTTCAAAGGAGCAACAAATCAACGCTGCCAGCATGGTGCTGATGAACTTCATCAACAAGTATGGACCGTGAAGCCATCAAGATCCTGAATTGGAATATTTGTTCCGTTCGGAACAAAAATATATCGATATCGCCATCAATATATCGATATCGCCATCATCACCGAAACGAACCTTAAGCCTGACGTTAATTTATATATTCCTGACTTTCGGATCATCAGACTCGATCGGACTACTTCAAGAGGAGGGGGTGTTGCCATTGCTCTGCAATACAATATCAACTGCCGCCTTCGGCCGAGTTTCCAGGTTAAAGCAATCGAAACCATCGGTGTGGAGGCAGATACAACCGTCGGACCAATCGTCATCATAGCGGCCTACTGCCCCAAGCAAACGGCTACGTTCTTACGACAAGACATCGTCAAGCTAACTCGGCGGCGGAAGCAATTCATCATCTGGGGAAACACTCGTCGGAACACAGAGGATCCATCATCCAACACGACCTGGAGAAGGGCCACTACACGTTGCTGACTCCGGATTCTCCTACCCGTTTAAGTCAAGCCGGGACCCATTCAACCCTCGACATTTTCCTCACGAAAATGGCAAACAACATCGCTCAACCGGTCGTATACCAGGTGCTCAGCTCGGACCACTATCCGGTGGTGGCCGAAGTTGGATCCTCATTCAATCGGCACCCCATCACAAGGCGCAACTATCACCGAGTCAACTGGGAGCTGTTCCAGCGATGTGTCGACGACTCTGTCGAATACGATGCGCTCCCTGAGACGCCCGAAGACATTGACCGACAACTGAGTGCCATCGAAGAAGCAATCGCTCGGGCCCGTGAACAGCGTGTTTCTTCAGTAAATCAGGTGAGTAATTCTCTGAACCTTGACAGGACGTCCAAGTACATGATCGGAATCCGCAAATCAATCCTCAAACGTTCCGGCCTACCTCACCTTAAGACCGATTCGAACTGCCTTACTAAAATTATCCAAGCCAGGATGATGGATCTCAGAAATTGGCATTTCGAATCTAAAATTCCCACTTTCCCAGATTGCGCAAAAGCCCTTTTGGAAATTGACCAAAATCCTAAAAATAAGCCAAGACCAATTCCGCCACTTAGTCCGCTCGACCAGAATTCGGTTCCATCTCTACTTATCACCCCAGTTGAAAAGGCCAACGCACTAGGTCAACACTTTGTAAACTCACACAACCTTGGCCAATCTATTGTGAGCCCACATGAGCCTACGGTTATGGAGGCAATATCTAGAGTCGCCGAAACACCCATAGTTTTCCCTGACAATTGTAGTTTATCGGCTGACGAGGTGATAGCTGCCATTAAGAAAACCAAGAACATGAAAGCCACTGGTGTCGATGGAGTCATCAACCTCGAGTTGAAAAACTTGAGTGCTGATTTCTTCCGACACCTTGCAGCGGTTTTTAACAGATGTTGGGAGCTTGGCTACTTTCCATCTAGCTGGAAAATAGCTCAAATTATCCCTATTCGCAAGCATGGCAATGATCCTACCAGCGCTAAAAGCTATCGCCCCATCAGCCTTTTGTCCTCCATCTCGAAGCTGTTCGAAAAGCTGATCCTCAGCCGTTTACTGGATTTCGCAAACCAGAATAACATCTTCCTTCAGGAACAATTTGGGTTCAGGAAAGATCACTCTACTATCCAACAACTGACGCGAGTTACTAACATCCTCAAACGGAACAAGTCCGTTGGAAAGACATCTGCCATGGCATTGTTGGACGTCGAAAAAACGTTCGACAATGTCTGGAACGGTGGTCTGGTGTTAAAACTGCATCGATAAAACTTCCTGATCTATCTTGTTAAGATCATCAAGAACTATCTATTGGACAGATCATTTCGGGTCTTCCTGAACAATTCCCATTCCGAAACGTTCAACTTTGACGCTGGTGTTCCCCAGGGTAGCCTCTTAGGCCCTATCCTATTCAACATCTTCACGTCAGATGTTCCTCCCCTACCGGGTGGTGGTATTTTGTCGATGTTTGCGGACGACACTTCCTTCATCTACGAGGGTCGAGTGATTCGTGACAAGAAAACTTCAGGAGGGCCTCAATGTTCTGTCCGATTACTTCAACAGCTGGAAGATTTGTATCAATGCAGCTAAAACCCAGAGGATTCTGTTCCCGCTTTCGAAGTCACCTCGACTCATTCCGCCACGAGATGTCAAGGTCCACCTCTGTAGCACTCCGATCGATTGGTCCGGGGAAGTAGTCTACCTTGGTCTCACCCTAGATAGCAAGTTGTTGTTCCGATCGCATGTTGACAAAACATCAAACAAGTGTAGAACCTTAGTAAGATCTCTGTATCCACTGATCAACAGAAAGTCCACTCTATCGACCGAGAACATAAAATCAAAAAAAATTCAAACACATAAACATAACACTCTAAACTGGTATTACCCAAAATGTTTACCCACGTGATAAAAAGTTACACCCAAAACAAAGTGTCGCATTTTTTCCGAGTCCAATCTTTAAAGCGCTATTTTATCAATTTGGGGAAATAATCTGATGTCATCGTGACTGTAAATTTATAACCTTCAAACATTGAATGATTTGTCTTTGCTTCAACATCGAAAATTTAATTCCAAAAAATCCTACAATTCATAACCGAGACAGGCCATTTTATTATGGATTTCCACTTGCTGAGTACACTTCTTTTCTATGACACGATTCAAAGCATAAATTTCGACGCCATAATAAACCAACTCCTCGTGTATCGTTTCATGCTTACATTCGAAAATTGCTCGCAGGCTGACTCGCCTGTTGATAGTTATTTATATTCTGCTTACAAAATCCTAATGCTTGCATAACAATGTCTCAAATTTATTAGCAATATCGTAGCGCATTACTTGCCCTCCTTACCGCCACTATTCTCACCCAATCAGACAAGAGAAGACTTCCTCTCAAAGCTTTCGAAGGATACTGCTCGTCGATGCGGTGTTTACGATTGCGTCTCGACAGCGCAGCATGTATGAAGTATATTCAGTCCGTGTCATATTTCCTACACACATACACATACGTACACCGTACTGCCCGTCTATACTGTCGTCGACTTGGGATAAGAAAACAGAAGTAAGAAACAGGAGAATGAGGTCACACCAGTTCTTGGAGTGTTATTTAAGTGAAATCTTGCCCGGATGGTTGGCATAATTCCGGCACGATGATCGTCTTGGAACTAACCAGCCCCAGCCATTAGGACACGCATATTGTGATGGGGAAGGAATTTAAATATGAAAAAATTGTTATTTGAGTAAATTTATTATAATGGTAAAATATTTCAAACATTCCTTTCCTATTCACGTTGCTGTTTCATAACACTGATGGGGTTGAGGAGCACGTTTGGCATGAGCATACCCTTTTATCAGAAGGGTGTTCAGAGACCTGAGAAACCGTAGCATTCCTAGAAAAATCTGGAACGAAACAGAAAATCATCTTCGAACCAAACTACAACGCGTTACGTAAGCAACTATAGATATCTACAGTAATGGATATCTGCCGTACCCACTCCCTCAACTCCCTGACATAGACAAAGAACCAATTTCGCTGAAAATATCCATGTTAAAAATGGTGGAAAATAGCCTGTCACTATGATTGGCACGGGAAGTATGATACAGCATCAGGAGCAAAATGCTTTAAATGGTTCGTGGGTTTGATACACGTTGCACCATTCTTGCCCACGTTGACTAGTCCAATCAGGATTACTTTCAAACTTGAAGAGCTTGGTGGTTTATGTTTTTTTTTTCTATTGCGATAAAGTGTTGGCAGCTATCCACATTAATTGCGTCATGCGTGAAAGTGTTTCGACTATCAATCAGGAATTAGCTTTCCCCTTCACTATCGGGTGGAATTTAGGGGAAAGGGAACACACTTGATCCAATTGTTATATCTTAACGGAAACATAGAAGGAATGGTGCCATATTCGAACTAACTCTTCTGATGGAATACCGGATTCGCTGAATTGAGAGTACATACCACTAATTTTTGCAAGTAAGTTTGGCCATATCACTTGCGGCAGACAGTTTTACACCAACGGGTCAAAAACAAATGATTTGACTGGATTTGGTGTTTGTAATCAGTTTCATGACGCCTTCTTCAAACTTCCAAATCTTTGCTCCGTATACGTCGCAGAATTGGCGGCCATAAACTATGCATTAGAGCGAATTGCCTCTCTGCCCTCTGGTCAATTCTTCATTTCTACGGATAGTCTCAGCTCACTTGATGCTATTCGTTCAATGAGGCCGGTGAACAACTCTCACCGTACCAATCTTTTTTAAATGTTTGGATGTCGTCCGCTGGTTTTATGAATTTTCGAAGCTTTGCTTTTGTTAAAGCCCAAAAAGTCTCGATTGGCCGTGCCTCCGGGCAGTTCGGCGGACTCATGTCTTTCGGCACGAAACATACATTTTGACTTTTTTACCATTCTAAAGTGTCCTTTGTCCTTTGTCCATGACGCCAAATCAGGCCAAAACAATACTTGACATTCGTTCTGCCTGACCATCGGCAATAATCGCTTCTGGAGACATTCCTTAACGTATTTCGGAGTGTTCATCGTCTCCGTGTCATGTACGGACTAGATGTTTTACCACACTCGCATATTGCCTGCCAAACCATAACCTTCTTACCGAATTTTTCGGTAAAAATTGCCTTCTCCGTTTCGGGGATGTCTTAGTCTTTGCTTACAGTATAGAATTGTGGTCCGGGAAGCGTTTTGTAATCTAGTTTCACATACGTTTCATCGTCCATTATTATACACCCAGAATTTCTACACAATAACGAATCGTAGAGTTTGCGGGCCCGTGGTTTCACGGACGTGGTCTGTTTTGGGTTCCTTTTGGTTTTTTTTCTGCTTCCAGTATGTTTTTAGTCCAAGTCTTTCTTTGGCACGCATGACGTTACTCGACGAGATCCCTAGTTTTTTCGCAACATCCCGAACGGAAGTCGCTGGTTTTTGCTTGTAGACATCCCTGATCTTTTTATCGATATCCGGCCTAACAGGACCGGATTTCCGACCACTCTTCGGCGCATCATCAAACGTACACTGTTCTCTATATTTTCGAATCGCAGATCGTACCGCTCCGACGCTTGCACCCTCTTCCTTGGCCAATTTTCTCAAGGAGAGTCCGCTCACAGTGCACCATTTGTGCACGATACATTATATTATTCATAATATTCAAAGTGAACGTTAAAATAAGGTGTGCTTATACTTTCTGGAACAGTCGTTTTATCCTATGGATGCTTTCAACAGCATGCTTATAACATAATGATGTTCTATACAAGTAATTATTAATTTCGCAAATACTGAAAATGTGTAATTAAGCTATTTAACCATGAAGAAAATATGCAATAGACAATCATATAAAAAAGGATTTTTTTGCGAGATTATGATTTTGCATTCTACATGAAGCCTTCCAAGTAACAATTTAAATGCAAATTGGTTTTATTCATGTTTTATGGTAGTTTTATCAAAGCATTATGGAGTTTATCCGGTTTTATCAGGGCATTCTCCAAGTTAAGGTGGTTTTAATTCATTAACAGTTCTTAACCCTCTTATGCCCAGATCTTTAATTTGCTTGAATTAACTAGATTACATTAGTTTTGTGATAAGAAATCTGGAAACCATATTACTAGTTCATAGAAGTAACGTACTTTTGATTAAAAACCAAAAATATAAAACCGCCGTTAGGCGGGGTTGGGCATTTCAGTAAAAAAAAACATTTCTTCAAAACCGGTCGTAATCAAATGTCGCAAATACAGCATACATTTGTGCCTACAGGCAAAACAAAACTATTTTTCATCATAAGGAAAGCGTAAAAATAGTTTTGTTTTGCCTGTAGGCACAAATGTATGCCGTATTTGCGACATTTGATTTGCGTTCCCGATTTGCACTCCTGATATTGGCATTTTCTTTTTTCTGAACGATGAAGAATTTCTGTGTAGTGATCAAATCCGTCATATCTTGTATCAGCTGGTGGAAGGTACTCTCGCCTTGGAATAGATTTCTTCTTCGTAGTGATCATACCTGGTCGACCAGGTGGCCTGGGGGCTGGAACACTGTAAGTGCACATTGCTTTTGCGACCTCAGCTTGAAAATTCGGTAGCTGGTACAATTCACACGATGAATCAATTCTGAGCACTCGTTAAAACAGCACTTTCGCATTTACCATAGCCAAATCCAGCAGATGATACATCAAACGGTTTTTATACTTGTATGTTTTGACCCGGAAACGATATCGACCAATGAGCCCAGCTGCCATGTCAACACCTCCCATATGACGAAGTTTTTAACATTAAAACACATATCCCTGGAGCGTATGTAAGCAAGCAAGGTTAGTCATGTGTAGAAATTATTGAAATACATTATGTGATTTCTGAAATCTGGAAGTATTTTGATAGCCGCTCCACTAAATTTGCTGCTGCCCCCAAATCGGGAGTTCCCAGTAACACCAAGTTGTCACCAGCTCCGCGGTAAACCTCAAAACTATAAACCATAAACGAGCTTCATCAGCTCCTAGTTAGAGTGTGGAACGAAAATAAGATTCCTACAGATTGGAAACATGTTTTAATTATTCCTATTCCAAAATTAAAGAATCCTAAAACAACTGATGATTATCGACGAATATGTCTGAGTTGCACAGCTTATAAAGTATATGCCACCTGGATTTTAAAGAAATTACAAGAGCTCGACCCTGCCATCGGTTGCCATCAGGCAGCTTTTTTGCCTGAAAGATCTACTACTGATCATCTTTTTTTGCTGCAACGTGTTCTTCAGGAGCGATGGAACGGTGGGAAGTCAACTTTATTGATGTCTTTAGATATCGAGAAAGCCTTTGGTAGAGTATCTTTGGATTCTTTGCCAGCCATACTCCGTGGTAATTTATTTGTTAATTTCAGTAGTAGCCTTTTGCTTTTATTTATAGCTTAACTTTTCTTTATCAATACAGGTAAAGAAGTACCTATACCGTTCATTAATAGAATATTAGAGTGCTTAAGAGGAGAAGAACAGCAGGTCCTATGGAAGGGGCAGTTAACCAAGCCATTCCATCGACGTGTGGGCATTAAGCAAGGTTGCCCATTATCGCCATTTATATTTAATTTGATAATGGAGGCAGTCTGTAGCGGATGAAAAACCTCGTTTAAGACTCAACCAATATGGAGGCATTACCCTTCCGATTATATTGGCATTTGCGGATGACTTTATAATTATTTTAGATAACAAAGAAGATTTGGAACTAATTCTGGACAAGATCAAAGAATTTCTAGCGTACGTTGGACTCAATCTTAATGTGGAAAAGTGCAAAGTGTTGGTCAGAGAGTCAAAGGGGGCGGCAGTTACCGAAAGGCACATTGGTGGCCGTTGTTACAAGACAACTGAGCCAATGCGGTATTTAGACGTGTACCTAACCGCCAGATTAGAGCGTCCTATGACTGTTAGGACCCGTTGCCGGAATGCAGTGCGTGTATCTAGAGCTGTGTTGGATTTCCTAAAAAAGTATACGCCATCCTGGCAGCTGGGTCGTGTAATATCGAGTCCGTCATAGCTCCTGCTATGATACATGGGACCCAAGCTGCAGTTTTAACAAAATACAGCAGAAAATCAATAAGGGGCTATGAGAAGTAAGTGGTTCAGAATATGGCAGGCTTATGCCGAAATGAAAATGGGGTACCCACTACTGCTTCAATAAGCCGCTTGATTAATAAGAGACGCATAACCAAGAAGGTACGTGTATACCAGATGCGCTGGTGCGGACACATCCGAGGGCGACACCGTTTTCATCCACTTCGTTGTGCTGCGCGGTTACGAGCGTCACAATTAAGAACTTGCAGACCAAGCTTTACTTGGTGGGACAGCATACACCAGACGATGCAGCGATACGGTGATTTAACTTATGATCAGTGGAAAGAGTTGGCACTAGAAAAAGAAAAATTTCTTAAGAAACTGGACGATATATATGAAATGGACGAGTCTGATTCTGATTCTAGCGACTGGGGTAGTATATAGAATTACTGTCATATTTCACCACATATTATCACTTTTACCTTACAGAAGCACTACCAGAGGAATTCTCCTGATTAAATCGATTAATTTAATCCAGCATCCATCCACGTAATAAGCCTTTGCTCGATACGTTATTTATATTTTTATATTTTACTAACCAATCAATAATTTACTAGCCGAAATCAAAACCCGAATACAAACACTGATATAATAAAACGTCAAAATTGGTATCGGTTCCTCGAGTTTTTGTTTTTTTTTCCTTTCTCCTTCGGCCACAACTTCACTGCAGGGTTCTACTTCTTATTATCATTGAATGAAAGTAAGGATGTGTGAGTGATCTGTTGTCATCGGTAAAAAATTCTTCAATCCAAAAAATTACGTTTCTCGATGAAAACATTTTGCGTATATGTACCCGCGACACAGTGTGGGTAAGATAAACGTCAGCAATCTCTATATTAGCATGCCAAATCCCATGCAGCAAAAGACTTCACTCTCAAGTCAGATTACCCAGTATGGGGGAAATTTACGGTTAATCAAGACTAACCAACAGTAAGTATATAGACAGTCTGGCTAAGTCATAGAACGGAACTAAGTAGAAACGATACTTGCAGTTGAAAAAAGATAAGAATTAAACATGGAATTAAATGTTGAATTAAATGAAGCACGACAAACTGACGGCTGCATACTCTCCTTTTAACATGTTTGTATCACTCAGTGTACAGTTAACACATTTTTCGGTGTATTGGCGTTATCATTTTTCTTTTTTTTTTCTTTGTTTTATAGGACAAGGTATCGTTCAATTTGATTTTTCCCATATGTCATGTCTATCTTAAATACGGAATGAGGAGAATATCACTTTTGGCATTTCTCCCCTCTTCTCATCTACCTCGCACACATCCCTCCCTCCTAATAAAAACTACTTCCTCCTGTCATTAATTACTCACCACCCTCTTTATTAATCATTACTCCGTCTTAAAAAAAAAAAATTGGACCTCACACAAAAACCAACAAATTAACATAAGGAGTGGGCGAGCTCTCCCCTCCTCAATTACAAAACATTTGTCCTGATTAACACCACCCGGGGGGGAGTAACCCCGTGTGTTTTTGAATTTACCACCTCTTAATTGAAAGACAACAGTGCTCCTGTTAATAAAGGGTGATACGGTCAAAATTTGGTCAAGGGAAAACGCGTGTAAATCGGTGAAATCGTTTATTTAAAAAAATCAAATTAAATTTCTTTTTCAAGTTCAATTAGTATAAAATTCAGGAAAAATATTCAGTTAGGCTTCCGCTTTTCCAAATCCGAATTGCCGGGCCTTACGCTTGACCCCTGCCATCAGATTTTGTACAGCCACCTTGTCCACCTTCTTCGCCGCAGAAAGCCAGTTTGCCTTGAACTGCTGCTCGTCCTTAGCAGTTTTTTTGGTCTTCTTTAGGTTCCGCTTGACAATAGCCCAGTATTTCTCAATTGGGCGGAGCTCTGGCGTGTTGGGAGGGTTCTTGTCCTTGGGAACCACCTGCACATTGTTGGCGGCGTACCACTCCATGGCCTTTTTACCGTAATGGAAAGATGCCAAATCCGGCCAAAACAGTACGGAACAACCGTGTTTCTTCAGGAAAGGCAGCAGACGTTTATTCAAACACTCTTTCACGTAAATTTCTTGGTTGACAGTCCCGGAAGCTATGAAAATGCTGCTTTTCAAGCCACAGGTACAGATGGCTTGCCAAACCAGATATTTCTTTGCGAACTTTGACAGTTTCGTGTGCCTGAAAATATCTGCTACCTTTCCCCTTCCTTTTGCCGTATAAAACTCCTGTCCCGGAAGCTGCTTGTAGTCGGCTTTGACGTAGGTTTCGTCGTCCATTACCACGCAGTCAAACTTCGTCAGCATCGTCGTGTACAGCCTCCGGGATCGCGCTTTGGCCGTCGTATTTTGTTTATCATCGCGATTTGGAGTCACTACCTTCTTGTAAGTCGATAGTCCGGCTCGTTTTTTGGCTCGATGCACGGTTGTAGACGATACACCCAGCTTATTTGCGGCATCTCGGAGAGATAGGTTAGGGTTTCGCTTGAAACTACCGGCAACTCTCTTTGTCGTCTCAGTGGCTTCCGGTTTTTGATTTGCCCCCGATCCAGACTTCCTGGCTGTCGACAAACGTTCCCCAAACACTTTAATTACATTTGTAACGGTTGATTTGGCAACTTTTAGCGATTTTGCCAATTTTGCGTGCGAGTAGCTCGGATTTTCGCGATGCGCGAGCAAAATTTTGATACGCTGCTCTTCTTGCTTGGACGGCATTTTGACAACTGAAGAGTGAATTCCAAAATCAAAATAGGAGCAACATTGTACACACACACCTTCAAAATGAGGGGTGTTCAGGTTTTTAAATGCAAAATTGAAAGAAATACGTCAAGTTGATATTGACCAAATTTTGACCGTATCGCCCTTTAACTTCTTTTTAAACCCATCCCCCCAAAAAACTCCCCAAACCCCCCCACACCCCCAATCAATCGGCTTCAACCAAACTTTCCCCACTTCCCTAACACCCACACTTTCTTTTCTTTTTCAGGTTGTACATTGAAAGTGAGAGATTGTGTGTGTGTGTGTGTGTGTGTTTTTGTTGTTGTTGTTTCTTAATGTACTGTTTAAATGCTGATGAAAAGTAAATCGGCACGCCCCTCGTGCGCCGCTAGCACTCAAGCATTCAAGTTCGTGTTTGCCGACAAGCTCACGAAGAATGCGATGATTTGGCAAGCGATTTGCAGTTGTGGCCTGAAAACGGAACCATTCATCACATTCTCGACGATGACATCCCAAGTTTACATCGAAGAGTGCCTGAAAAAGCGTGTATAAAGTCATCTTTTGGCCCGATTTGGCCAGTTGCCACTACTCCAAGGTGGTTCTGGAGTGGTATGCTGCCAACAAGATCGATTTTGTCCCCAAGCCAATGGATCCTCCGAATTGCCCGGAATTTCGACCAATCGAAAAAAAAACTGGTCAATTTCAAAGTAGCAACTTCGACGAAGCGGAGGGGGCAGTCAAGGACATCCGGCAAGTGCGGGCAAAATGAAAGAAATGCGCTGATTCCGTGTCCGTTACCACTGTATGGGTGCTGATAGGCTCCATCAAGAGAGGGTTCTAGATTTCATTCCAACTGGAGAAATGTAACCATCTTTTGCTGTAACTTTGAAGTTTTAATAAAAGTACTGTGAAGCAACCGTTAATGGAATTTTTGAACTGATTGAATTACAAATTACAGATCTTTTTGTGCGTACCAATAAACTTTTAGTCAGTCTTTAAAAACTTCAAAAGCCTCACCTGCAGGGTTGTAAGCACGTTGTGGGAAACTAAAAACAATCCTTACTCTCTCTAACCTTCTCCTCCGGGACCATGTTGAAGCGACTACTTCAGCAGTGGCTGTGCTCATGCATTTCTATTCAGATCTCAGCTCTAGCTGGCTTTGATCACAAGCGCCATTCTGCTGCTGGAAGCCATAAGTAGCTGATACGTGTATCATTATGGAGTACTTTCACTTTTTAAGAAAACACTATTTAAAAAAACTTTTTGAGCGTATTAGTAGAACGATTGTGACTGGGAAACTAGGAGAATTTAAAATTAACACCTCATATGATCACTTTAAAGAAATAAAAATAAAATATTGAAGCACTTTTTCAAAATTATCACTAGTAAACGCGAGCAAATTCCTTTAAATTCCACTAGAGCAAGCTTCTCTTTTGACAGATAGGCCTATTTCGTCTGCGACTTACAGACTTCTTCAGTGTCGAGTGCTCGACGAATATGGAGTAGCCAACGGCCTGCTGCTTCTGATCCATGCATCTGCATTGCTGGGCCACTGGTCTGTTCTCTATTTGCACTTCAGTTCTAATATGTTAGTGCTTGCTTGCTGTTGTCGACTGCTCCAGTTCCTACTTGTTTCCTGAGCCATTTTTCTCCCACCCTAAACACAATCGCCTCTATCACTCCCCGAAGGTGAATCTATCCAATGGAGAGTTCCCCGACAGTGGAAAAAATTCTTGCGATACCGGAACATGGCGAGCCACTAAACTAATATATACGCTGGAAACAACTCAAAACTAAAAGTCTGGCCTAATCGATGGATACCGATTATTCATTGGGTCACTACAACCCTTTGTTTGTCTTTTACGCAATTTTCACTGCAGAGCCTTCCCAAGTAACAGTTTTAGCTTTATTCCAGCCGTATAACACTCCTCCCGGCTTTGTTGATAAGACTACAGTTAAAGATTTGCTTTTTAGGGAATCTAAAAAAATATATTTTCCTTAGCACTTTCTTTATTCACTGATCACTTAAGACTAACTACAATTCTGTCTTACGCTTAAAAGGAAAGTTCTTGATCCTATTCTAAGTCTATGGGAACAATGCGGGTGTTTATGCTGAGATTCGCGAACGGTTGAGGTTTAGGCTGGGTGGTCTGGTGACATCAGCATATCGGCGTGACGATAGTGAAAGCGATTGTTTAGGCTAATCGATAATTGCGTCTGGCGTCTGCCTTCTGGTTTGATCGTGGGAATTATAGCGAATGGCGTCTGGTGTGATCATCGGAGTTTGATGATTAGATCGTGTCGTTGCTAACTCTCAAAATTAATTTATCTACCAACCCCCACCCTTTCTTTCCTTCTTGCCAAAAGTAAAATAAAAACACCCACTCCAACAACAAGTGTTGAAGAAAACAAAATAAAAAAAAAGAAATAAAAGAAAATTTTTAAAAAAAATGATGAAATAAAAAAAATTATTGGAAAACCACCATAAAAAAACTAGTCGCCACCAAAACCCCCACAACGCCCAAACGCCCCCACCGCCAAAACCCCCCTCTAATATAGTGTGGTGTTTTGTTTTTTTTGTTTTTTTTTTTTCTTTTTTGATTCATTTTACAGTAAATAATATCTACGAAAAAACTTCTACTGTTGCGGGAAATTTTGTTTGATAGCAAAACATCCAAAACAAATTGAGTTTTTAACAGCGTTTATGATTACTAATTTGTTTAGTTAATATTAATATTTTATTGAAGAAAGAAGATACTTCCGTGACCATTCCTCCGTTGGCGGATCCGAATGGTCGTAAGCGTCCTTCAACTATGAGGCCCAGAGTAAAGAAAGAGTCGGATGAAAACCTGCCTCCTTCAACTAGCTCAACTATCCGTAAGCGGGAGACACCCAAAAAACAAAGAGGCAGTCGATCTGCAATTGTTCAGTGTTAGGAGTTATTCAACTCTAATTTAGAAAACATTTTTGCTGATTTGATTTTGTTGAACAAAAGTTGTAGAGGAGATATATTTGATTTAATTCAATTATTATGCAGTGCATATGTCGTATATTCAACAGACTGAATTGATATGAATTATGTTTTGTTTCCTCTTGTTGACAATAAAGATGGTTAAAAACCATTAAAAAAAAAGAATAGTCCAATTTTATTAATTTTGATCCAATTGTTGCAGATATTACACATGTTGCAAGTCTCACTATTGTCGCAAAAAACAATTGCAACAGCTGAACAATATGTTTAGTGTTTGAAGGTTTGTCATAAGTGACCCATCTTGCCCCGTAATACCCTAGATATGGCACTCAGCACAGCAATTCCGTGGTAATAAGTGACAGTTCTTTTTTTATGTGAATAGGGGAAACAAAAGATTCCTTCCAACACTCAGGGAAAATGCCTGAAGTTAATGACATATTGAAAATTCTGGCTAAAGGCGTCACGTTTTAGGATCAGTGAGGGAATGCCAGGACCAGTTCCAGTGAACGATTTAAGCTGCTTTCCGGCTGAAACCACTGTGGCACTGTCGACGAATGATGTTCCAAACAGTAAAATACGAGAAACGTTACTTGGGGCAGCTGCAATATCCTATTCGTTAAGTATTTCGATGGAACAGCTCCGTCCCAATTCTTCACAGATAAAGCAAAGATCAAAAATGAACATACACCATGTCCAATATATTCTCATACAAAATAAAACTCTATTTATTTCAAATCGATAATCCAGATTTTATTGATAACTTTACACATTATATTGCAATATAATACTGATCAACTACAGCATATGTTTTGGAATAACACCGCCTATAACCTTCTTGACCAGCTCCAGACGTTTTTCGAAACCGTCACAGTCGGCACGCACGACTAACATCGGCATTTCGTCCTAAATTCGTTTGATTACGGTTTTGAATTGGTTCATATTAGACGCCCTGTGGTCATTTACTTTCACCAGCATGTATGACCATACGAAATAATCCAAGAGATTCAGATCTGGTGAACTGGGAGGCCATTCATTCTTGTCCAAAAAGTCGGTCAAATTTTCTCGGCACCAGCCCTGAACGAGATTTGCAGTATGCTATGGCGCTCCGTCCTGCTGAAACACATAGTGATCATCTCCAAACACCTCTTGTACATATGGCTTGACAAATTTCTCCAAAACTTCCGTTTTATAATATACGGCATTCACTTTAACGCCTTTTTCGATGAAAACCAGTGGTAATTTGCCTCGCTTGCAAATTCTTCCCCAAAACATCACTGACGCAGCACTTTGGAACCGTGGAATATTCCTAACACTATCTGGAACAGTTCTCGAAGAGGGAGTCCACAATCTGTCGTTCTGGACATTGTGGGATTGTTGCAAGACGAATAACTTTTCGTCGGAAAAGATAAATTCATCCCCACCGTGCCGCGACAAAAGCAGACTTGCTCTTTCGAGTCGTTTCTGCTTGGAAGGTTCCGAAACTCCGTGAACCTTACGTTTCTTGAAAGCTTGTAATCCGAGGTCATTTTGCAGTATATTGTGCATTGAAGATCTCGAAACATTCAGATCTGCGGCCATTTTACGTACAGAGCACTGTGATTTTCGTTTAATCCGTTCCCTGACCACTTTAACAACTCGTGCAGTCCGCACGGTACGAGTACGACCGGATCTCTTCGGGTCATCCAACGAGCAGGTATCACGGTACCTTCGGATGGTTCGGTAAACAAAATCCCGCTTCACAGGCAGGTATCAAATAGGAGTTTTATTATTTGACAGAACATAAACTTTTACGATATGCAAGTAAAGCACACGATTATCTCATAATTTTTATACACTTCTCTCTCTCTTTCAGGTTAGTATTTGAAGCAATGCGAATCCATAAATGATTTATGGTTTTCAAATTTCTGAAAATCCCGAAAATACCTTTAAAAACTTTTTTATCACCACAGCATGAAACTCCTTCATCGCTGGTAAAAGATAAACACCGAATGAAAACAATCGGACATAACCTAAAAGCGTTTGTATAAACATAGTGCAAAACTACACCAACACATACATGAAGCATGTTGAGTAATTGCACGACACCAATGCAAGGAAAAAGTGTATGAGAATATATTGAACACGGTGTAGATAACGCAAATTAAAAGGTTACTGCCTTGTGTGGTTATAACGAACCACAGATTCTCAGCCGTCGAGTTTTCAGGAGGTCACAGTAAACGAGATCTAAAACTAGAGCGAACGGCCAACAAAATCCCTTCACCGATCGATCGATCTAACTGCACGTTCAGATCACGTTTCATCTTTTTCTCGTTTTCTTCTTCGGTTTCTTCTATTTTCTGGTTCGCAGGGCATCACGTAGGCTAGTCCCAATGTTATTTTTCTGCCTTTCGGTTACTAATTTCCGACATTCGAGAATTAAATGCCCGACATCCATCATCGTAACGCAACATACACCATTGGGAGGCGGCTCCTTCTTCAACAGGAATGTGTGTATTAGGCGCTTGTGTCCGATCCTTAAACTTGTAAGAACACGCTTGTCGGCCATGCTTCCGCGTTCCGTCCACCAGCAGGTATTTTCTTTTACTTCTCTCAACTTTGACTCCCTAGTATCATACCACTGGTTATCCCACCGATGACGTAGGTTTGTTCCACGCTATTTCTGCCACTTCTTGGATCCACGGGTGTCGAGGTTCTCCCGCCCCCAATGCCAGTAGGCAGCTAGCCGAATCTGATAGAACAACCAACTCGTTCGGGGTCGTGACAGCCTTCTTTATGGCGTATGCCTCCGCAGAAAAGACGCTGCATGCTTTTGGAAGACTGTAGGTGTCAGCAATTATTCCATTGAAGAATGCGGCCCTTATCGTATCTTCACCCTTAGAGCCATCGGTATAGACGACAGTCGATCGATTGAAACGGGTGTTCAGCAAATGTTGCACGATTGGGCAAACTTTTTCCGGAGGGTCACCGGCTCATATGCATTTCTGTACGTCCCACACAATCGACAGCACCGACAGCAGGGAGCGCGGTACCTAACAATTTTTCGAGGCGGTTCGAGGCTTGTTGAATCAACGGAAGGGTGATGTTGCCACGATTCTTCACAGCTATTTGGATGGCAGTCGACGCTATAGGGTTCCCGCTTCGGTCATGATTGAGAGTGTCGGACTGGTCACGAAAGCTCCGAAGGCTTACCGAACCATTGAATTGTATGGTTGTATGGAGGAGCAAGAGTCTGCAAAGCTGCTGGTCCTCCTCGGCTCACCACGCCTATACCGTATGTCAGCTTTGTGGTTACTTTGGCCGATCCCATTTGTAGCAACGATGTCCGATTGCCACGCGGAAGCTTGGCACCGATCATCTTTAAAATCCGCAATCGAGACTCACACGATTTCTTCACCAGCTGAATATTAGATCTTAGTTAATCCCGCGCAGGTGCAACAAAAAAAAATTAAACGTGAGTCAGTTATTTTGATTCCTTATAACTAACTTTGAAACATGTATGAATGTTAGACTTTTCTTACCTGCACTGATTGAGAACGAAGCAAATGTTTTCCAAGCGCAAGAATCACTTCGAATAACACAAAATAATCACAGAAAAAACAGCTTGACATTTGCTTGGCTCCTTTGATCTCTTGTCAACAAGGCGATTGACATAACATGTTTTCTGACATGTCAGGTTGCAAAATGCAATCAAACTGTCAAATGTCACCGTGTTTCGAGTTACTCCGTTTACCGGTACTCAGAAAATTTCCAAGCAACATAAAACTGTTATAATTGGTTGCAGCTTCTAGGTTGTAATTTATTTTGGGCACATTGAAGTTAATTTTACTGGTTTGCAACAGGTGTTTTGCTAGGGTGGCTGTGCTTGACATTAATCCTTCAAATTGTACAGAGTTATGGCCAATTACAAAAAAAAAAAAACATGTATTTCAGAATACGCTTTACTATGTAACGTCGGTCTCCCTAGTAACACATCTTCATGATTTAATGTTGAATAAGCTTCTATATAACCAAATCTAGTTTTATAAAAGTATTTTCAACCGTTATAAAACATGTGTGTTGCTTGGGCTGGGTCATCCGGCACTGGTTTCTTTTTCATAACCGCGGATGGATGTCATAATTTCTTCCGAAATAAAACGGAACGATCGACAATACTAACCAGCCGACCTGACGGGTCGGTGGTCACAATCGGATTCTTTTATTAAAACCATACTTAAACTCAAGCCTTAAGACTAGACTACTTACTCTCTTTTTCTCTTTCTATCCTCAAACATTCTCAACTAACGTTCCAGTTGAAGCCGCTTGAAAACATTCTCCAAGTTCACTTCTCTGTTGAATTTTCTTGCGTGATCGGACCGAAACCTCCTAATGCTTTTATTCCTAGATTCGGCAGCTTCTTCGAAAAACATTCCGACTGGGAGTAGTGCATGTTGAATTACTGCGGCGCAATGCACTAGCAGTTTATGCACACTCGGAGAAAGAGCAAACCATCCATATAACGAATTATACAGCTTCCGTGTTTCCTCGGCCTACTCCTCATAAGCGACTACGTTTATATCTTCTTTGCTGTTGATAATCGTTAATGTCACATAAAACCGCTCCAGTAGGCTCTTGTTCAGTTACGTTATTTCAGCAACAGCTTCTCTGTCCTGAAAAAAAAACGCCTGGTGACGTTCCCTGTGTTTGAGTTTCCTCCTGCAGGACGAGGTTCGCTGTTCCGATGGCCCAACTGCTCCTTCAGCGCTAAACGGACAGCATTTTTGCGATTTTTAACTTCTTGGTTTGTTTTCGGTACCTTCTATGTAGGTTTCTTCATGGCCAAACGATAGGAAATTTTGAGCAGCATTTCCATCGTGCGGATATACGCATGGAGGGGGGATATACCAAATATGTACTTCTCAGGATCATCGGAGTCTACCGTATCGTACGGTATGTTAAGTTGTTTTCCGGCTCGCTGGCAAATATAGCATTTTTGTGAGTGTGTCTTCGTCAAATCGTTTACAACTTTGCTTTCCACCATGGTGAAGCACTTTTTGTTGTAATCGAAACGTTAGCAATTTTTGTCGGTACCAGTTCCTCAATTTATGCATTGACCTTCGCAACGATATCGTTGGTAAGCTGCGCACTTTCCTTTTCAAATATCAATTTGATCGGGCGGCACAGGCAGACCGAAGAGGGATGATCGTTATTCCATATTACTTGCTTGGAGCCGTTTGTCTCCGTGAACAACCGTTGAGGAACCATCGAAACCGCGAATATATTAGAGTCATTGTATTCCCGGAGCTCGCCATCCTCGATGTCATCCATGAAAATTTATTGGTATCTATATAAAGAAATTTTTTATCATTTTTTATATGAGTATAAGAGTAATAAGATTCTGCTTCTTTTGAGCACTTCAACCATTTTTAAGTGAGAGCTTTCTTTGCATCTTCTATTTTTGCTTTTATACACTATGTGATTAGCACAATGATTCTCAAAAAACAAAGAGAAAATTCCTAACTCTAAAAAATCATTTTCTGTCTAGGAATCGAACTCAGCCCTTTCCAGCACGGCCCTGCTTTATGTCAGCGCCTTTACCAATTGAGCTAAGAGAGGCCGCATGCCTAATAAAAACAAA
The DNA here is from genome assembly GCA_024533555.2 of Aedes koreicus. Taxonomy (NCBI): domain Eukaryota; kingdom Metazoa; phylum Arthropoda; class Insecta; order Diptera; family Culicidae; genus Aedes; species Aedes koreicus. Next base: position 240,384 of record JAHHFK020000952.1, on the reverse strand, counting down.
CTGTGCATAAAATATTGCATCCAGCCCTACTTAACAGAAAACTTATCAGTTTGCTAATATATTCAATTTTTTTTAACTGCTGGTTAGATAGTTTAGTAATTGAAAATGGGGCAAAACTCGAAGGTATTTTTGACAATTCATACTGATGATTATAAATGGCAACTTTTTTTTTGCGAATATATGAAGTACTGAATGTGCTGATTGTATAAGTCAAAAAAATAAATTATGGAGGTGTAGTATTGATAATCATTTAAAACATGTTACCTGCTGTGGTTTGAGCTACCGTCGCAACCCCACTTGCAGATTGCCTCTGACGGCTCAATGCGTAAACCTATAGTAGTTTAATAATTTTAAGATTACATTGGTGGCTTTATCAACGAGACTTGCAGCCCGTGGCCGGTTCGTCTAGGAAAATAATTTAAAATAATTTCATAATATGTATCAGATTAACATACCGAATGGATAGCAAAGCCGTTTTGTTTCAACAATGGTGTTGTACGAGGGGTACAAATTAACTCCCTGCTCCTTTGTGGTCATTGTCCAATGTCCATGTATTGCGCCTTGCTGAAGTCATTCCGGCAGATGAACCCCAACGCTTTTTTCCGGAGACATTAGGGCCGGCACTTCATGGCTGTCTGCAAAATTCGTTGTTGGATTTTTCGCAATTTCTTCTAATGCCTTCCCAGCAATGCAATGGCCTTCTGCTCTTGCACTTAATCCCGCTGCGAGCCCCAGCTCTTCGGTGCTGAATTGGGACTTAAGATTTCGCAGACGATTCAGCTGCATTCTTCGGCCGCTTTCCGAGAAAAGCTTCTTTTTGTATTGCCGCACAGCTCTCGGAGAATTAACAGGGAATGAGATTTTTTCGCCAACCAACCGACATGTTGTTCCACAAACCGAGGAACATTTACCCCAACGTTTGGAAAAGCACAGCTTCTCTACTTTCAGCCGCTTTTTGGCATTCGCGATACAGATAAGCGGATCTCTCTTAGATGAATGTTCAATAACATAGTAACACCTTTTCCTTTTATCCAAAAATTCACTACTTCTTCACGTGAAACTTGCATGTTTTTATAATAACACCCGCTTACGGATTTCAGCGCAAGATCTCTCCGAAGAACTGTCAAACTGTCAAACTGAGGTTTTGTAAGGTTCGTTGGTGGAATAAAGAATTCACGGATAAACAATTTTCGATATCGAAGTTTAACGAAAATAGGAATCCTAATTGAATTGAAAATGTAGAATAAATATTATATTTTGCCTTAGCGTTTTTATTCCAAGTTTCACCACCATTTTTTGAAGGTTAAAAATTGACCGATTTAGAGCAACTATTCCCTCTTCAATTTAGGGTGTACCATAAAAAAAGTTTTTCCTAACTTACTTTTTTATTTCAATTTCAATTGTTAAATTGTTTTTAAACGAGTTGTAGAACTTTTGAAGGTGCGTATTTTGATATATTAACTTTGCCGCTGGCTTTAACAAATCAATAGATATTGAAGTTTTTCTTCTAAAATCATCCCAGATTCAAATGTAATTTTCTCAAGATACAGAAATAATATATCTCTAGTTTTCACATATGTTGAACAATATAAATTGCTCTTTCAAATGACATCTTTAATTTTTTTTGCCCCAATCATAGAAATCAACATTTGAAAAGGGCGTATTTTTATTAGAAAAACTTCAATAACTATAGGTTGGTTGAAGCTAGCGGCAAAGTTTGTATACCAAGTACGCGTTTCTTCAAAAGTTCTGAAACTCGTCGGAACACAACTTTACTGTGGGAATTGAAATAAAAAAGTTAGGGCTAAAAAACCTTTTTTTTTATGGTACACCCTAAGTTGATGAGGGAAAATTGCTCAAAATCGGACAATTTTCAAGCTACAAAAAAAATTATAAATGAAAATTCCATGAAACTCTTTGCGCTATATCTTTGCCCAAGAATGTAAACGTCTATTTCAGGAAATAAAAAAGTTAGCTTTTGTATTTCCGTGAAAATGGAGACCACCCTAATTATAATCAACATAAAAGTTATGCAATTCTAAATCGCTGCGTTGCATACGCAAAACTGTTAATTTTTTTGTCTACAAACTCACTCAGCTGTTTAAGGCAGCTGGAAAATGTTTTAAACAAGGCGAGTACAGAACTCTTCCTTGATTACAACTCTAGGTGACAAATCACCCAGAGGCGTGTTAAATTAGGGGCCATTGTGGCAATCCGTGATGGCATAAATGAAGACCGGAGCGGTCTAACTTACTATAAATTGTTGTCTATACAATATGAAAATAACAGTTTTACTTTTGATCCTGATTGATCTGATTTGACTGTTGAAACACAAAATTATCAACACAATTCAAGAACTCGGTAAAATATTGGCAAATATCAAACCCCACTCACCATAGCCAGAACTAACAAATCCGACGAGCCGGGTGACCATATCAAAACAATCTAATCACTTCACTGGCAGTTCATCTTCCTAGCGGAAGAAGATCATTAATATGCATTATTTGCTTTCCTACAGCGGGTCAGCCAGCGCCAGGCTTGGAAGGAAAAAATAACCGGATGTTTTCATAATAGCATAACACAATCATCAGGATGTTTATCAAAGCGCATGATCAATCAACACAACTACGTGAGCATTCAACATGATTAAGTTGACGCCCACTCCACTCATTTGGGACCATTAGAACGGAAACCAGACCCGCTTGTACGGGATGCAACTGTGAGTCAATATTTGAATTTGCGATGCTTTTTATGCAGTTGGAGTTCGGGGCAACAAACTATTCAGTATGATTTATGCCATATGAAAGTCTTATTTTTATTCTGCCAAAATGCAGACCACCTTATTCGGATCGTGACGTGAAGGCAAAATTGATTTTCTGTTTGCATCGATGACTTCTGCCAGTGGAGGCTGCACCGGGATGAATTTCTGGAGAGTCAAATCCGTTGCAGCCTGTTGCTCCTTACGTTCCGAACAAGAAAAGTTGCACTTGACGACGATGATGATGACGCGACATGGGATGAATTGAAATTTCACCTAATGATGCAACGCTTCTGTTGTTGTGTTTTCTGGTGTGCGAGCAAGATTGTAGCTGGTGATAGAATAATGAAACTCAATCGATTCTTAGTCAGTGTTTTCTTTATTCTTTTTCCGAAATGTAAGCTGATTCTGATGGCAACCAAAAAATAAATCCAGAGCAGCTTGTTTCACTACTAAACGTTGGGTTGCCCTCACTTAGTCAAAGGACAATATGGCAAAGCGAACAGCTATCTATTAGGTTGGTTGGCGTCAAATAGATACTTTGAACGCTTTTATTCGATAGTGATTCTATTTTTGAGCTCGCGTTTTCGACGTGGGTGTCGCTGTTTTGACTAAAAGCCCCGTCACGTCCTTTCAGTGGATGGCAAAACAAAAAACATCGCTGCACCGTTTCTAGACGAGTTGTTTGTTGTGTGAGATGGGTTTTAATCATAATAATTATATTGATGAAAGCATTTGCGGTTTCCATGAATTGCAAATGTTTTCAAACAAATTAAGGACTTTCAATCTGTTGAACAGTTTCCATTCAATGTTTGTTTCATTATGAAAATCCGGTGGCAGAAACTGTGTAACCATCAATTCATTACACGCCTCTTATATGTGCAGTTCCTCGAAATATGAGCTGAATGGTTCTGAGTGCAATCATTGGTATTATAACACAGTTATCCATCATTAAAAACTGCTACGTTGCACAGTGCATGTTTCAATGATGTCGTTCATTCGCAAAATGTCATTGCGCATGATTCAATTATTCCCCTCCAATCGAGTAGTATTCATCCGTTATATTACAGATAAAGGAGATTTTCTTTTGTTTTCATCACGTTTGCTGCTGTTTCTGGTTGAATAAGAATGCTGATAACTTTACCATCAATAATCAACATATGAAAATATCATGATGTAAATTCTACTTCGTGGCTATAACGGCATCCCTGAGTGCAATTTACCACAGTTTGTATTTTAACTAAGAGCGAAGGTTGTTTCCACATTGGTTTGTTAGGTTTAAGACTTCACTCTTAAAAATTGTGAACCTAACACGTAACGTAATCCTTGTAACCCGTTAATTCACTTAATTTTGAGAATAACTCAATTGTAGGTCAACTTTGATGAAATCAGAGCATCTAATTAGCAACTTTCAAAAATGCATAATATCACACTAAAAAGCACGTTTCATAATCTACTTCTAAATCTAATATAGAAATCAGGGATACCATATTAACAGACAAAGCATACCATAGCATAAACCAGGTTGCACAATATCGTAGGTGGTACAAGCTCTGAACTGTTGTCAAGAGGGAGACGCACCTTCATCGGTTTTAGATAGTGATTTGGGAGCAATCCCTACCTCTTGGATAAAGGATGTGTCGCCTTCCAACAGACCAGAGCTGTCCTGGTCACGTCCTTGCAACTGGTGAGAGTAAGGAAGGAATGTTAGTCATTAACTTAAGAGAGATGCGGAGAACTCAACGACCACTCATAAGTGTCCCGGGAAATGTGGAATTATGTTAGTTGGGAAGGGTAAGTTTCTGGATACGCTCAGCAAGCTGTATGGCAATCTACATATTTGAATAAGGCCTGCACTCGAAAAAAATGTACCAGACAAAAATGTGCACCAATAAATTATTTTAAGTCGGATTTTTGAAACTTTCAGAGAATGAACTAATACATATGGATTATGTTTCGGCATAATTACTTTATTCAATTTACTTTCCATTGCTGAAAGCCCGCACCTTTCCCTTAAGACCGCCTCATTACATTTTGTGCAATGGTTAAAAAAAAACAAGCCAAACAACACCAACAACACAAAAAAAAAAAAAAAAAACCAGTCAAACCCACCTACCACCCCCCCCATTCACTTATTTACTCCACTCCTTCATTGTATTTGGTTTTCAAGTTCTTCCCCAGTATCAAAGATATCATACCAATCATCCACCGACATTTTTTCAAATCTCCACATGTTCTGGGATGCCATATTTACAGACATGTCTGTAAATTCGAAAACTTCTCACTTCTGTTTCAAACTTTTTTAACGATGCAGACATTTTATATATGTTGCATACTTTTACAGACGTTTGAAATATTTTTTTAAATTTCAAATAAAGGTATTCTCTGAAGTTAGGATTTTAAACGTACGAGGATCTGAACAATACAAAAGATACGGTAAGAAACTTTGTTGAAATATTTTAAAATTACGTAGGTATTATCTACTGAAATATTTAAAAATAACGTAGGTAACAAAAGCGGTGGGTCACTTGAAGACACAATGGGCCAGGAGATTAGCATCGTTTAGACCCTTTCCAAGGGTTACATGGATTTACAACTTATGTTAGTGTTAGATCCCATACGTAAGAGATGGGATTTATAAATGTTATTTTCTACCATTGTTGTTTCTGTAATTGTCACCATGAAAATTACCGTCAAAGCGTTTGTAATATTGATCCATTTCCATTCAGTCACAGCAAAGATCAAGTTTCACAACAATACAAATCATTTTTGATAAATTTACCATAAAAAAAGGGGTTGCTGAGTATTTTAACCAAAAAGTAATCAACTCTATCTATCAATTAAACCATAAATAAAAGCCTTCAAAAATATATATCTTCATATCAAAACACGAATAAACTCACTAATAAAGAACAGTTAGATAAGTCAAAGAGGGTGGGTATAAAAAAAATCCGACTTTTTTTTAAATTCCCAGACATATCAACTTTTTATCGCAGACATTTGAAAAAAATATCGGACATCCCTGATAGAAATACATATAGGAATTTTTAACGTAGGACTACGTTTCCCTTTTCTAAACCGGGTGTCATTTCAAAATTTTGAAAAATAAGAGCGTTACGCAAAAGTGAAAGGTTTTTGAACGCTGATAACTCTCGTTTGACTGAACAGAATGGCTTCATTTATACACCATTTGATCAAGAAAACTTACAAATGTTTTTCAATAAATTTTCAATGAAGTGCTATTAGTATAAGTAGTTCAACTTTTTACTTTAAAATGACCTACTTTTGCTCACATACAAACATAAGCATTAGAACAGGTTCAATATATGGTTTTCCCTTTCCGGGTCCTCAAAAACGGGTGACAAATGTTTCAAACTGCACTCTTCTTTTTATTTCATTAGTTTTCATTCTATGTTTAATACAGCCTTTCAGCAGCAAATTTATTTTGCTTTGTTGTCGTTGTCTGGTTTTATAACGGAAGCCTGTCCTCTCTTATGAAATTTGCTTCGTACTGCATTATCGTGCCTCTCTTCTTTGTAAGCAATGCTATCAACACTAGTATAAAGCACATGATTCAAACCAAAATGATATCATTGGGATATTCAAGTTCAATTGAGCGGCACGTAAGGTTGTGTTTTTCGCTCTCTTGTTACGAAGAGATTTCTGTCTCGTCCGTTTTCTCGAGATTGCGCGTCTCCCCAAAGAAAAAAGGGGGGCCCCTCCGCTGAAAACGGTGTTTGTGACAACTACACCGTGTCCAATAGGCGCTATTTTCAGAAATTTGAAAAACCTCGGAGTAAATCGGGAGCCATCCGAAGGTACCGTGACACCTGATCGTTGGATGACTGGAAGAGATCCGGTCGTACTCGCACGGTGCGGACTGCACGCGTTGTTAAAGTGGTCAGGGAATGGATTAGACGAAAGACAGCGCTCTGTACGTTAAATGGCCGCAGATCTGAATGTTTCGAGATCGTCAATGCACAATATACTGCAAAATGACCTCGGATTCCAAGCTTTCAAGAAACGTAAGGTTCACGGTGTTTCGGAACCTTCCTAGCAGAAACGACTCCAAAGAGCAAGTCCGCTTTTGTCGCGGCACGGTACGGAAGAATTTATTTTTTCCGACGAAAAGTTATTCGTCTTGCAACAATCCCACAATGTCCAGAACGACAGATTGTGGGCTCTCTCCTTAAGAACTGTTCCAGAGAGTGATGGGAATATTCTACGGTTCCAAAGTGCTGCGTCATTGATGGTTTGGGGAAGAATTTGCAAGCGAGGCAAATTACCACTGGTTTTCATCGAAAAAGGCGTTAAAGTGAATGCCGTATATTATAAAACGGAAGTTTTGGAGAAAGTTTTCAAGCCATATGTACAGGGGGTGTTTGGAGATGATCATTATGTGTTTCAGCAGGATAGAGCGCCATCGCATACTGCAAACCTCGTTCAGGGCTGGTGCCGAGAAAATTTGACCGACTTTTTGGACAAGAATCAATGGCCTCCCAGTTCACCAGATCTGAATCCCTTGGATTATTTCGTATGGCCATACATGCTGGCGAAGGTAAATGACCACAGGGCGTCTAATATGAACCAATTCAAAACCGTAATCAAACAAATTTGGGACGAAATGCCGATGTAAGTCGTGCGTGCCGACTGTGACGGTTTCGAAAAACGTCTGGAGCTGGTCAAGAAGGTTAAAGGCGGTGTTATTCCAAAACAGATGCTGTAGTTGATCAGTATTATATTGCAATATAATGGGTTAAGTTATCAATACAATCTGGATAATAGATTTGAAATAAATAGAGTTTTATTTTGTATGAGAATATATTGGACAGGTGGTGGAATTTTTTTTTTTTTTTTTTGGCTTCACGGGGGGTGATTGGTTTTCAATTCGCCCCTAGGGCTTTCCAGCCAGAATATCAAACTGGTTGGACCCTACTCTCTCCGATCTGAATGAAATCCTCAAAAATCAAAAATTATTTTGGACTAATTTACTATACGGGCGTATTTAAAATGTGGATTTTATTTTTTTCAAAATTTTCAAGAAAAAAAAACACTGAAGCTAAAAAAAATTAAATTCATGCTTCAAAGACATAAAACGTTGATTTTCTCATAAGATCCCCTTAAATCCTCCTAATTTTTTTTTTAAAAAGCTGAAGTTATGTCCTTTAAGCTGGTGAAGAGCTTAGGATGGTCACTTCTTTAATTTTTTTATTTTTTATTTTTAAATATTTATAAATTTTTTGAAAATGTTGCAAGTGATTATTTTTTTTATTAAAATATACCGAAAATAGATTTTATGTATCATTTTTTAATTAAAAAGCCTATTAAAACTTTTTTCGTAAGGCTAGCCTTTCTTAAGTTATTGTGAATTTAAATAAAAGAAATTTATGTTTTTGCCATTTTATTTGTCTCTTTTTGATTGTTAGTCGTGACGTCCACAACAAAATGAATTTTAAATAATAGATTATTAAAAAACAGGCAATTTTTTCTCATATACGTTGGCAGTCAGACTAACCTGTTTCTGTTTGGGCGCGATTGAAAAGAATCAAGTTGATGCTTTTGGATATATGTGTGTTTCGGATAGTTTTGTTTAGGGAGAGAAGAAGCAGTATTTCATACAATGTTGTTTTTTTTTTTTCAATTTTCATTAAATTTATTTAATTTCAGATCATTTGAATACATTAAATATTTTGGGTTCATCATTAGAATTAGAAAATACCTTAACTGCAATTCCGTTATTTGGAACTGGAATTTAAGAATGATATTTTTGAGTTCCAGGAATTGGTTTTGCTTTGTTAAAAATCGGATCGAATTCCTTTTCGGCCTCTTTGTATTCATCTGTGGAAAAAAAGCAAAATGTATTTTTTGTTTCATGATCGTCTTTGCGATTATTTGCCTGAGAAAGATTTGTTTCTTATTCAATAATCTATCATGTTATTAATACGGTTTAACCTGGATGAAAAAAAAAAAAACAAAATATAAAAAAAAAAACCCCCCCTTATATAAAAACCCCCATTTTTTTTTTTTTTTTTTTTTTTTTTTTTTTATCCTTCCCCTCCCCCTTTTGCTGTCGTTTCGTTTTTTGTTTTTGAAAAAGGAAAATTCATATTTGTTCAAAAGCCCTTACAGAAAGTTAGTCCAGGAAATTCAAGAATTTTTTTTAAGAAAAATGTTATCTTGGGTAGAAACTTACATATGGACAAAATTTCATTAAAACGAGACAAAATCAATATTTTTTTTGCGTTTCTGGCTGAAAATGCTCCCTAATAAAAAAAAAGTACCTAGATATGTCAAAGGTCTAAATTTAAGTTAATCATGTGGGGCATAAAAATTAACAGACAGAATTTTGTGTTTTAAAAGAAATAAATTCACATGATCACTTGCTTCTACTTTAGAGTCATGCATAGCATTATGTCTAATCTTCAACATTATCAGTTTCTTCCGCCGCGAATATCCGCAAAAGAATCGAAATAAAATTGGATTGGTGTGTGGAAGCATTAGCGTTCAAAGAACAATACTCCCTGACTAAAGAACTTCTGCTCTGCTCCCAGGATGTGAAATTATTTCATTCGCGTTGCCATATGACCATACTAGATGCAACTCTAGTGGTCTTCCGAATGCCTTTAGTGCCACGTTGGTTGAAGCACCCCACGTCCTCTTTCATGATGATGCCAATGGGCATCATCCCCGCTATGACGCAGACTGCGTCGTGTGACATGGTGCGGTACGTACTGACTACTCTCAGGCACATTAGCCTGTGTGACTATCCAGCTTATTACCTGAGTATGGACAAGGCAACACTAGCCAGGAGCTTCCGCTTGCTCCCTTGTACTGCCGAGCATATGTTTATAATGTGGGTTAATTTCGATATATCCGTGGAAGCCGTCTTGCAGCCGTAATAGACGTGGCTGATAAAGGACAGCTTGTAGTCGACCAAGACCCCCAAATACTTCATGAACCACTTCGAGCTGAAATTTCAGTTATCCAAACTAATCCAAACTAGTCCTGTCCTCTGTTTGATGACGGGCTACCTCCAGTTTTCACAATGTGCTCCAACAAAAGCCCATTCATCCATAAACAAGGTCAATAGCTTGAGTGACTGTGTACTCCACCTCTTGTTTGTATTCTCCATAGATCTCAAGTGTGATAGTCTCCACGAAACCGACAATCTTTACCTCATTAGGGAGTTTTAGTCTCAACATTTTGTCAAACATTGTGTCGCAAAGCACTGGGCCAAGGATAGAACCTTGCGGAACACCTGAGGTGATTTGGACACATTCCTGACCTGATTTTGTGTTGTAAACCAGTTGAAGATTCTAAAAGTAGTTTTTCAGAGCCCTGTACAGGTATCTAGAAACCCGGAGACGTTGAATCGAGTTGGCGATTGTCTTCCAACTGGCGCTATTGAACGTGTTTCTCAAGGGCGACCCCACCTCTTATACTGGAGTGTCGTCTTTGCTATCTTGGCCACAGACAGGATGGCAAACATCGTTGACTTCCCTTTCCGGAAGCCAAACTGGCTATTTGACAGCCTGTACCCTCAATGAACTTTGATAGCCTGTTGCGGATTATCCTTTCAAGCACCTTATCCGTCGTATCCAACAAGTGTATCGGTCTATACGCCAAGATTACCAGATGGATTGCCTGTTTTGGGCAGTCATACGAGATGCTGTCGTTTCCAGTCATCTCGGAAGACGCCATCGTCCAGACATCCTTGCATTACTACCCTGCACATTTCGGGAGCCAGCAAAAAAGGCGCCTTGATTGCCACGTTTGGGATACCATCTTGTTCTAGCGCCTTGTTCACCTTGAGGGACTTAGTTATCATGATGAATTCATTATTCGTAATCCCTGACTCGCCTCGGTTCGCCGCGGTGCCATTGGCAACGTCCACGTGATTGTGGATGTTCGGCGTATTTGCCGATCATCCTTCCACCGCCATGACAGCGTTATGGTCTGGGATACTGGAACGCTATGGGGCAAATCTATGGGTGTGGGAGGCCAGGGGCTCGTGTTATGGTGAGGAATGAGTTCCTCCTTCGCCCAGGCCTTGAAATCGCCCGCTATAACCAATGGCTTTCGGCCAGTCAACTTCGCTGTCATCCGGTCACCCATCTGTGAAAATGGGTAAGTCGGCCATCAAAATGACGCGTAACAGTTGCAGAAAAACACTCCATTCATCTTAGCTACCACGAAGCTCCCGTTTGAGGTATACACAACCTCCTAAACCGGTTAATTACTTGTCGTTCATAATGCCAAAAAATTGGATCTGTCCGCAACCCAGTTTCCGTTTCCTGCGTTGCCGATATCCGTCGCTGGGTCACAAACGAGCTTACACAGCAGTTGCTAAACTGCCTCACAGTGGTTCAGGTTTAGTTGAGTAACCTGTGCTGTGTTGCTATTTTATTTCCTCTCATGGGCAGGGCACTTAGGGCCTCCCGTCACGTGCTTGTCGTCCGCTTTACCAGCGCGCATCAGGAATTAGACTTCTTACAGTCCCGAGCCTTGTTTTGCACCTCCACACCTTTTGCAAAGTTTTCTCCTTTCGGCACCTTTGCACTCCCAGGATATGTGCTCACTTTCAGGGCGTCTGAAATATAGGAAAACTGGGAAAATTCAAATTAACAGTTCACGTGATCACTTTTTAAAAAATAACCAATAAAACACTTTTCAAACTAACTGTAGTAAATGCAAGCAAATTCCCTTCAATTCTTCTAGTAAAAGCTTATCAAATGTCTTTCAATTTCTCTAGAAAAAGTAGATAGGCATATTTTGTCTGCTACATACAGACTCCTTCAGTGTGAACTGCTCGACTCATTCTGGACATAAGTCAAGCTCTCGAAAGTATCAATTTTTTTTAAGTAATCAAGTGAAGTGTAAATTTCACTCGTTTTCCAACTACAATTGTGTACAACGTTCGTAAAAGTGTTTTTTAAAAACGTGTTTTTAAAATAGTGAATTCACAGTGGGTATCCCACTTTGAGCTTGGCCACCTTCAGAGCCGAATCGGCTTTAGCCACCGACAGCCGTATTGGGGCTATATGGGTTCCTGATGGTCTCTTTTGCAGCCTGTTGGATGACTGTTGTGGCTACCGTGACCCCACATTGCTCCTTGAGGGAACTGGAGATCTCGCACGCTTCCGTGATCTGATAAAAATCTGGTAAAAATTTGATCCATTGTTGATTTGTCCTCACGAAAACCACCCTGGTATTTGCCGAAGAAGGACTCCTCAAGTGGTCTCAGTCTGTTAAACAGGATGCGCGACAGTATTTTGCACGCCGAAGCTGCTCACTTCCGTGCTTGCGAAGCTCGATCGGGTTCTTGGCCATCCCCGCAGCCTTTCAGTTTTTTAGCTCACTCATAGCCTTTTTAATCATCATTTATGTTCTATGTTCATGCTGTTTCTCGCTACGTTGCTATTTTCAGCATTCAACAACAGGTTCAAGTGCTCCTTCCACCTAGAACCTGTTTTGGTGGTCAGCAGATTCCCCTCTCGGTCATGTTAGATGTATAGAGAGCCACCTGCGTGGTGAGGGCACGCCTCTCCACTCCTTCTCCCAAGGCTTGTTCGGCAAGCTTCTTGTGTGCTGGGTGCTTTAGCGTAGTGTCCCTCTTTAGCTCTAGGATCATTCGCTCGTGTGGGTACGGCGTAGAGTCCGCACATCGAAACCCAGACCCACGAGCTTCGCATCTCCACACATCGCCTTTAAGAGTACTTGAACTCTTCGGTCTTCACGATCAGGATCTCTCCGTTCCACTATACCTATTCTCGTCATCGGTGTCTGACCACTCCCCCCCCCAACACCCAACCCCCTCCCCCCGCGCGGAACGACGTGAGCAATTCTGAGCTGTCATCTCATTATAATATCTACCGATGCGACCGAAGTAACGCTACGAGTCATCTACAACGAGGAGGTGGAACGCTCATTGCCGTAAAAACACTATTTTAAGTGCTCCTGTGCAACTTGACCTATGTGACTCGCTCGAACAAGTTGCTGTGAAACTGTCTCTTCCGACAAGATCTGTCTATGTATGTGGAATTTACTTGAGGCCCAATAGTGAACCCGGCAGATACGTCGCACATTCGGACTGTGTGCAGCAAATAATTAATAAAGCGGGTTGCGGCGATTCTGTGATGATTGTTGGCGACTACAATCTGCCTCATCTACTCTGGTCCTTCGACGAGGACCTGGACTCGTACCTACCAACCAATGCATCAACTGAACAGGAGCTTGTATTCACTGAAAACATGATTGCTAGTGGATTGCAGCAGATTTGTGATGTGCGCAATATCAACGGAAGACTCCTAGACTTGGCCTTCGTTAGCAACAGTAATGAAATTGAGTTGTCTGAAGCACCATTATCGATCTTACCACTGGACCGTCACCACAAGCCGTTCGTCTTACGCGTGAACACACGACGTTCCTTGGATAGTATTCACGCAACTACGGATGACCTTGACTTCGATTTCAACCGATGCGATTACGATGCAGTTTTTGAAGATCTACGTTCACTGAACTGGGAGGAACTTTTCACGATGCCAGCGTCAACGCTGCGGTCACCACTTTCTACGACGTGATTTTCAGGATCATAAGCAGACACTGTCCTCTCCGTAGACGTTATCCTCGCCGCTTGAACAAACACCCATGGTGGAATACCGAGCTTCGACATCGGCGTAACGTTCTTCGTAAAGCTCGCCGTCGGTTTCTGCGTCATCGAACTGCTGAAAACAGCTCAATTCTTCACAGGCTCGAGGCTGAATACGCCGAATGTGTATCTTCTTCTTTTCGTGAGTATATTTTCCGAATCCAAGACGAGGTTAAGGTGGATCCCTCCTCTTTCTGGCGCTTTGTTAAAAGCAGAAAAGACACAAAATCGATCCCGGCGGAAATTTCTTTCGATGGCTCAACCAGTCGAGACCTCGAAGGTTCAGTCCAACTTTTCGCCGATTTCTTCAAATCGGTCTACGATGCTGACTCTCCGCCGAGTTCTCCGGAGGTCTTGAATCACTTGCCATCATACGATATACAATTTCCGTGTCCAACCTTCACCGTAGAAGATGTCAGTAGTGCACTGAGAACTGTTGACCCTTCGAAAGGTCCTGGGTCAGATAGGCTACCTCCCGTTTTTATTCGTCGATGTGCTGATCTACTTGCAACCCCTGTGTGTTTGCTATTCAACCTGTCGCTATCGGAGACTACTTTTCCGGATGTATGGAAGTTGTCTGCGGTCTCTCCCATTCACAAAGCTGGAAACATCCATGATGTTAAGAATTACCGACCTATTTCGATTCTTTGCTGCTTAGCCAAGACGCTTGAACTGTTGATTCACGATAGAATGTATTTTGCTGCTAAGCCCATCATCTCGCAATATCAGCATGGCTTCGTGAAGAATCGCTCTACTGCGACTAACCTAATGGCATATGTTAGCGCACTAAACTCCAGTTTGGAAAAGCGCTGCCAAGTTGACAGTATTTACGTAGACTTTTCCAAGGCGTTTGATAAAGTACCTCACGAATTGTCAATGAAAAAGCTCGAGAAACTAGGATTTCCTAATTGGCTCATCATGTGGTTACGGTCATACTTACTAGACAGATCCGCCTACGTGAAGCTTAGCTCCATTAAGTCAAGCTGTTTTGCAACACCTTCCGGCGTGCCTCAAGGTAGCCACCTCGGTCCCTTGATCTTTATTCTGTTCGTCAACGACTTGAGCCACCGTCTGAATTCGCATCACCTTATGTATGCCGACGATCTTAAAATTTACCGGAGGATCAGCTCACTGGTTGATTGTGCAGCTTTACAGCAAGATATTGACACCATAGTGGGGGGGGAAAGAGAAGAAAAGGGCGGGACACACCCCCCTCATTACGCACCTGGTTTGTAACCCCCCCCCAACTCCATCGAAAAGATGGCTCGAACGACGCCGGCCGCACACCGCCCATGAGATACCCCGTAAAAATGCGTCGATTCTAGCACCGAATGTGCCGAGATTTTAGCGTTTCAGCTTTCACAATTTCTTCATGCTTCCTTTTCTTTCTGCGGTGGATTCGCTTCTTTTCTGTTCTTGCGACCCTGTACCGCTCCCTGTTGAGCTGGATACCAGCCACTAGCATTCGGCTTCTGGCTGCATTCTTCGCGTCTGTTGCTCTGTGGCACTATTCATCGGACCAGTAATTTCGTCTTCGTCGTTAATCAGGGCCTCTCACTTCCCGAGCCGTTGTGGTCAGAGCTTCGTGGATAGGATTACACAAGCTGTTGACATCGCCAGAAACGTTGATTCTCCCCAACTGCTCGTCTAGCAGCTGGCGGTACTGTGCAACTACTCCATCCATTGACGAGCGTTGGATATTGAATCGTTTCGTTCTGTTATTTATGGAACTCGTGACGCTGGATAACCGCGCCCGAATCTTAACAACAACAAGATAATGCTCACAAGATAACAAGATAAATGGGCCTCGAAAGATCCTGACATCAACGACGAAATAGAAATGTCGCCCATCAGCCAGCTTAATATTCTTACGTGCTGATTTCATCTCTCTAGCAGCAGCGAAGGTCACAAGCCTCAGGCCGTTATTGTTGGTGACGGAATTAAGGCTTTCCGGTCCAATGACGCGTCGGAAGAAGTTTTCTTTCCCGATCTGTGCATTAGCGTCTTTGACGACAATCTTGACATCCTGTTTTGGGCACTATCCGTAGGCCTTATCCAGACTCTCATAGAATTCGTCCTTCATGTCATCGGGCTAATCGTTCGTTGGTGCATATATGCAGATCAGACTGTAATTGAGGAGCTTTCCCTTCATTCGACACGTGCGGATTCATTCAAAGTTCTTACGTTCCAAGATTCGACTTTCCAATCGTTGTCCTTTGTTCGTTTCCGGGTCTGTTGCCGTAAAATCATTTCCTTTGCTCTATTTTTGCCTTTCGTGGTTGATGAAGTCTTCGGTAGGCTACCTAACCATGGTTGCGCTACCTACATCATGCAAGAGGGGTTGCTTCCACAATATTGGCACGCCACAACATTGTCCGCTTATTCTTCACGTGATGACCACCTCAAATTATATGAGAATCCAATAATAAAATCAATAGTAGACTTATTGATCTTCCAGGTCACACCTAGGCATGTTCCAGAAAGTTTACATTTAAATCAAGAAGCATCATGTGACACCCCAAATCACAGGAGAAGTTTAAAGAAAAACAATGTTAGTTATATCAAGTGCCCTCGTCCCCATTGGACTCATCCGGACATGTTCCGAGGAACACCAGTGGCAGTTTGTCTCCATTTTGAAATGATGGTCGAGATGGTCGCTATCGGCTGGAATGGGAAAGGTGTGACGATGGAAATAAGCGGTATCCGACGCCATTTTGGATATTGAACAGAAGTACAGTTAAGGCTTTATCAACTGCCTAAGAAAACATTGGTCACATCCAGATGTGTTTCAATCTGCTCAGGGGAACCACCATCAGTTAAGGACTTAAGTCACGTGTGCATTCAATAACGAGTGCATTGCCCATATACAGACAACCCAACAAACATTGATGCTGAATAACTGTTTATTAAAACAAATTTGGAGGAGTTGTTCAGCTTCTTCTTCTAGAATGCTGAATAAATTCTCGAAATTTGTTTGAATGAACAGTTATTCAGCATCGATGTTCGTTGGGAAGTTATCGGAAGTTATGAGTATAGTTGTACAAGTGTCTGGAACATAGCAAGACCGTGCAGTAGGCGGTTGAGTTCGATCCACGGAATGCCCCAGCAGAATTGTCCAGCATTTTTTTTTCGAATCTCTGGCCAACGTTTTTGTCGTAACATCTAATCATGCATATTAATAAAAAAAATAGTACTTTAGTAGTGCATCTTGTCATTTGACTCGGAGCTGACAATAAACTAGATACGATAATCAACAAGCTTAAAGCTCGGCTCTATTTACCAAGAATGAAGAAAAATAAATGATAAACTAATGATACAAAATAAAAATTTCACTTACAAATATCATTACAGGTTTGTGGAAAACGGTGGTGTTGACGATTACAACAGAAAACTTAATGACATAAATTTCGCAAAGCCGCACTTCCTGCACCTAAACCCATTATTACTCATCTGGCTTCAACGATGAGCAGTTGAACACCCTTTTTTCTAATTATTCGTAATTATAGCTTCAAAAATTAAATTGAAGCTCTTCTTTGGCTCCTTCCTTTGCATCGTTTTTGCCGTTTGACATCAAGGGTCGCTTAAAAGCTGTGGTAAAAATTAATGAGACAACCGCCAACTACAGAGCAATGTCCTGTATGCACAATCATTAAAGAACGATCCTTAATGAAGGT
Source organism: Aedes koreicus (assembly GCA_024533555.2). Taxonomy (NCBI): domain Eukaryota; kingdom Metazoa; phylum Arthropoda; class Insecta; order Diptera; family Culicidae; genus Aedes; species Aedes koreicus. Next base: position 223,304 of record JAHHFK020000952.1, on the reverse strand, counting down.
TTAAGCACTTATTAGTCGCTTATTGAGCAGACTATTCTAATGGATCCAGTGATTCTAGGATTCAGATCTATTAGATATGTTTATCCATTGTTAAAACATTCAGTAAAATGGTTCACGTGTGGAAAAGTTGCACCCCATAAGAAAGCAATTTATTATCGTCCTCGTCGTCGCCTAAAAAAAGAAAACATACCAGAAGCCAGATGACACTAAGGAGAATCAACTGTTTGCTATTATACTCGGATGGATGATATTTTCTTCCCCGAAGACAGTAAGTGTTTCAAGTGCGTGCGTGGGTGTATGGAATCGTCGGAGTCACCTGTTGTTCGTCCCAACTCCGATGCCGTTGGCCTTGCAGCTAAGACGAATCTTAAAGGTCGACTGTCGTCAGCGGGGCACGTGTTGAACATCGACAGAGATTGTACAGCCCATTAGTGCTTGATGTTTACCAACGAAGACGAACGACACGCCGGGCCACAAGTTCTCAGCACCTTGCGCCACACTGCTGCAACTGCTAGTTGGGAATCGGGTACAAACAAGCTCAAAGGCTCATTACTTTAATTTATTTCGTAATTTTAATCCCTTTTCTGTGTGAACGGTGGTGGCGGCAGCAAGACTGTGTGCTCCATTCCCTAGTCAAGCTGTCCCCAGTGGGGATCTCATTCCAGCCTTGTACAACGAAGTGGTCACAAAAAACAACCCCCCCCCCCGGGGGGGAGCCAAATAAAATAAATTCCCTCCCCTCCCCCCCCCCTCTTTCCCCTTTTCTCCCACCCCCCACAAAACACTCAGACGATAAAAAAAGAAGCGAAAAAAGAGGGGGGGGTCGCCCCCCTAATTTTTCCCCCCCCCCTCTATATAATCTCCCCTATGTGTAATAACGTTGGAAATTAATTGGATTTTTATTTCAAGCGTTTTACTATGGAGATCAGTAGAATGAATTATAAAGGGTTTTAAAAAAAAGTCTAGTTTACATAAAAAATGCATCATAGTGTTTGCAGAGTATTCGTGACCCAAGCAACACATGCAACATCGTTCAAAAAATGTATTTCATTTTCTTGTTACTAATACGACTATCAACAGGCACAGGAAACAAACACTGTCGCATCAGAGCTTATTTAATGTTGCAAGGGGTACTTTAAATTGCACTAACGTTGCCAAATATTCAAATTTGACACAATCATTATCATTGAATTATGATCTTAAGTCAGCTGGAGTTTGTTTGTTTCAAATAAATTTCTCTTTGGGTATGTAAAATATGTTGAAGTCAGGAACTTCATTGCAACATAATCTTAAAATCCAATCTTGTTTCATTTTAGTATTATGAACCTATAAGTTACCAAAACCCGTTTTGTAACTTACTCTCACACGTTGTTGTGAAAATATATTGGAATAGATATGCAACCATCTAGTAACTATTATGGCTTCCAGGTACCATGTCACAGCGATGTTACAATCCACATCTAGAGTACTGTTAGTAAAATCTCACAAAAAGCGGAGAAATATAACCGTGAAACATGTGATATTGAGAACATTTAAGAAGTGTTCCAGCTTATTTGTTTTATTACATTAACGATGGAAAGCCATTTATTTATTGAATGAAGTATTCCCTTCCAAATGTTTAGAACTCAAGATAAATTTAATCACTTGAACTGGTTGTAGGTTACATAGTTTTTTTTTTCCGTAAAATTCTTTATTCATTTTAAACAATTCTGACCAGTGCTTTGCATAGTCATTTCCATTTAGTCAGATTCATTTGATGATTTAAAAATGGAATTTCAAAAAATGATTTATGATAAATTCGTTGTGCTTAATTAGTCCAACGAATTTATCCAACCGTTCACTGCTAGACCTCTAGCATATAAGACGTGATAGCTTATATTTAATCGCCCTTTTTCGGGAGAATTCCTTAAAATATAATAATAAATCCCTTGTGACATTTCCCGCTATAATACACCGCAGTTATAAACCTATCGGTTGCCCCCCCGTGTGTTTTGACCGGGCTTATGTTTCTTCCAATTTTATATCTTCCCACAATTCTTCGGTATTTTTTCCGGGTTTAAATTTCGTTTTACCAGTCTTAATTCGTTTTGAAAAGCCTTTTTTTTTGTTTATCAATTTTTTAATTCAGAAACTTAAAACCCGTCAAAACTATACAATCTTGAAGAAACTTAAGACTCGTCAAAACACCCGGCAAGCGCTAACCAGAAGGTTAATACCTCCGATTGCATTATACCGGGCAAACGCATCTAAGGAGCATTTTTCCAAAGTTTAAGGAGCATTTCCCCAAAAAGAAGGGTACATTTACCCTTTGCCATATTTAATCATGGTGGAATATTGTGGTGAATTTACTCTTTAACGTCTTTCACATTGGAATTACATTAATGCGATGTTCGCTGATAGGGTAGTATTTTAACAACATTTATGCATTAAACGTTTTTTCTCATTCACCCATATGGTTCGCAATTGAAAGCAAATTATTTTTATAGGAAGAAATTATGTCATCGAAATTTCAGGTAATACCCGTGTTGGTCATTAAATTAAAATTGCTTAGGAGCTTTGAATTCGAAATGCGTAGCATTTTTAAAAAAAATCTCAGATTAATGAATACCTTTCATTTCATAAGCAAAATCTTGAGTTTTTTACTTCTTATCAGTCTGTTGACGAAAAAATATATTTTATTCAATGAATAATTCAAACCTTGGATAGATCCACAGATATAAACCTATACGTCCCGTTTTACGGTAAAGGTTTTTTACTATCATGCTTATAACTGCATAGGGAATGAATTAAAAAACAAACTATAACAATAAACAAAAGAACGCGCTAGATAGGATGGTGAATATTGAAAGAGGATGATACGAAACAAAACAAGCATATTGGTATCTATCATAAATAATGTTGAAATATACTTGTTACCAGGACTTGTTTTTATTTTATTTCTCTAGTCAAATATTCATGAGACAGCTAGAGCAGCCAGTCTGATTGCATCATTGAAAACAAAACGGAGACCCATTTAAACAGGAAAGAACATTGCCTGAAATCTGGATTTTTACACAATCGTCTCAAAAATTACACTTCCTTCTGTGCACTTCTATTGACAACTGACGTTTATATACATATTTGTGCTCACACTCTACGCATGCAATGCTTGTTTCAAATCATGAATTTGCAACATGATTTTGGCGTAACTCATATTGTGACATATTATAAACTACACAAACAAGTTCATGTATGTTAAAGACCGTTGCGGTAAGGTTGCAGCTCAATAGGCAAAACTAAGATTAATATTATTAAATCTGCAACGTATTAGATACATATTGTATACTATGCACGCTGCAATGAGAAAATGCTACAGTACGGCGACGTTCAAATGATCATCTCGGCATGAGATTAAAAGAAATAAGCCATACACCACCGATCAAATTTATTTTTATATTGTTCACAATTATTGGCTGAGTAAAAATTTCAACATGAAATTTGTCTACCCTTTTAATATGTAAATAATGTAAAAATCTTTGGTTTGGCGAACAGTCATTATCTTTTCATCAATCTAGATTTAACGTATCTATCGAAGAAAAGGATGTACAAGGTTTCAACCAGAAATGCCCCATTTAACTTGTACGATGAGATGAAGCTTTTGAAAAATGTTACTTGTTTCACATACATAGCAAAATTCTATTCCTGATATCAAATAGAAAAATGACTGTTGTTCTAGGGTTTTTAAAAAAAAAAATCAAACTTTTAAACACTTATAGGTATTGTTAATATTAAAACGCTTCTTTATTTCAACTCCATCATGCATGATTTAATTGTTTTCATTCTTTATTGAATATTTGTTGTTTTATATTTTTCTTGATGAAAATAGGTACACCTGCTGTTGAAATCACAAAAATTTCTACACGCTTACAAATAATTTTTGAAAACAATTATGTAAACCTAAACTAATTGAAACACATATGTCAAAGAAGTTCATTTTAACGCAAAATTATATTAATTTTGTTGGCCTACGGATTCAATGAATTGGGCCTATCGATAAAAATCGCTTATCAATGCTTTTTTTGATGTATTTGTTCTTCACAGGCATGAATGCACGTCTCTCTATCATTCAAATACATTTTTTAAAAAGACTTCCACACCTTGTTTGAGTGTTACTTGAGTGAGTGCAACTATTACTTGAATGATTCTCTTTAATTGGCTGGCCATTTTAACCACTTTCTTAGCAGCAGCTCTTTCACAGTAACTTAAAAACAGCTGTGTACAATTAAATTGATAACCGATAACAGTATAACACTAGTGCCTAGCTCAGAAAGTATATTTCACTTTATTCTGAAACACTAGACTTCCGATGAAAAGATTGTTCGTATTTTCATCTACGATGTGATTGTCAATAAATTTACAACCTGCGATGTAGTTTTTTTATGCTCAGCCGCCATGATAAATTAAATGATGAAATCATGCAGGGACAAATGAATTCATGTATTTGCATTATGGTTAAGATTTGATGACTCAAATTGAACACATTTCATTTGTACACGGCAGACAAGCATATGACAATCAAATTTGGAATCTTTAATTCAAAATATAATTTGAAAATTACTTGTTTAGGGAAACTAAAAAAGGTATTTTTTAAGCATTTCTTGAGCGCATTATATTTTTCGAAGTGAAACAGCGAATTTCACCATAATTCTGTGTTCGTTGATAAAGTTGTCTTGAGGATGCGAAATTTTATAGAACTAATTATTATTAATAATAATACACATTTTTGAAGACCAGCGTAAAAAATGCTAATTTTTTGCAATATAATTGCACCTCATCTGCAACCGGTTACAAAATGAAAACAAATATTAACGGTGAACGATAGACTCGCGTATTTATTATATTATATTAATGCATCGATGAAACGTATTAAAATCTCACGAGGAACATGATTATCATTCAACATGTCAGTTTACGGTATCAGTACCTTAAGTTTCGTGGAGCTTTTTGCCAACACGTTTGAGACTCAGATAATATGTTGCCAATAGACTCCACCTCTTGCGCTTTTCTGATTGCAATGCAGTCACGCGTAACGTCGTGGTTGCCTTATATTTCAATCATATTTTGTCTCAAAGAAGCCAATGTTGCTTTATTGAAACAAATTGTGTTACTTGGGGAATGAGGAGCGAACAGGTTATATAATTATTATTATTATTGGGCCACACGAAGTTTATTCGACAATAATATTTCTAAAATGGATAAAATAAGTTTATACACGTCAAGGCACGAATCAGCCATGAGATGAAGTTTATAAGAAAAAGTGTGGTTGGACAAATTTGATTTGTAAATTTAAATACGTTTCACAGAGCATGAGCGAAAGAACACTTTATTTATTAGTGTTATTATTTTAGCCTTATTTTTTTAATGTGACGAGCAGATGCGCAGTTTAAATTTTGATAACAGATTTAAATAAGTATTTGAGCGAGTCAGCTTTGAGCATCGGCTGGGAATGGTTACGTCAATGCTTTGCTGCGCAATATTTTGTTATCTGACATAGCGCGTTACCTATAGATTCGGTTGTCTATTGTTCGGTGGCGCGGTGATCGAGTGAGCACAGAAAAATAAAATAAACCCGCTTCCCGGTGAGATTTCGAGGTTCACCTGGCCCGTGGTGTTGATCATATTTAATTATGGTCCTAACTATTGGTTTGCCATACTCATCGTGACACCATATCTTGGAATTAGTAAACCACTCGCTCATTTTGTGAGCAATCTTACAAGCATCTTTACTGTTGATATAAAACCCGTCCAAATTTTAGATAGTTTTAGTTTTCAAAATGAAGCGAAAAAAATATTCCGATTTCGTTTTGATGAAATCTGTTGCATCTCGAGTCACCTTTCCAGTCTTTCTCAACTTCTGTGAAATTGAGGGCAGTTGGGTGAATTGATGTTCTTTTCGAAGAAATCCACCCCGTTGTATCGATATAACTGCAGTACTTCTCCGCCAAAACTTTAAAGGTCCATTGTGAACTTTAATTTACAAAAGAATACGTTTCTTCAGGCACTCCTGCATGTACATTTTGAAATCCATATCTCAAGTAACATTGCCAAAACCATCCAGCTTTATTAAATGTTATTATAGTTTTATATAAGCCACTTAAATCACCTTGGTTTTATTATGGCACCATCAGGTGCCAATAGGTTTCATATTTTAGTCAGGTTTATGAGAACTTACACAGCTTGCTTACAACGATCTTAGAACGTTTTTTTTTCTCAAATTCCTTTTCTTCCTATCAATGGTTTTATTTCGACTTTATGAACTCGTAAAATGCTGTTTTGAAATACAGTTTTAGGAGTCATTCGTATTACCTTATTAAGGTCGATTGAAAAAGCTTTTTAAAACCATTTTTTGTAGTCATTGCGAAGATAAATTGGCGTTTTGGCAAAACTGTGGACCGATTTTGGCATTTTTTTTTCAGATAACCTTATTGAATTCCATCAATCTTCAGGAAATTCCTGATTTATTTATTGAATATATTTGTTTGAATAAAAAAACAATTATTTTAAAATGACATACTTTCCGAGGCGCATTAATTTTCAGCTCGTATCGTGCCAATATTCACCATAAAATTAAATGCGCATATGATCGAGATCCTTCTAGCAGACAAATCCTTTTGACGCTGTTTTAGCTGGTATCACATTTCTTGGCAACATCACAATTCGACAGCCCTGTTCTAATCGTCATCAACATCTACAAATGTAACTTCAGATCCCTAGTTCCACTACGACGCTCGCTATAATCCATCGGATCGATAGTATGTCGCTAACGGAAATGTTTGAGAATGCCGCACATGGTCGATTAAGCCAATTTCGCCGAATTTGCGTTTTAACGTAGGACTACGTTTCTCTTTTCTATACCGGGTGTCATTTCAAAATTTGAAAAATGAGAGCGTTACGCAAAAGTGAAAGGCTTTTGAACGCTAATAACTCTCGTTCAACTGAACCCAACGACTTTATTCATACATCATTTGATTCGAAAAACTTACAAAATAATGGCATTGAAATTACAATTCAGTGCTATTAGTATAAGTAGTTCAAGTTTTTGCTTAAAAATGACCTTCTTTTGCTCCCATACAAATCTCCGTATGAACAGGTTGAAAATATGTTTTTCCCTATCCGAGTCCTCAAAAACGGGTAACAAATGGTTCAAATTGTCTTCTTCTTTTTATTTCATTTAGTTTCATTCCATGATGAATACAGAAATTGCCACACCCCTCAGCTGAAAAATTGTTTGCTCTGTAGCCGGTGTCTGTGGCCCGTTCCCTCTTTAGAATTTTGCTTCGTACTGTATTTTCGTGCCTCTCTTAATTAAGGGCTATGCTATCAACGCTAGTATATTTTGTTTTTGTTGGGTATATAACGGGAGATGAACCGAAATTATTTCAGTTCGACACGAGCTCTCAGCTGGTAGTTCGGACAGAGCTTTGCTCGATCCGCCGCAGTCCGCTCTGTTATGGTCTGGGAGACAAGGTCATGCAAGACCAGCTATTCGGACAGTTACCGGTTTCCAAGTCTACCCAACACAATGATAAAATTTCGGGCCGCTATAGACTGGCCGTTCGTCGCTTATGAAATCATTTCGGTTCGTCTCGCGTGCTATATACTATCGTTGAACAGCATGGCCCAGAAAGATGAAGATCACGAAAGTGCAGTATGGAGCAAAATTCATAAGAAGGGACAGGTCCATAGCACAATTTTAGAACTATTTTTTTTAACATTTTAACCAACCATATGTGTAATGATACGCATAAATTAGATGATACCAATATTCTTATAAACCATTTTGAACGTTAATCGTTCGTTTCTCCAAGCATTTTTAAAATTTTAACTTCAATCGATCGGAAATATGTTTACGCGTCGGTTCCAATATTAAAAACTATTGATTTTTAATATAAAACTATTGAAAGTAACGAAAACATAAAGTGTTGTCTTATTATTTCATTTTGCAGAATTAAATTACTAAATGCCAAGTATTTTCCTATCACAGACTTCAAATGTAAGTAAGCGAGATCTTATATGCAGCAGTAAATGATACTTAAGAGGCAAACCTTCGCAATATGCTTCATGCATTCAGTTCAAGCAAGCGACCCGTGCGGTCGTGTTTTTCGCTCTCTCGTACGAAAAGTTTTTTCCCCGTGCTTCCCCTTCGCCCGCTTTCTTGCGATTGCGTGTCCGGCTCCCGATTTATCACCTGTGCTTGCTCAGTTCTGCAAGATTTTTCGCTCGACCTGTTGCTGTGGCAATGGGTCGAAAAAATCAACACGTGGTGACATCCATGCCAGTGGCTTCAGCTCCTGAAGCCATACCGAAACCAGGCAGCTCCAAGCAGCTGCGGCATTACGACGCTGATCCAGTGGACCCTAACGCTCGACTATTAGCGCTCCCGGTACAGGAAGTGCCAAAGAAGGTAAAGGTCCCCCCGCTCTTCACCACGTCAAAGGACAGAGCTGCTCTCAGGACCGAGCTTGCAGCAATCCAAATTCATCCGCTTTTCAAGCTGTGCTCGACGGAGACTGACTACCGTGCTGTTGGTGCTCACCTAGTAATCAATTAACATGAGTTTTACACTCACGACGCACCCGGAAGCAAGTCGATGAAGATGATTCTGCGAAGCCTTCCGGAACTCACTCCGGAGGCAATTTTTGCCGAGCTGCAAGCGGTGGCACTGAAGCCCCAGAAAGTGTTTCCCATTAGACGTCAGCAACAGGGAAATTATCGGGACCAACTCTATCTGGTCCACCTTGAGAAGGGTTCCGTCACGATGGCGGACCTGACGAAAACGCGGGCCTTCTTCAATATCATCGTCGAGTGAGACCAATATCGTCCAAGGCAACACGACGTGACGCAGTGTGGCAACTGCCTTGTGTTTGGCCAGGGAACTCGAAACTGCCACATGAAACCGCGATTTGGCAAGTGTGCCGGAGAACCCGGCACCAACGATTGTGCCCGATGGACGAAGGTTCCCCACTGAAGTGCGCAAACTGTGGCGCGAATCACGAGAGCAGCAATCGGGCCTGCCCAGAAAATGCGGAGTTTCTGGCGATCTGCAAGCAGGCGTCCACCAAGTTCCAACCAGGCCTACTTCGTCCTCCCCTTCGGATGGACGAGGAAAATTTCCCAACGCTCCGGTACCAAGTGCTAAATCTACCGCTGTTGCAATTAAATCCCCGCCATGCCAACCACCCATCGGCCACCGTACAGCAACGATTCGCGGCAGCCGCCGCCACCCCCTCGCCGGCTCTTCCTCCAGGTTGGTGCAATCCGAGTTGCAGTACCACCACGCAACCACCGGACAGCTTTTCGACTCGGAGCTAATGGTCGAGTTTGTTCAAGAGCTCTACCGCCAACTACGTTCCTGTCGCTCGAAGGAAGCTCGATTAACAGCTCAAAGCCGCCAAATCCGTAACAATGAAATTTAAATATGGACCATAATCGCATCATGAGCATCCTCAATTGGAAAGCTAGTTCCATCCGGAACAAAACCATTGAACTCGGTGATTTCCTTAACAAGAAGGCCATCGACATCGCCATTGTCACGAAGACGCATCTCATGCCGGAACTCAGCATTTTCATCCAGGGATACTGGATTGTGCGACTTGATCGTAGCGGCTCTAGTGGAGAAGGAGTTGCAATCGCCCTGCGCTACAACATCAAAGGCCATCTGTTTCCGAGTTTTCAGCTGCAGTCTATCGAAGCCATCGGAGTTGAGGTCGAATCAACCGTCGGCCCTATCACCATCATCGCGGCCTATTGTCCCAAGCAAGCCAGCACGACCAACGGAACAACAACGGTCCTACGGAACGACATCCACAAGCTAACTCTGAGGCAGGGACAGTTTATCATCGCTGGCGACCTAAATGCGAAACACGAAACCTGGGGGAACACCCGGTGGAACCGAAATGGCATCATTCTATAGGAGGACCCGGAAGAGAGCCATTACACCATTCTGGGCCCGGAAACTCCCACCTGGTTGAGCAGATCCGGGGCCCACTCAACAATCGACATCTTCTTTACCAACATGGGGAACAACATAGCCCAGCCGGTCGTTCACCAGGAGCTTAGCTCGGACCAGTATCCAGTGGTTGCCGAAGTTGGCTCTTCGGTCAATCGGCATCAAATCACCAGACGGAACTACCATCGTGCCAGATGGGAAAGGTTCCGGCAACACGTTGACGACAACATCGATTTCAACATGCACCTTAATTCGGTTGTTGACATCGAACGGCAGCTGCAGAGCATCAATCAAGCGATCTCCCAGGCCCGGGAGCAACATGTCCCAGTGATGGATCAGGTGAGCAACTCTGTACCCATTGATAGACCCACTAAAGAACTGATACAATTGCGCAACGCCACCCGAAGGCAATACCAGCGAACTGGTCTGCCTACTCTCAAAAGTCATTGTAATCGAATGACAAAATAGATTATGGCCAAAATGGTGGACCTCAGAAATAACAATTTTGCCGACAAGATACGCTCTCTTCCAGAATGTGCAAAGCCGGTTTGGAAGTTGACTAAAATTTTAAAAACTTAACCAATGCTCATTCCACCGTTGATCTCGCTAAACAGCAATGACTCCAAGGATCGCTTAATAGCTCCTGCAGCGAAGGCTGCTGAGATAGGTCAACACTTTGTCAGCTCCCACTATCTCGGACAAAACATCGTCAGTCCGCACGAAGCCTCCGTTGACGAGCTTACAAACAACATCCATCTAAGTCCCAACGACTTCTCGGAAGAGTTGGAGACCTTAGCTGACGAATTCTTGACCTATTTCAAAGCGTCTAAGAACATGAAGGCCCCAGGTTTCGATAACATCATGAACTTGGAGCTCAAGCAATTTAGCCCTCTGTTCTACGTTCATCTGGCGTTAATTTTCAACAAATGCCTGCGACTTAGCTACTTCCCCTCGTGTTTGAGGTCAGCCAAAGTCATCCCCATCCAGAAACCTGGGAAAAATCTTTCCAATCCCAACAGTTACAGACCGATCAGCCTTCTCTCAGGATTATCCAAGCTGTTTGAGAGAGCGATCTACCGTCGGCTTCTTTCATCTGCCGTCGAGCTCAACATCTTGCTCGACGAACAATTTGGCTTGAGACGTGGTCGTTCAACAATTCACAAACTTAATCGAGTCATTAATATCCTCAGATGGAACAAGTCTGTATCAAAATCACCTGCCATGGCACTCCTCGACATCGAGGAGGCATTTGATAATGAGTGGCATGATGGCCTTAAACGATATAATCTTCCCATCTTCCTAGTGAAGATAATTAAAAATTATTTGTCAGACAGGACATTCCGTGTTTCGCTGCAAGGTGCAATTTCTGATACTCAGGAGATCTCCACCGGTGTTCCGCAGGGAAGTATACTAGGTCCACTTTTGTTCAACCTATTCACCTCGGACATACCCCCGCCCCATGAAAATGGATCTCTGTCGTTGTTTGCCGATGATACCGCAGTCGTCCACAATGGTAGGGTAATAAGAGAGCTTACCGCGAAACTGCAACAAAGCCTGAGTGTCCTGTCGAAATACTTCACTGAATGGAAGATCTGTATCAACGCAGCAAAGTCCCAGGTCATCCTATTCCCACACTCCAATTCTCCCAGACTTGTTCCGCCTGAGGATTGTAAAATAAGCCTAAACAACACAACGGTGGAATGGGCCAAATCAGCTGTCTATCTTGGCGTCACCATAGACAGCAAGCTTATTTTCAGGGACCAGGTTGACAAATCTGTCGCAAAGTGTAACGTTCTGTTGAAGCTACTGTACCCATTGATCAACAGAAGGTCTTCATTATCTCTGAAAAAACAAGACAAGCAAATCATACTCCCGATAATCGAATACGGCATGCCAGTCTGGGAGAGTTGCGCAAAAACACATCACCTGAAGCTGCAGCGTGTTCAGAATAAGTTCCTCAGAATGATCCTTAACACCCCTCCGAGGACAAGAACAACTGAGGTCCACCGTCTGGCCGAGACAAAAATGCTCGATGACCACTTTAGTGAGTCTATCAATCGGTACAGGGCATGCTGCCTGACATTGGATCACCAGATCATCCGGAATCTGGTTCCCCACCCCTAGGATGTTCAAATTATAGTTGTAGCTATAGGTTAAGTACACCGTGTCCAACATATTCTCATACAAAATAAAACTCTATTTATTTCAAATCGATAATCCAGATTTTATTGATAACTTTACCCATCATATTGCAATATAACACTGATCAACTACAGCATATGTTTTGGAATAACACCGCCATCGGCATTTCGTCCTAAATTCGTTTGATTACGATTTTGAGTTGGTTCATATTAGACGCCCTGTGGTCATTTACCTTCGCCAGCATGTATGACCATACGAAATAATCCAAGGGATTCAGATCTGGTGAACTGGGAGGCCATTCATTCTTGTCCAAAAAGTCGGTCAAATTTTCTCGGCACCAGCCCTGAACGAGATTTGCAGTATGCGACGGCGCTCCGTCCTGCTGAAACACATAGTGATCATCTCCAAACACCTCTTGTATATATGGCTTGACAACTTTCTCCAAAACTTCCGTTTAATAATATACGGCATTGACGTTAACGCCTTTTTCGATGAAAACCAGTGGTAATTGGCTTCGCTTGCAAATTCCTCCCCAAACCATCACTGACGCAGCACTTTGGAACCGTGGAATATTCCTAACACTCTCTGGAACAGTTCTCGAAGAGGGAGCCCACAATCTGTCGTTCTGGACATTGTGGGATTGTTGAAAGACGAATAACTTTTCGTCGGAAAACATAAATTCTTCCCCACCGTGCCGCGACAAAAGCAGACTTGCTCTTTCGAGTCGTTTCTGCTTGGAAGGTTCCGAAACTCCGTGTACCTTACGTTTCTTTAAGTTTGAAATCCGAGGTCATTTTGCAGTATATTGTGCATTGGCAATTTTGAAGCATTCAGATCTGCGGCAATTTTACGTACAGAGCGCTGTGATTTTCGTCTAATCCGTTCCCTGACCACTTTAACAACTCGTGCAGTCCGCACCGTACGAGTACGACCGGATCTCTTCCGGTCATCCAACGAGCAGGTGTCACGGTACCTTCGGATGGTTCGGTACACAAAATCCCGCTGTACTCCGAGGTTTTTCAAATTCTCCTTTCCTTCATCGCTGGTCAAAGATAAACCCCGAATGAAAATAATCGGACATAACCTAAAAGCGTTTGTGTAAACATAGCGCAAAACTACACCAACACACATGTGAAGCATGTTGAGTAGTTGCACGACACCAATGCAAGGAAAAGGTGTATGAGAATATATTGGACACGGTGTAGGTTATCAAATTTCAGCTACCAATGCGCCAAGGGTTAATCTCAAAATTAATTTAAAAACATAATACACACAAAACACATATAACTCATAAAGCACACTAAGCAAAGCTGAAGATCCCTATGGGCTAAAACACTTAAAATTGTTAATTAGTATATAAGACAGAGAATGATAAATAAAAAAAAATTACTACTACTAAACAATATGCTTCATTCGCTCGGCAGCCTTCGAGCTGTTCAATGAGCCAATATTGAATTGACAGCAAGCGGTTGCAAGTACCTTGGAGGGTGCTTTGGCTAGCAACCTATGGTCAGGTAGCTGATGGCTCTATCGCCTTTGGCTAGGCATGTTGATTCCGGTTGTGGTTTTTAAAATGCCGCTGTACCTATGCTCCCAACTACTTCTCGACAGAAGAAACATATTATGCTCGACTTTTCAAGCTAAAATGGAACAGATAAGTAAGTTAATTTGTACTTACTGAAAATATCGTTCAGTCTAACATCCTCCTGCTGCATTTTATAGAGAAGTTGCTCCATTTTCACCGTTTATTCACCGTTTTTCACCGTTCCACAATCCACACTCCACTTGCGAATGAAAACAATATGACGCATGGCGATTGACAGATAAAAAGCCGAGCCTCGGCTTACAACACTGCTAAACCGATATTTCGGCATGATAGGCAGCTAACGTTTGTGCTCGGCTCCTAGTCTTGCCGAGAATCGGTTTAGTAATGAAATTACCCGATATTTCAGTTTCAAGTGATGCTGAGACTCGGCATCGTTCGATTTTTTTTGCCGAGCGATCAGTTTCATATAAAAATGCCGAGTGAATTCAGCTAAATGTTTAACCGAGCCCGTGAATAATTTTAAAGTGAGTAGCTTGCTGATAATAGGCAAATTCCTCTACAATCCTTCTCACAAAGAGAACGTAAAAAAACGCAATCTAATTAAAACAAAAGACAACACCCCAAGACAGGAAAATAAACTGTACCGTCTATCCCTCACAAAGCCCTCAATCATCGATTGAAAGAACGCTGAACGCATCCTCACCTCACACCTTGCAGTGGCCGTTCTCCAACCGAATCGCTGGCCAGTATCGATGGAAGGATTTAATTTTCGTCATTTAAATAATGATCAAATATCGTTTTATTTGTTCCACAACGTTGCGATGTCTCAAAGCAGTTTCCGAAGAAAAGGATGTCTCTTTTAATTACAGCTGTAATCATTCATTTTTGTCCCTCCTGGGCTCGTTTCCGATTGCGATGTCGTTTTTGTGCTACAGAGGCTACCTGTTTGTCTTGCAGAGACGGCAACAGCCCAGGGTAAAGTGGAGATTTTATCGGATTTCAATAAGAATAATGGTTCCATTGGACTCTTATCGAAACCGTCTGACTGGTCGGATGAAATGGGGCTTGGGATTCTTTTTCTTCTTCTTCTTCTTTGGCTCCTGTGATTGCAATTTGTTTAATGAGACCGGTTAGCAACTTTGGCCCTGGCTTTGTTATTTCGGATTGAAGATACCTGGTAAGGGGTTCGGTATTAATCATGATAAGCGTGACGGCGAGCATCGGAGGTAATCTGTCAAGTGTCAATCAAACAACACATTTGTCTTTTGTTTGCTTCGAACGGTAGAATCTTGAGTGTTGTACCCTTATGGTAGTTGTTATGAATAAAAAAGAGTGTTTTAAACTCCTAAAATTTGAACTCGTGACTTCGATGGATGCATGCTAGACACTATTCTACGTTTATGCGAGTTTATGATATTAGTTCAGTCCTGCGGGAGACATTATCGTTAAAGAGTCATCCTATGAAAAAGAAACCAGGTCAATAGTTTTCGTTTCCTTCGGTTTACCCATCAGCAATCGTTGGTAAATGGTCGACGGAATTAGTGAGCGAAATGGAAGAAATGGCGTGCCAAGCACCTATGAATTGTGTGTCAATAAAGCTTGCAATCGTGCCATAACATCGTCAATATTACTTGACATCCAACTGTTGGTCGTTTGTGACTATTCAGGTGGCTATTTTGTCTTAAGTACGGACATATGTTGCTCGTAGATTAAATTAAATTATTACTTTCTTCACATCAATATCAAGCAACATGTTCGGCAAGACAGCGTGCAGGAAGTGGGCTCCAAGTCACGTGGGGATTGCCTGCTAAGTACCATTTGATAACTGAATTCATGATCTCATTTTGTGACAAACGCCGAGTAGGGGAGCACTATTTCGGTAGCAGACCAATTTCAGTCATTTTAACACTATTTCTCAGCCGTATTGAATCTAATCTACATGGTTTTTGGTACATAATTAGCTCATGCGTGGCTGTATACGATGACATATATTACATAAATTTATGAGCATGGAGAAAGTTAAATAATTTGTTTTATTTGATTCTCCGAAAGTCTGAATACGTTCGGTTGAGTTGGTTAGTTATGCCGAATCTTTTCTTGTGATGCAATTTGACTCCGTACACCCTTTATCGCTGAATTCATGATATTCACATTGGTACACAGGCCAAAAAAGGAGCTAGGCTGGCATTACGTCTCCTAACCCTAATCCTTGTTGATTATCAAAAAAAAAAAAATAAAACCCTTTTCTATGAGTGGATTTTCGCTGGACAACTCTCGATTGCAACCGATGATAATGCAACGATTAATTCTCCGCTACCAACGTTTATAGAACACATCATTACAACAGGTCCCGACTCTCTGCAAACCTTGAGTATTTTACGCCCCTACTTGCACTAGTATACTCCCACTCTTTTGATAATACGTCATCGCATCTGCATCAAAATCCGGTTCATATTTACCCAAAAATGTTTGCTTAAAACTGCCAACGACGGGACCTACCTGCTCGACTTGAAATTAGATTTGCAATTTATGCAGCATCTCAACAACAAAGTTGCGCACTCTATTTCATTTCGCTGCAAGTTATGAAACATTGCAAACCTAATAATTCCCATCTTCCTGTTGTCTGTTGTTAGTAGCACCACTATCATCTACCCCGGCCATAATATGAATGTCTGCTTTGGGTTTGGTTGGGAAAAGGAAAACAAGTACCACTGCATGAGCTTACAGAGGGTTGCTTTTCCTGAAAAAAAAAAACAAAACAAAATCTCAAAAAGGACCAAGTAAAATGAAATAAAGGCAAGTCAAATCAGTACAAGTATTATGCATTGCTATTACTAAGCTAGATGGGTAGTCGAAGCGCTGAGGAGCAGCATGGTAAGTATAATAAAGCTTGTTCAGTGGCAACGGTAAAGTCAGCACGAGTGTACCTGAGGCCAAGAAGCCGTATACCAAAATTATTGTTGTATCATGTTTAAGAACCCCGAAGCTAAGGGCATCCAAATGTTGTACAGTTCGTTCGTCTGGGGGTTTTGAGCTGAAAGTAGGTACCTATCGTTTCGAAGCAACCTCATCGTGTAGTTCACTTGAGTTGCCCGCATGTACAAGGTAGGATGACATGCCTCCTCCGACATACGACAAAAATAAGAATAAGACAAGTAGAAGACGCACGAGAAGAGAAGAATCGTTCTCCATGCATCATGTTTATTGGAACGGCATTTTCCGAGAAGATTTTAACATCGTTTTATGCTTCTGCGAACGAGACCGTTGAGAAGATCCTTTACATCGTATCGGTGGCAAGAGTGAAGTACAAAAAAAAAAGGTTATAAGACACATGGCAGCAGAGTGGCGGTGGTCGTCCTCAAAATGAAATGCGAAAAACTGCAACCAGCAACAAATGGATGTGGACTAAGCCAAGGAGCCAAGGGGTGGAGTTGCTCTCTTTTGTCTGTCGGAAGATTTTGCAGGACATGTCGAATGGAACAAAGGAGATACGCCTTTCGAGGAAACTGGTTCGAGAATGTGATGCTGGGATTTAGGAGAAAGGGTTATAATTTATTAAAATTGAATCATCTGAGATTTGAAGAACCCGGTACGTGCTCGGTGCTCGCAATGATGTGATGGGACGACTTTTGAATTAATTCCGTTTCGATCACGATTATCCTCGCGAATATCCATGTATGAGGGAGAAGATTTTATAATAATTGTATTTTGGAATCAGTTCAAATTGCAGGAAATAAGCACGCGCTGTTCTAGCGAAATTCAATTTTTTAAACAATCAAACGACGATTTTTCGATTCAGGGATCAACAAAATGAGTTAAAAAAAAGTAATAAGTGAACAATTATTTAACGGTAAACAGAGTATCATCCCTTCCGTTTGCGATTCAACTCGTTGTTTTTACTATCTACTTGCATATTGTCATGTTCATCAGACGTACAGATATATAAGAATAGTAAATTCTTACGTTTTCTTTTGTAACTAGTATTCCTTCAGCAAAATAAGACAATATCTTTTGTGTAATTCAGTATCGATATCTTCGCATTGTTTCAGGTTTCAAGCGTCAGACTCATACGATGAGCATTGAAGGCTGGCCTGTTGTCACTCTCCAGGGTCCTACCTTTGCTCCGTCGGTAAAGGCGCAGCTACAAAGCAACACCATGCTGGAGGTGGCTGGGTTCGATTACCGGTCTAGCCTAGGAATTTTTCGTTAAGGAAAATTTTTCGACTCCCTGGGCATAGCGTATGATTGTACTTGCCACACAATCATCCTAATGCAAAAATGGTACTTGGCATCGAAAACTCTCAATTAATAACTGTGGAAGTGAATTAAGAACACTAAGTTGAGAGCAATCAATAAGCTAATTGTGAAGACAATGAGCTTGAAATGCTAAAGAAGATATTGTCACTCTCGGATCGGTTTTAAAAATTGTCGCTCCAGCCCCTGGGCAGGTATGAATTTACCAACCCTCAGGTGATTGAAAACTTTGAGAAGCTCTTTGAGTTGAATCCTCAAACTCGCTCCATGTCTACCATGTACCGTACAAATGTACAAATGGTACCGTTACCATGTACTATTTGTACATAATACAGGATGTCAGCCCTTCCCCAAACATTTTCAATCGTGTTCACTTCCCCGACTTCGACAATTCGGTTCATTTTAATTTATCCATGAAGCAAAAGCTTCATGAAATCCCAGAGCATCATAGGCCTATGATCGCTCCGATGATGTATGTTGCAAAGTTTGGCCAAGTTGATTCCACTAATACGTTCTTCACTGACGGTTCATTGATAGAGGCGTCCGCTGGCTTTGGTGTATACAATGAAATTCATATCCACTTATACTTCAATTCCTTTCCTTACCTTATCAACACTTTACGCTGGAATATTGCCTTCCCGATATCCTCCGTATCTCTTTCTACGAACTATCCCCGCCCCGCCCCAAACCACCCCCCGTTTACCCCCCCTTCCCCCAAGCCAGTCCCCCAATCCCCCCTTTTTTCCCAATTTTCCCCACCCCCCCAAAGGATTGCGCCTCACCCCACCCATTCCATTCCTTCACTTTTTACCCCATATACCCCCGCCAATCTTATTGTCACCGGTCCCCGCAATTTATCTTGCCCGGCACTTATCCCCTCCCCCCCTCCCCTTGATATTTTTTGTGTTTTACTTTTTTCTTAAAACTAATCTACATGTTTTTTACTAATATTAGTGTGAGATTGTTCTGTGTGTATATGTGTGTGTATATACAATCCAACGCCCACCGTCCGGCAGTGTTTTTATGGAAGAAAATGTTTGCAGTTAAACGAACTGTTGTCGAATCGAAAAACACTTTTAGCCCGGGAGTTGGAAGGTGATAGCTCTGTTGGGTTCCAGTGACCCATTTCAGAATGCCTGGTTACTCACGTCCATTCCGAGGTCATTTTCACTTACAACAAGCCCCGCATAGACACGATACAAACATCAAATGGATATAGGTACTGTGCATAAACTTCCATCATCAAATCTTACTGTTTTGAGGATGGCACGTATTTAGCAGTATCGTTCAAATTTAGTTATAATCAGATAGACCTCACAGGAATTTGTTGCTGATATACAGTCTTCAATTGGACGGCTTCCCTGTGATGCTAAAGGAGGCTTTTATGTCTCTACAATCCGTTATTCGGCAAATATTTTCACATCATCCTTTTCGAATGGAACAGCCCGAATTCAATTAGTACTTCGCGCACAAATGCAATACAACGGAAATCACAGGTAAAAAAGCACTTCTGAGAAAAAAAATTACTTGAAAATCACAATCATTGTGCAACGAACGAAAATAAAACTTCACAGCTCTCCATCTGTACATCTGAAATTACATGCCAGTCACTCACCCACGCATGCGCGTTAGCTTCGTTCTTTGCTTGTGACCAGCAAATGGCAGTTTGCTACTTTGCACTGGTTTTCTTTTCTCTCTCTCCTTGACAGAGTGCAATAATAAAAATCCCCCGCTATGAGGCGACTCTATATCGACTCCTAAACTGCTTATAATCATCAATTCACTCGCGACAAAGCGGAAAAATACTCTAATTTAATCATTTTTCTCCGCGTGCCACAATATTAACCGCACTAACAAACACAAATAAGCTGATATTAACTTTTCCTTCGGGGGCAGGCAAAGCACAAAAATAAAAAAAAATAAAAACGGGGAAAAACTACCGACCATCACAAATTTCGGGAGGAAATCGATTCTATTCACTACATCTTACACAAAACACGTAGAAATCTTATGATTTCACTGTTCGATTAGGTTGAATTACGAATATATTTTTGATTTTATTTTTCGCGAAAAAGAAGCAGCAAAAACAAAACACGTCAGTTTCCAAGCACGGCTTGCTTTTCTTTTCTTAATATTATTATAGTATTATTTTTATTTTAAATACACATTTTTGTTTTTTTTTCATTTTTTTTTTTTTTGGCAAAAAGAAGAACAATAAAAAAAAAGAATTATTAAAAAAAAAAAAAAAAAAAATAAATGTGTTTTTTTTTCCAACAACATACATTTTATTTCCCCCCCCTTCTCCTCCATTTTTTCCGCCCCAACTACCTGCGAGATAACGACAAATAATCGATTCTCTTCCTCTATCTTGAATTTCAAGATAACTGACGTACAGTTCATCGCAAAATTGAGTGCACACACCTGCTAGTTCACATTTTTCTAACATTTCCAAGACAAATATCACTATGCATGAAAATTTGCCATGGAGTTCAATAAATTAATCTTGCAGCTAGTGATGGGTGCACACATAACATGCAAACTTTTACTCAGTTTTTTAGAATTGTCGAAAATATGATAAATGAGCCATTTTCAATGTCGCAAAATTGAGTGTCCACTTTTGTGTTCGTCAACATATTTCATTTTATGTATTTATCAATTGAAAATTTCCGTGATGTTTTATAACAGTGTCACTATGAGCATCTGTCAGCTGCTAGCAGAGTGGTCAAATTCATTGTTTACTGCAATTCAACTGAGTTCTAATCGAAATGGCTACAAAAAGAAAGGAAACGGATATTAATACGCGAACTCAGGTAATAAGTCTGTGCTGCCGTGGAAAATCATTGCGGGAAATTGCTGAAATCATTGGTAGACCACATTCGACAGTATTCAAAATTATCAAAAAGTGGAAATGCGAAGGGACTGTGAAAAATCTTGCTGGTAGAGGGCGAAAGCGTATTCTAACACCTGGAGATGAACGGCAAATTGTGAGAACATTGCGAAAAAATCCTAGAACAAGCATTCCGAAATTGGCTGTGGAGGTTGCTGACAACATTAAAAGACCCGTTAGTGCCGATACCATCAGACGCGCGGCGCACAGACATAATTTGCATGGCCGAGTTGCTAGGAAAAAACCACCTCTCTCAAAAGCAAACATCAAAAAGCGGCTGGAATTTGCAAAAGAACATGTGGACAAACCTCAGGATTTCTGGAACACAGTAATTTTCACCGATGAAACGAAAGTGAACTTGTTTGGATCGGATGGAAGGCAAATGGTGTGGAGAAAGCCAAGATCGGAGCTGCAATCACAAAATTTGTGCCCAACCGTTAAGCATGGAGGAGGAAGCGTAATGATGTGGGGCTCGATGGCGGCTAGTGGAACCGGCACTATGGAGTTTATAGAAACGACCATGGATAAAATGGGTTATCTCAACATCCTGAAACGAAATCTTCAACCTTCGGTGCAAAAATTGGGATTACCACGGGTTTATTACTTCCAGCAAGATAATGATCCCAAGCATACCTCCTACGTAGTACGTGAGTGGTTGCTCTATAATGTCCCGAAACAACTCAAAACTCCTCCCCAATCACCTGATTTAAATCCTATTGAGCATTTGTGGTGTGAGG
Source organism: Aedes koreicus (assembly GCA_024533555.2). Taxonomy (NCBI): domain Eukaryota; kingdom Metazoa; phylum Arthropoda; class Insecta; order Diptera; family Culicidae; genus Aedes; species Aedes koreicus. The sequence goes on along the minus strand of JAHHFK020000952.1, from coordinate 201,750 downwards.
TTAAGAATCGACTAAAAAATGTTAACCCAACAAATAAGAAGGATCTCAAATCGGCGATTCAGAACATCATCGGTGACTAAGAAGCTAGTGGAGTCGATGCCGCGTCGCTTACAAGCCGTGCTGGAGGCCAAGGGAGGACACACCAAATATTAAATAATTTGTTTTTTTTTATGTCTACGGGCATTTAAACTTGTTTTTATTAATAAAAAGTTGACTGTGCACTCAATTTTGCCAGGTGAGAATTGATGTTTTTTTTCTTTTTAATTTTTTTTGTAATGAATTCATTTGTTATTGTTTTTATTTTGCCCACCAATCATATGGAAGAGAAATAAAGTTATTGTTAAACTATGATTGATGTCATTTAATTTCTTTTAATCCCTGAAAAACGTTACATTACTAATGAAACTATAGGTGTGCACTCAATTTTGCGACTGACTGTATATTAAAAATAAAAACTAGGCTTTGTTAAGTTTTTTTTCGATTGAGTCTGTGTACATTTTTTTGTTATGCTACGTTGCTTGGCTAATCATGGTACGTGAAGAGCGTTATCGGACTCGTTAGAAACACGCTAGGGACATCGACAAAGCGATGGTCTTCTCTGCCACTAGAAAGTGTTATGAAACAATTTACAATAAATCCAGCCAGTTGATCTGTTTTGCTCACAATACTGGAGGACACTGGTAGAATAACATTCCAGGCTGTGGCTCATCATTACACCAAGCTGAAGCGGAAAGCAGAAATGTCAAATACGTCGAAGACTAAGTATCTGTTGGCTGGAGGAAACGAAATGATAGAGCTGGCATAAATCCAAATGTCATAATTGATTGAGATGAGTTTGAGGTGGTAGAGGAATTTGTGTTCCTCAATTCATTGGTGACGTCGGATAATAACTGCAGCGGAAAAAATCAGAGACGCTTTGTTGCCAGAAATCTTGCTAAGTATGGACCCCTAAAGACTTGGAAGTCTTGTAGACTCCGTTCTCGTACTAAGTGTGCCATTTACAAGACGCCGATACGACCGGTACATCTCTTTAGGCATGAGACATGGACAGTGCTCGAGGAGAACTTGCAAGTACTTGGTATTTTCTAAGGAAGTTTGCGTAGAACCACTTTTTGGTGATGTATATGCAAATGGTGTATGAAGTAGATGATTGAACCGTGAGTTGGCGAAATTCTATGGCAAACACAGTATCCTGAAGGTTTTTATAGCTATAGGGTTTAAATGGATGTTGTTAGAATGTCAGACAACCATCCCGCCAAAAATGGCGTTTCTTCGAATCCGGCCAGAACAAGACTCAAAAATGCACTAGATCTTAGATATGTCTTAGGGACACTTAGGGACGATGGATAATTAGTCCTGAACCAAGTTTCTTGTCAAAGCATTGTGAAACAGGTGCGGTCCTAATAGATCGTTTGACTAGTATAAGTAACGTCAACTCGGAACGAGGAACTGCCTTGGAGTAGTACCCAGTACTCGCGTGCTTTCCGACGAATTGAAGAACCGAAAGTTCGACATCGTAGCGCTGCAAGAGATGTGCTGGGAAGGATCCACGGTGCGTACGTTTCGGGATGGTCATACCATCTACCTCTAGCTGCGGCAATACACACGAGCTGGGAATTGCTTTCATCGTGATGGGTGAGATGCAGAAGCGGGTGATCGGATGGTGGCCGATCAACCCCCGAATGGGCAGGTTGAGGATCAAGGGCCGGTTCTTCAACATCAGCATCATTAATGTGCATAACCCTCACCTCGGAAGTACCGATGACGACAAAGATGAATTCTACGCGCAGCTGGAGCGTGATTACAACCACTGCCCAAAACATGATACCAAAATCATCATCGGGGATTTCAACGCTCAGGTTGGCCAGGAGGAGGAGTTTAAACCGGTGATTGGAAAATTCAGCGCACACCAGCTGACCAACGAAAACGGCCTTCGACTTATCGACATAGCCGCCTCCAAAAACATGGCCCTTCGTAGTACCTTCTTCCAGCACAGCCTCCCACATCGGTACACCTGGAGGTCACTGAATCAAACGGAATCATAAATCGACCACGTTTTGAGGGATGGCCGGCACTTCTCAGACATCACCGACGTCAGAACCTACCGAGGCACTAACATCGACTCGGACGACTACCTAGTGATGGTCAAGATGCGCTCAAAACTCTCTGTAGTGAACAACTTTCGGTACCGGCGCCTGCCACAGTACAATCTCGCGTGACTGAAGCAACCTGACGTCGCCGCAAGCTACGCGCAATCGCTCAAAACTGCGCTGCCGGAAGAGGGCCAGCTCGACGAAACCCCTCTCGAGGACCTACTAAGCATCCCAAGTAACAATTTTAGTTTTATTCCAGCCGTATAACACTTCTCCCGGCTTTGTTGATAAAACTACAATCAAAAGTTTTTTGTCTACCAACACCTCCTCTATGCTTCTTTAAAGCCGAAATTTGCACAAAATGGCCCACTCTATAGACGATTGGGAAAACAAGTTAATAAAACCTTTATAAGAACATAATGATTTTGAAAATGTTCTAGTGAAAGATGTTATGACCACTTGAGAACCTTCATAAAACCTATTGGCTGCCATTAAAACCAGAATACTGCCAAATGGCCACAGCTGTCAAACTTCACTGTGAAATCGAGGTTGTTTTTTGTTGTTCTGCTTTGTTCGATTCTCTGCTCTTCTGATTCATTTAGCAGTAAAAAAAGGTCTAGTGCATGCGCATTTATTTTTATGGTGAATATTGGCGCGATAAGAGCCGAAAATTAATTTGCCTCGGAAATTATGCGAACTTACAACAACATAAATCAGATTTAAAAAAATACATTCGATAAACTTATCATGAATTTCCTGAAAAGTGCTTGGAATTGGATGAGATTATCTAAAAGAATGCCAAAATAAGTCTCCGATCTACAGTTTATTTGCATACCATTGAAAATTTGATGCATTTATTTTTCCACATTTCAATTAGGGAAGGTCCATTAATTATGTCACGCAATTAAGGGGGGAGGGGGGGTTTAGGAAAACGTGACGATCCATACAAAAAATTTGAAGGCCCTTACAAAAAACGTGACAATGGGGGGGGGGGGGGGGGTTATAGAAAGTCACTTTTTGCGTGACATACTTAATGGACGTTCCCTTATTTCTTATATTTCAATAAGGCGATTGGAAAATAATCACAGTTTTGCCATAAAGCCAATTTTTCTTCGCAATGACTATTATAAAACAATTTGGTCTTATGGTGACTTCCTTCAATGCCAATTTACTGTGAGCAAAATGGTTTTAAAATGCTTTTTCAACTGACTATAATAAGATAATATCAATGGGTCCAAAAATGGCATTTCAATACAGCATTTTACGAGTTCATAAAGTCGAAATAAAACCTTTGATAGGAGTAAAAGTAATTTGAGAAAAGAGGTTTTAAGATCGCTGTAAACAAGCTGTGTAGGTTCTCATGAACCTGACTAAAATATGAAACCTATTGGCACCTCTTGGTGCCATAATAAAACCAAATTGATTTCAAGTGGCTTTCATAAGACTTTAATAAAGCTTAATAAAGCAGAATGGTGTTAGCAATGTTACTTGGGTAGTGTGGAACGATACAGACAGAAGCGGCGACAGCAGACTCAACTATTCCGGGAGAAAAAGCGCCGCCAGGAGGAGGAGGAGTGTGAGGAACTAGAACAGCTGCACCGCTCACATGAAACGCGAAAGTTCTACCAGAAACTCAACGCATCCCGCAGAGGCTTCGTGCCGCGAGCCGAAATGTGATGGGAGAACCCTGACGGACGATCGTGAGGTGAAAGTAGCACTTCGGTGAACATCTGAATGGAGTACAGGAAGAGGACCAAGACAGCGATGGAAGAGACGTATTCGATGCAGTAAGTGACGGAGATGTCCCACTTCCGACGATAGAGGTGAAGTTAAGGATGCCATCTAGCAGCTGAAGAACAACAAATCGGTTGGAAGGGATGGAATCGGAGCAAAATTTATCAAGATGGGGCCGGACAAGTTGGCAAATTGCCTGCATCGACTGATAGTCAGGATTTGGGATACCGAACAGCTACCGGAGGAGTGGAAGGATGGGGTTGTCTGCCCAATCTATAAGAAAGGTGACAAGCTGGACTGTGAAAACTATCGTGCGATCACTGTCCTTAATGCCGCCTATAAAGTATTATCCCAAATCATCTGACAGCGACTGTTGCCACTAGCAAATAGATTTGTGGGAAGTTATCAGGCCGGCTTCATCGAAGGACGGTCTACAACGGACTAAATCTTCTCTTTGCGGCAGATCCTCCAAAAGTGCCGCGAATAAAGAGTCTCAACGCATCATCTATTCATCGACTTCAAAGCCGCATATGATACAATTAGCCGATATGAGCTATGGAAGATAATGGACAAGAACAGCTTTCCGGGGAAGCTGACCCGACTTATCAAGGCTACAATGGATGGAACCCAGAGCTGTGTGAGGATATCGGGTGGATTATCGGGTTCATTTGAATCCCGCAGGGGGCTTCGTCGAGGTGATGGTCTCTCTTGCCTCCTGTTCAACATTGCTCTTGAAGGTGTTATGCGACGAGCGGCGTTTGACATAACTTTCAACAGATCCGGTCAATTTATCTGCTTTGCCGATGACGTAGATATTGTCGGCAGAACATTTGAGGCGGTGGCAGAGCAGTACACCAGATTAAAGCGCGAAGCAGAGAAGATTGGGTTGAAGATAAATACGTCCAAAACGAAGTACATGCTGGCAGGCGGAACCAAGCACGACAGGACCCGACTGGGCAGCAGTGCAACGATCGACGGCAATGAGTTCGAGGTGGTCGATGAATTTGTCTATCTCGGCTCACTGGTTAAAACGGACAACGATAACAGCCGTGAGATCCGGAGGCGGATTATCAGTGGAAGTCGTGCCGTGCCTACTATGGGCCCCACAAACTACTACAGTCAAGCAGACTTAGCTCCCGTACGAAGTGAATCCTGTAGAAAACGCTAATAAGACCGATGGTTCTCTACGGGCATGAGACGTGGACAATGCTTGATGAGGACCTGCGAGCACTCGGAGTTTTTGAGCGACGGGTGGTAAGAACCATCTTTGGTGGAGTACAGGAGGACGGACTATGGAGGCGAAGGATGAACCATGAGCTCACGCAACTCGCCGGTGAACCCAGTATTCATAAGGTGGCAAAAGCTGGAAGGATACGCTGGGCAGGACATGTTGCGAGAATGCAGGGCAACTATCCTGCAAAAGGTGTTCGACGGGAATTCGGTTGGTACAAGACGACGTGGGGCGTAACGAGCAAGATGGTCAGACCAGGTGGAGCAAGACCTAGGGGGTACAAGGTGCCCAAGGGATTGGAGAGGAGCAGCCACGTATCGGACATTATGGAGGGATATTGTGTATCAGGCTATGTTATAGTACTGTGACGTTATGCCATGTAAATAAATAAAATAATAAGTAACGTTAGATCTTTTCAACTGTGGGTCCATCCTTGAGCAATGGCTGTGACTGGGCGTTATATAGGAACCCGATTCTTTATGCAATGAACTGATCACACCTTCTCGTACAACTAAATTTGACAGTACCTTTCCTGAAGATGTTTCGTACAACAAAATTTGACAGTATCTTTCCAGATGTTAGAAGTAGAAGATGTTCTCCAAAGTTCGGTTAACAGACTTTTTCCAGTTTCCTGACTTACAACTTCATGTGTTTAGCTATTCTGACGAGTTGTACCAGCCTCCAATGCTGTGCTAAGAATAATAAATTCCATGTATCAATTCCTGTCAAACTGAAAGATCCAGGAATTATGTCAACATATCAGAGATGCATTCAATTTGAATAATTTTACTGAACAGTCAAATGTTTTTACGTTCCTTCAAAGATCATGAAATTCATAAAAACTAAAATAATGTTAAATTGTCACGTTTTTGTAAGCTAAACTGATGTAAAGTTGAAAAAATGCTTTAGAATATTTGCACAGTTTTACGTAGTTGGTGAAGTATCATTATGGTCTCGCCTGTGATGAATAGCAGTCAACATTCGGGCTGATGCTGCCTCATCTTTCAGATCGCTGCCTGCCGAATCCTCTGCCCCCTCATTGAAAGCCCTTTTGTACTACCAGAACGTAGGTGGTATCAACAGTTTGCTCGCCGAGTACCAGTTGGCATGCAGTGACGCATGCTACGATGTTTACGCCTTCACGGAAACTTGGCTTAATATAAACACATTATCGAAGCAACTGTTCGACAACACGTATTATGTCTACCGGCAAGACCGATCGTCGCTCAATAGCAACAAGAAATCTGGTGGTGGAGTTCTTCTTGCCGTGCGCTCAAAATTCAAATCTCGACTTCTGAAGCCTCCAGAGGACTCAACGGTCGAACATCTTTGGGTGGCGATATCCACTAAAACCGGGACACTGTTTACCTGTGTGGTCTATATTCCCCCCGATCGTGTTAGTGACAGCAGCCTTATCGAAAAGCACGCTCTTTCTTTGGATTGGATCGTGTCACAAATGGGACCCAGCGACAACATCATTATCGTGGGAGATTTTAACCTCAGCACGATTTCATGGCATATCGATACTAACGGCTTCCGCTATCCAGACAATTCATGTTCGTCATTCAGACCGGCTTCGCTCTCCTTGCTTGATGCTTATTCTACCGCCAGACTTCGGCAAGTTAATGGCATTCCGAACGCGAATAACCGTTTGCTGGATCTATGTTTCATTAGCGAAGAATTGGGTCAAAGATGTTCCGTTCTTCTAGCTCCGACACCGCTTGTCAAAAGCTGCAGAAATCATTCCCCTCTGCTACTGACACTGGAGTTTAATCCTAAGTACAGCTTCCATGACAACATCGAAAACGTTTATTATGACTTCACCCAAGCTGATTTCGTGGGAATGAATAACTTTCTCGCCGGCGTGAATTGGAACACGACCCTTGCAAACGGGGATACGAATTCTGCTGCCTCGACTTTGTGTAACATTTTGCTGTACGCCGTTGATCAATTCGTGCCTAAGAAACTCAACCGTAAGCCTCCCAAACCTGCTTGGTCTAATTCCGACCTCAAACATTTGAAACGAGTTAAAAGGGCTGCTCTTAGGAAACACAGCAAATATCGCACCGATTCTACGAGGACAATTTACGCACGCGCCAACGACGACTACAAACACCTCAATAACAGCTTATACAACTCTCATCAGTCTCAATTGCAGAGCCGTCTCAAAACGAAACCGAAAAGCTTTTGGCGGTTCGTGAATGATCAACGGAAGGAAACCGGCTTACCATCCACCATGACTGACGGCACTCACGAAGCTGACTCTGTCGCGGATATCGCCAACTTGTTCCGTACGCAGTTTAGCAGTGTCTTCTGCGACGAAATGCTGGATGCCGAGGGCCTTGAAGCAGCTACTAGCAATGTCCCCCGTTTGACTGTATTTGGATCTGCACTCACTATCCATAGTGATATGGTGATTTTAGCAGGGAAGCAGATGAAAAGCTCAACTGGATGTGGTCCTGATGGTATTCCTTCAATTGTCCTGAAGCGTTGCCTTAACACACTGGCTGTGCCCCTGGCTATGGTCTTCAATTTGTCATTAACTTCCGGTATGTTTCCTGAATGCTGGAAAGAGTCGTTTGTTTTCCCAATACACAAAAAGGGATGCAAACGATCCGTCACCAACTATCGTGGGATTGCTGCACTAAGTGCTGTATCTAAGCTATTCGAACTAATTGTTCTTCAAAGGCTGGTCCATGACTATTCACATACTATTTCTCCTGAACAACACGGTTTTATGCCCAAGCGCTCGACGGCGACCAACCTCACCGTATTTACATCGTTCGTCATCCGCGAAATGGAACGCGGTCATCAAGTAGACGCCATATACACAGATCTCTCTGCGGCCTTCGATAAAATGAACCATCAGATTGCAATTTCCAAATACGACAAAATGGGGGTTCACGATCAATTGTTGAACTGGCTCCGCTCATACCTGACTGGTAGAACTATGTCTGTGAAGATCTCAGATTATGCCTCGTCCAGCTTCTCAGTAACATCTGGCGTTCCGCAAGGCAGCCACCTTGGTCCATTTCTTTTCCTGTTATATATGAACGACGTGAACTTGGTCCTCAGATGCCTGAAATTATCCTACGCGGACGACCTAAAGCTGTACTACGTCATAAAATGTCCAGAAGACGCCGATTTTCTTCAACAGGAACTACAAGTGTTCGACGACTGGTGCCGGATCAACAGAATGTCCTTAAATGTATCCAAATGCTCGGCTATCTCCTTTGGCCGAAAACGTGCGATGTATCTCCACGAGTACATCCTTCGAGGAACACGCTTGAAACGTGAAACAACAGTCAAGGATCTGGGAGTAATGCTCGACTCCAAACTGTCATTCGAGAATCACATTGCCTATATTGTTTCTAAAGCCTCATCGCAGTTAGGATTCATCTTCCGCTTCGCAAAAAACTTCAAAGACGTTTATTGCCTGAAGGCACTATTTTGCTCTTTGGTTCGTCCTTTTTTGGAGTACTGTGCTGTCGTTTGGTCCCCTTTCTACCAAAATGCAGTCCAGAGGATCGAAGCCGTTCAGCGAAGGTTTATACGCTTTGCTTTGCGACATCTTCGTTGGCAAGACCCTCGCAGATTGCCAAGTTATGAAAGTCGGTGTAAGCTCATCAGCCTGGAATTGTTGGAAGGGAGGCGTATGGTGGCCAAAGCGTGTTTCGTTGGTGACCTCCTTCAGGGAAACATCGACTGTTCAACTTTACTTGGTCTCTTGAACATCAACACTCGACGACGAAACCTACGTTTACAATCTTTCTTTATAAACCGGCACTCAAGGACCAACTACGGCAAACACGAACCTGTGCTAAGCATGTGTCGCGTTTTCAACAGCTGCTATAACGTGTTTAATTTTAATGTATCCCGTGATGTTAATAAGCGTTGTTTCCGAAGATGTATGTGTTAGTTATTGTATGTAATTAAGTTTTATCTAGTTGTCGTTGGGATAAACATTTTTATCTGTTGACGAATAAATAAATAAAATAAAAAATAAAAAATAAACATAAACTAAATTTAATAAAATAATTGAGCTTGCATGAAAATTCTGATGGGTTTGTTTGCGTCGCCAATAATGACATTGGTGGTTGCTTCTTCTTTTTTTTTTTTATTCTTCTAGACCTTGGTTTTTCGCGGTTTCCACCAAGGAAACCCCCCACCCATATTTATCTTTTGAGAGATCTCCATACAAATATATATACTAAAATTCGCATTCTTTGTATATACAAACACCCCCATAGCCCCACCCTTCCATTTTGGGCATCAATCCCGCCACCCAAATTTAAATTAATTTAATTCAAATTTATAATTTACAACAATCATATTTCAAATTAAAACTTCCAATCCCAAATTCTAGGTTTTGTGTTTTTTCTCCCTTTTTTTTCAGGTACGTATGTTGAGGCAACTTTTCTCCGAGAACATCGCTACCCACCGTCAAGGAAAAACATTGACACAAATGTTTGCCAGTCAGTGGTTCGACAGAGAATCCTGGAGCATATATCTGAGGAATAGCTTTGAGTTTGTTGCAGTTTGTTTGTCATGAACAATGACAATTTTCCATCAACTCTAGGTGTACTGCTTTTCCTACCGCAAACAGCCACTGGGATATATGTATCTGTCCAGCTACACCAGGAGGGCGAGCAGTGTCTGAGTTCGAAAACGAACAAAGTAAATTGTAAATAAATAACCCCAATGCCGGGATGTCCAACCGGGCGTACGCAAGTGGGTGTGGAAATATAAAACGACATACCATCAATAAAATTGAAAGCATTTTATAGTTTTATGAGCTTGCACACGTTTTCAGCCGGAAAGGACCTCTGTTGGGTGGCCTCCCAGTGAGGGCAAACAAAGCGCGAAACAAAAAGAATGCCAAAAGAAAATCACTCGTTCGGTTTGTAAGTACTATTAATTACTGGCGTGGAAAAGAGGATTCCCATACAAAGTTGCTCGTCCCTCGTCGGTCGGGTGGTCCTCTATTGTGTGTCGATGAACAACAATAGACTTGGCTCGAGAGGAAAAGTACGTACTTTGGAGCAGCTTTTTTTCTGAACTTTTAGCTTGAGAACGTTGCGAAGGCCATCGATGAATAGGATGAATGTCAAACGGTGCAGTTTTCACCAGATGCAATTTGCTGATGTGTTCGTCACTTTTCGTCAATGGAAAAGGGATGTTGAAACAAGACGTTGCTGTTGTTGTTGTCCATTCAACATTTTTCTCGAATCCTTTGAAGCGTTTATACACTTTTTTCTGTAAAAATACTAATCTTATAGTTAATTCCAAGGAAAAACCTAAAACCTGATCAATTTGATCGTATGAAAACAACAAAGAATACGCTTCATTTTGAGTTGTGAATTAATTAGGTTTAGTTGCATTGGTTAGCACAAGTGAACACTGTAAACCAGTACAGCTTTGGTATATAATGGTTGCAACAGATTCTACAGTCCAAGCCGCCCTAGGCAGAGAAAAGACTAATGATTCATGAATCTCTGTCAGTACTTACTGAAAGTGGATCGGATTTAATACCCTTTGTGGTTCGGATGAAGATTGGGATATTTTGTCGCTCGGTTCAAGAAGGACATAAATAAATCCTGAAATGCATCGTCTTTAATTAATGAGTTTCGAACCATCAGCTCCGGCATTGGATTCACTACCGCACAGCACTAGCAAAGTCCATTCTACGAAAATGTGGTTTCTCGGAAAGTCGACTGCATCCAAAAGATTTTAAAATTAAATGCTTAATCTTCAGACGAAATGGAGCAATCAATCTTTTGTCAGTCTCTGCATTAGTTGTTGGCCTTGGTGAATGATTTAAAATGGTTGTAGGTGGACTGAAATAAACTACTCCGGCAATTATCATCCGAGTTAAATCAAAATTGAATGAATAACAAGACGATTTTTGATGAAAATGGTTGCCTCTTGTTTATTGTGTGAGTTTATCTAAGTATCATTCTGTAAATAGCACTCGAAGTTCTATCGGATGACTAGTGCAATCTTTCAGACTTATCTTTAGAACCCTCATACAATCTAACTTGTTGCTGGAAAATTGAAAACATACGTAAAAATATCGGTTCCTTGAAAAACAAAGTTTCACGTGACCTTTGATTTCAGAAACGAATAATAAATACGCCACGAGTTGATTCTATTATATATGAAAAGCAAGAAGGGTAACTGCCCATAATCTCATCTTTCCTAGATTCATCCTACGCTGAATCACAAGATTGGAGTATGAATAGATTGGTTTCTTCTCTGAATAATGTTTACTAACGATTATTATTAGAGACAAAATAAAAGAAAACCAATTCACTTGTGTTTTAATCATTTGTTTTCGATTATGGTGTTTGTTCAGAAAAGAACCTGAATCATCCGGAAAACCACCTGAAAAAAATAATCATACTGTGGATATTCTTCCATGAATTTTCTTGTTTATTTGATATATGATATATATACGTCATTGATGCGCTACATATGTACAGTTAAAGGCACATGTTCGGAGCAAATTGGAGGCGGAATATGGAACTATCAACCTTCATCACCACCAGTCGTTAACTCAGCTAACCACCGAGATGATCGTAGAGAATGAAGAGGACATGCGGATCATGGCTATCCACGATGGCCTTTGTGAAGAAGTTGCAGCTGCTGGAACTCCGTTGAACATGAGCATAATTGACCGTATGATTGACCGCCCGAGGCTGCTACTCCATTATTGCACAATTATTACACAAAGAACCAAAAGATGATGCTTGGGACTAGCATTCATCCTCAATGTGTAAAAACTAGTGATCTCAAACTAAAGCAATACCGGCGCCGGCCTCGCCCGAATGCAGGTCAAGTAGGGAATGGGTAGGAATATGTTGACGTGATACTCGCTTTATTGGAAGCCGAGAACACCTCTGCACTTCCACGAGAAATCACTGGGATGTAGATAAAATGGTTAGGTTGACAGCGGGATCCGTTTTGGTTAACGGTGTGCTGAATTCAACTGACGTCGGCAGTGAATAAGATATTTAACTATGTTCCCGATTTATTCTCTGTACATAGATGCACGTTTAAGCCATTCAAATTTTTGCAACGATTTAAACCAACAGTGAAGATGCTGTTGGGGCCACTCACAAGTGTAGGTGGTATATTTCAATGGAATACAAGAATACGTTAAAAACTCCGAGTTTGAGGACCGATTTAAACCAACAATAAGGATGCCGTTGGGGCTTCTCACAAGTATGGTTGGTAAATAGAAAAAGACCTTATGCTACACAGTAGAAATACATCTACCCTACCTGGAATCACCCTCCCTACAACCTTGAAGCAGATAACATGTATTTATGATTATTTTTCGTAGTAAAAACAATAATGATATGCAACTAATAATAAGATGCAACTATATACATCTATACAGCTCAACCGATGAATGTATACTGAAATGTGAAGGTCATGATATGATGAAAATAACACGATGTTGTAAAGAATTTCAAAACAACGTACATATAATAATGAAATGCAACTATATGCCTCTTCCGCCTCGGTGCTAGATGATTAAAACTCTGAAATGGCGAAAATGTCAACGAGGTACTATGAAATAAAGTCGATCACCCGACAGCCCAGCAGAACACTGCTTCGACAACTGCTATTTCCCATAAATGATTCTTTGTGGCTGTGAAATAGAAAATGTAGAGCCATAAACAATGTTAGTATTTGAATAAGTTCCCTGGATGAAGAAAAAACAATTTTCTGTATAATTTGTCGTATATAATCCTTTATAAAAAAAAACGTAAACAACTCTCCTATATTTTCAAACACAGAACGTGAGTAAGATAAGCCAAAACTTATAACTGATGATGAATGATGATGATGTAATACTACCATCTATTGTAGCAAGGTAACTTTCCATGGCAGTGGAATAATCTGGAAAACGATTTGATCAGGATTCTATTATTGTTTGTGATCTTCAAGCTCCTGTATGAAGGGCCATAAACGTTAGGGCGGGCCCGTAAGCAGAGACACTTACGCGAAACCCGCGAATATAGGGAAAAGAATCTCGATAGTTTTCAACGTTTTGTGGCCATTTGATGATTTGTCCTCGGATCTGTCATTCCTGATCAGGTTACCTCGAGTGGCCTCGAGTTGGCCTCGAGTGCCCATGAACATTTTCAGTAGAATACCCTAGCAATATGGCGATATTGTTTTTCTTTCAAAACGTATAAAATAAAAGATCTTTATACAAATAAATACATGATTCTTCATTGAATGGGATTGAATTTGAACATTGTTAAGACCGGATGAAATTAGTATTATTGTCTCACGAATATGCAAATTTTTGATCAAACAGTTTTCATCAAGTTTTTGGACGGCTTAGCCCAATTTGAACCCCTGCTTATTCTCAGCTGCTGTACCAGTCTTTTTGAAGACCCTCTTCACAATCACCCAATAGCGTTCGATGGGCCAAAGCTGAGGGCAATTTGATGGATTGATGTCTTTCTCAATGAAATCTATACCTTTTTCCGTGAGCAAATTGAGAGTTGTTTTGGCATAATGCGCCGACGCTAAATCTGACCAAAACAGTGAAGGGGCACTATGCTTCTGATATAAAGGCAGCAACCTCTTCTGCAGATACTCAGATCGATAGATTTCCGCATTGATTGTTCCGGTAGTGTAAAAAATGGTAGACTTCATACCGCAGGAACATATTCCTTGCCATACCAGCACTTTTCGATCAAACTTCTTAACTTGAATTGACCTGTCTGCATCGCTTACATCCTCCTCTACGACGGCAGAGTAATTCTGTGGACCTGGAAGGGTTTTTGAGTCGTCTTTGACATAGGTCTTGTCGTCCATCAAAATACATGCATCCGGTCGCTGCAAAACTCGTCAATACAATTTCCGGGTCCTTGTTGCTGCGCGTTGCTTCTATTCTGAACTTTGTTTGGCAATTTTCTGCCTCTTGTAGGTCTTTAAGTTGGTCCGTTTCTTGATACAATGAATCATTCCGACGCTGGTTCCCGCTTTATTGGCCAAATCACGTATCGACATTGATTTGTTTTTCTGAATTAGAGCTACCGCTTTCTGATCCAGTTTAGGGTTGTAAGATCCGAGTTTTCTGCCTCTTCCTGGCAGTTCGTCCAAAGATCAATGTTCCCCAAATGTCGCATAGTTACAACCATTTCACCTAGCCACGTATTCAGAACCTTAATTTTAATGTATTTTTCAATGCGCGAGATTTTGAAAACAAGGAATTTAAAACGTGAAAACTAGTATACAAATGAAAGATGACAGTCAAACGCACAGCATGCTATGATGAACACATTAAAAACATAGCTTATTTTTGATGTATTCGTTACTTGAGAAATGTTTTTGACGTAGGACTACGTATTTGTTTTTAATGCAGGGGTACACGTTGCGAGTACAAATATTTGGAGCGTAACGATATATGCTTAGGTTTTGAACGCTAATAAATAATTCATTTCATGACCGATTTACAAAATCTTTGCACCAATCCATCTGGAATATACGCATCAATTTTCAAATTGGAATTGATTGATTTTCAAAATAAGGCTATTGAAAATAACGTAAATACAAGGTGATGTCTTAAAATGTCGATTTTTTAAAGTAAATTTACCAAATGCACAGTATAATCCTAGCACAGACTTCATATTCAAGTAAGGAACGTCCCCAAGGCAGTCAAGAATGTTATATAAGGGGTATACCTTGGCATTTTAATTCAGTCTTACGGCAGTCGTGAAGCTGGTCATAAATCTGCTGAAGGAACGCGGTTGGCAGCAACAGGCACATTGGAGGGTGCACTCATGAACAATCGTTACCCAGAGAGGCTTGTGTGCAGTTGGCTGTTGGCGCTGATGCTCCCGTCAACCTCGCTGCCGAAGCCTACGAGTTGGCGGGAAAAAGCCACCCTCGACATCCCACGTCACCTGCAGATGGTCACCCGCAACGACAAGGAGATAAACCAAGAATACCAAGAAGAAAACCCAAGTTCAATCGCGAACCATGTTTCTCCCCCGTCAACTAAATCCGTCCTTTTCAGCACGACCAAATCAGTTTGCCAATTAAAGAGTTTAGTTGAATTTTTCTCTTGTGTTTGAAATTTCAATTACCGCGCCTCAGCTGCAAATAGCATTGCTTTAAACGCCGCGTCCCCACCAACCAACACCCCCCCCCACCCCACCCCCCTTCTTCTCCTTCCTGGTCCATATTTTTTAAAAAAACCCCTCCCGTAATTAAACAAATAATTGTGCGCACACTAAATTTTGTCCCCTTTGGTCAATTTGTGTCACATTGCCTTCGTTGGTACCGCCTTCTTTCGTGCACTAGCATCCGACCCCTTTACCTCATAGCTCTTAGCAAGACATTTTGATTCAGTCTTACGACAGTCGTTAAGCTGTGCAGTGGTCTTATGATCACAGTTGGCGGCGGCGAGCAGTCGTTGTCCAGAGAGGCGTTGTTGCAGTTGGCTGTTGTTGCCGATGCTCCCGTCAACCTCGCTGTGAGAAACATGGCTGCTGAAGCCTACGATTTGGTGGGAAAAGCCGCCCGTGACAACGAGACAAGAATCAATCATCCCACGAGATGAACCAAGCAAGAAAGCCCAAGTTCAATCGCGAACTGTTTCTCCTCCGTCAACTAAATCCGTCCTTTTCAGGACGACCAAATAAGTTTGCCAACTGAAGAGTTCGTTTGGATGAATTTTTCTCTTGTGCTGTTTGAAATTTCCATTACCGCGCCCCGGCTGAACATGGCACTGCTTTAAACGCCGCGTCCCGGAGTAAATGGCAAAGCGAGTTGAACAACCAACGAATCAACAGATCCAAAACTATCCTCCCCCGTTAAAAAAAGGGCCCCCCTCAACGATAGTAGAAAAAACAAACCGGGCCCCTTTATAAATTAAAAGCCACCAAATGTTTTTAAAAGAGAGAACAAAAGAATTTTCTTGGCCCTTTTCAGGACTGACTTTAATCAATTAGCGGATGGCCCTACCGGATGGCTTAAAGGACGAAAACGAAATTATTGCGACACATTCACCAGGGCATAACTTTTTTACCATTGGGTAAAAATCAACCAAATTTTGCACACTTTCTCATTGATGTGTATTGTTCACATTCTGTCAAACTCGAAGTCGTGTTTTTCGATTCAACGAAAATGGAGGTGAACCAACGCGAGTCGAGAGAACAAATGCTTTCCAAACACCTGGAATTTCCTGACCTGTCGCACCGGCAGTTGGGAAAAATGTTGAACATTCACCATTCAACCGTCTCCAGAGTGTTGAAGCGGTTCCAGGAGCGGTTGACGTTGGACCACGGCAAAGGAGCTGGAAGAAAACCGGGACCGGAGAAAAAAAGACGGAGGGAAAGGTGAAGTGGATGATTAAAGCAAATCCCAACGTCTCAAGCCGTGATTTGGCTAAAAAGATCGGCATGTCGCAGAGCTACGTCCAGAATGCAAAGAAGAGAGCTGGACTACATACATACAAGGTACAGAACTTCCCAAACCGCGTTGAGCGGCAACAATCGACGGCTAAAACTCGGGCACGGAAGCTCTACGAGAAGATGCTGACAAAATATGGCTGCTGTGTGATGGACGACGAAACGTATATAAATGCCGATTTTAAGCAAATTCCGGGGTTGGAGTTTTTCACCGGCAAGAGCAAGTTCTATGTGGACGACAAATTTAAGAAGAAGAAAATGTCGAAGTTCGCCATTTGGCAGGCCATCTGCTCTTGCGAACTGAGGAGTGAGCCTTTCGTGACAAAGGGCACAGTAAATGGCGAGATCTACAAATCTGAGTGCCTCGAGAAGCGCCTTTTGCCGTTCTTGCAGCAGCTCGACGAAGCTCCGCTATTTTGGCCAGATTTGGTATCATGCCAATATTCTAAAAGTGTCCTGGAGTGGTATGAGGCCAATTCTGTCCATTTTGTTCCAAAGGACATGAATCCGCCAAACCGTCCGGAGCTGCGCCCGGTGGAGCAGTACTGAGCAATGATGAAGCGGGAACTTCGGAAGAGCAAGAAGACAGTCAAAGACGAGAAGGACATGTTAAGAAAATGAAAAAAAAAACTGAGAAACTGGTACCGGATGACACTGTAAAGACTTTGATGGAGGGCATCAAGCGAAAATGCGTTCAATTTTACACTAAAGGCTCCATCGATTAACTTTTCTTTGGATTTTTGAATTAAATATATGTATAAAACTACCCTAAAATTTTGGTTTGATTCTAAACATTATAAGAAAATTGGCATGATATTTTCGGTGTCGCAATAATTTCGTGTTCGCCCTTTAGAGCCGTGGGGGAGAGGAGGAGCTCGGGAAGATGCATATTCGATGCATGTTAAAAGACATTGTTCGATGGGATTGACAAGCGGAAGGGATGGAAACGAGTGCCGGAAAATGGGCTTTTATGGCCTTCACATACATATCCTGTGGAAGGTTTATCTTTGCCACTGCTGACACTCGTGGATATTAAACGATAAAGCTGGTCTTGATGACGCTCGGATATTGGCAGGCGAAAGCAATATATAAATATATCGCGCATGACGATCAAATTTAATTGACTGTTAACAGCGCAGATTATACGTCTTAGTTCGTGGGATTGGAGCTGACAGCGACATGACTGGTGGTGATCTGATATGTTTACAGCTGAAAGCTGGGAAACATTCTCATATGAAGATGAGCAGTTGAAATTCAAGATTGGTTATTTGCAGTGGTTGAGTTAACTGTTCTGTTGATTCGTTAAAATTGCTAGACGCTGCGTAACATCTCTGAAAATCGAGACAAGACTTTTTTTTTCTTAAATCATTAAGGCATCGATTCTGATGACGGTATGCTCCAACATGGATTATCATAGAACTACCGTCTCTGTTTGTCCGCCATGAATGTTGACATTGTAATTTCTACATGCAATGTGACATAAAACGAATGGGAATTTTGAAATCTTCGGCCTCTTGTGCACAAAAACATTTTTTAAGCATGGTCTTATACAGCAATTCTATAGGAAAAAAGATATACTATCTCTCATAGTTTCATAATAACTGGTAATTTTGTTCTTTACCGACAATTATTCGATTCGTATTTGTTTTTATTTTAACATTAGGGTAACCATTTCTGCGTTTGTGAGGTCCGAAAAATTGATTTATTTTTGTATGTATTTTTTTTTAAAAATTCTTATTTTTTTTTTAAGAAGCATAGTGGTACCATACCAGCCAGTATACCTCGTTGTTCTAAAAAATATAAGTACAGGAAATTATCCTGTACAAAACCAGCCAGTGAGCATTATTAGCAAGAATAATTTCCACAGGTGGTTTTCCAGAACAATTTTAAATACGGCTAATTGTTTTTTTTTTTTTTTGAGCTATTGATTTCTATGCGCGATTTATTGATAAAATTGAATTAAAATATTTCAATCTGACTGGCTGGGTAGTAAAGACTTCAAATTGATCCGGCATTATGTTAGAGCTGGACAAGGTTGTGACTCAGTGGGGACGCACTCCAAAACATCGTAGTGCAGACATGCAAAAATATGCTAGAGCCTCATCGCAGAAAAAAACTGTTCGACATTGGCTTCGAGGATCTCCCGTATATGATCATTCCAACAGAAAGTATGTTTGATGAATTATACATAAACGGATTTACTTGGGAAGACATCTTTTTCAAGCTCGCACTTTGAGCCCTGATATGCTAGAATTGAAAAGCATTATCAAAGGATGGTTGTATGATTCGGCGATGGATTGGATTCTAGCAGGTGAGATTGAAGTGACTGGAAAGACCGAAGATATTTATCTTATGCAGCCATATGCTGCATCAGTGATGTTTGAAAACAAAAACAGAAACGAAAGATTGGAGCCTGAAAACATAAAACTGTTAATAAGTGAATATTCAAACATGATACAAAATGGGCCCAAGTAAATACCAGTGCCATTTTGCAACAGGCAACATTTTTATCTTAAACATATCAATCAAATTAAAAAAAAAAATTTTTTTTGTTGGGATTCGCTGCGCGGACGTAACTCAAAAACAGTGTTAGATTTTTTCGAAATTATCGAATAAGTTCTAGAACTAAACAACAACTCGACATGGATAACATCGGACCAAAACTGCAGTCAGAAGAAAGATAGAGAGAGCTGTGGAATTTTTCTGGTAGAATTTGCAAAACATGTTTTAAAAGAGGAAAATTTGTTCAATTCAGATAAAGACCCAATATCATGGAGAACAGCTTAACCTTATACAAACAATGTGAATACGATAATCCAGAGTGCACATTTTGTGGATACTATTATATGGTTATAATAGCATATTCATACAAAAACAGTTTTTTTTTAAAATATGCAACCAATGTGATAATGCATCACAATTCACTACATGTTTGATTTGTTTTTTGAAATCAAGAAAAGGAAACATAACATATCAAAAAATTATAAATAAGTACGAAAAAATATAAAAAATATGAAATAATTAAACAATTTGAAGAATTTGGAAAGTCCATCAACAAATAAAACGAATGCAATGCAAAAAAGTTGGAAAAACGTAAACAACGCACGAGATGAAGTCTCTGAACCAGAATTTATTCATACCAGTCAATTAAAAAATGAAAACTTCTTTTTAACTCAATTAAACCTTCTCCATTAAATTTATGTTTATACCCAGCCAGATCGTATACATCTTTTCTATGGAATTGCTGTATAAGCATCCCAAAATATAAACTCTTGAAATTTGAGACAACTGGCCATATTTTTGGTAATTATTATGGAAAACATTTAATTACTGTTCATGTTGTTCCTAACCTTCGAGTTCGGGACATTGTTGTTCATTGTAGCAAACGTGTGCGCGCTCGTGATATTCTTTCGTTTGGGTGTGTTTTCGCGATTATTTATTGCTAAAAAGCCATCCGCATCATAACGGCTAGTGTTAATTAGTGATTAACATTGGAGTCCGATCATAATCGGTGAATACAAACGGTGAAACGGTCAAAACAGTGCGAACAAAGTGCCTCTTCCGCGTGTGTACGGTGAAAACAACAAACCGCTGTCGTATTGTTTGACGGTAGTGTTGTGCGGCCCATTGTGGCTTTGGTGCTGTGTGACCCGAGTAGCAAGAGGTGCAAAAGGGTGAACAAACCGATTTTTTGCGATTTTCGGTGAAAAGTTTTTCACCACTGCATGAAATAACCAGAGTCACTTTTTTAGTGATTTGGTGCTGTGCAAACGACGTTGAAGGAGCGTAAGGTAGGAAAATCTTTATTGCTTTTTCTTTTTTACCGTCTCTGGGGTAAACAACGGGTGACCGTTGTTATTTTATTTTCAACGCCCGCCGTGAGAAAAAGCGAGTGGTAGAGTAGGGTTAGGTGATCATGACGGCCGCTAGTAGCGGCGACCCAGGAGGGTCAAGGGATCAATGGCCAGGTTTAGTAGACTCGGTTAGTGATTTTGGTTCACTAACTTACCTCCAATTGATTAGCAAAAACGAAAACAGTCCAATAAAATCCGATCCCTTTATTGTTGGAAAGTCGGTAGAAAATGCAGCAGGTGGACCAATTGAAGGAGCATCGACAGAAGCACAAGGGACACGCTACACGCTAAGAATTAGGGATAAAACGCAAGTTAGTAAACTGCTTAAGTTATCCACTCTTTTGGATGGTACCGAAGTCGTCGTACAGCTGCATCCTAACTTGAATGTTAGCCGTTGTGTTATTTCGTGCTTTGAGGCAATCCGTATGGCGGAGAAGGACGTCCTGCTTAACCTTGTCAACCAGGGGGTTATTCGAGTTCAACGGATCACTCGCAAAGAGAACGGTCAACCAGTAAACACATCCGCTCTAATCCTCACGTTTAACAGGTGTAATTACCCACCAAATGTTAAAATCGGTCTTCTTCGTGTTGCTACTCGTCCGTATTATCCGA
Organism: Aedes koreicus; assembly: GCA_024533555.2. Lineage (NCBI taxonomy): Eukaryota > Metazoa > Arthropoda > Insecta > Diptera > Culicidae > Aedes > Aedes koreicus. The sequence goes on along the minus strand of JAHHFK020000952.1, from coordinate 180,788 downwards.
ATCCTCTTCTGTGCTATGGTTGTGTTCGCTATGGTCATCCTCGTGCTCGCTGTCCTGGCCCCCAACGCTGTCTTAATTGCTCTGCCGATCATGCGCTGACGGAGAATAATGAATGTACAGCAACCGCTCACTGTATCAACTGCGGTGGACCTCATCGTCCAAACAACCGTCAATGTCCGGTTTATAAAAAGGAAGTGGAAGTAATTCGTCTTAAAGTGGATAAAAATCTGACATACCCTGAAGCACGTAAGCGAATCGAAGCAGGATTGGGGAGCTACGCCGCAGCTGCAGCTCAACAGACTGCTGAACGGAAGAAATTGGAGGAATTAGAGAGAAAAATGAAAGAGAAAGACGCTCAAATCGCTCAGCTCCTTGACGTGATGAAGAAGAAGGACGAAAAAATCGATAAACTGCTGACACATATTAGGCAGATTCGAGCACCGGTAGCTCAGGAGCCGTCCAACCAATCAGGCCAGCAGTTCACACAGGTCCATTCAAATCAAACAAGCCAATCAAACGAATCTTCCCAACACACTCAGCTGGCCAGAAAACCAAGAGAATCCCAGGTCGTCGGATCTCTGATGCAGCTAAGAACAAGATCACCGGCGTTTACCGAACCCCGCACCAACGAACAGAGCAAGAAGAAAAAGAGACACAACAGGAACAACAACACCTCACCAGGCCGACAAAGCCCACCACCAAAGAAAACCACGGAAAAAGGAAATACATCCGATCAGGAAGCGATAAGCGTCGATGAGGATGAAATCGAAGAGACAATCTCAAGCCAGCATCATAAAAAAATCTAACTCGCCGAAACAGCCACTGATCTGTAACACTTACCTGCCAACCGAACCAAACATTGAAAACGATCGATTTGAAGGGAGGGAAAGTGTAGTACCCCCTTTACTCTCAGAAGTGAGAGCGCAGCAGGCTGGAGGATCCGTCCGGGACGTCTTACCCCAACCCGTTGATGGAGAATCCCCCTCTGCGGTCGATTACCAAGCAACAGACACCACCTATCTACCACTTCGTTCTTTACCGCTTACACTCAATGCACCTACCACAAGCACTAGTATAAGAAGTCCTCTACACAATCGGCGTGGGGAGGGAGAGCGTGAAGTAACCTCCCCCCTCTCTAGAATGGGAGTGGATCTCCGGGGGGATGAGGCTGGGACAAGTCACGAGTGTCTTCCACCCTCTGTTACCTCCTGGAACCCGGCCGTTTTTCCACCAAACAATGAATCATTATCATCATCATCGTCGTCTACGTCTAGCTATCGTGATGCCACAAAATGCTTTGCATTACAGTGGAACATACGTGGTTTACGCGCGAACATCAGTGAGCTCAAGCTTCTCATTAGCCAGCACGAACCGTTGGTATTAGCTCTACAGGAGACAAAAACCGACAACCGAATGATCCCACCAGAATTTGTCGGCAAGAATTACACTCTGCTACTCGAAACCGGAAACCGCCGGTATTGGCAGCAAGGAGTAGGTCTTGCAATTCGAGAAGGGATCCCCTTCGAACGCATCGAAATCAACAATGACCTTCAAGCTATCGCAGTTCGATTACATCTTCCGACCCCGATGACGGTGGTATCGATATACGTCCCACCAAGTTCCAACCAGTGTCAAGACAAACTAGACGATTTACTCTGTGCAGTTCCGAAACCGGTGTTGCTACTTGGTGACTTCAATGCGCATCATCCCGCATGGGGTTCCACAACTTCAAACGCACTCGGCCGCTTCATCGCCGAGAAAACGCTGACTGAACAGCTGATTATTTTGAACGATGGATCACACACTCGGATTGACCCAGCCACAGGTGCATCATCAGCTTTAGACCTATCGATCTGTTCTGAAATGCTAGCCTCCAGGTTTATTTGGCGAACACTCCCGGATACCCATGGCAGCGATCATTTTCCGACCACCGTTTCCCTGCCTGAATGCTCACAATATACAACAAAGCGAAGAAAATGGCTGTACGACCAAGCGGACTGGACATCTTATGAACGGCTGACTGCTAGTAGCATCAAACCCGGTGACGAAATTGAGGTGGATGATTTCATCGACCGGATACTGTCAGCAGCAACGAACAGTATACCTCGAACATCTGGAAGAACTGGTCCTAAATCGGTACCATGGTGGTGTCCTGAAGTGGAAATGATGATTAAGCAACGTCGAAAATGCCTTAGAGCACTGAAGCGTACTAAAACAGCGGGCTTAGATACAACTAATGCACTAAAAAAGTTCCAGGAAGCAAAGGCAGCTGCAAGGGAAGCTGTTAAAAAGGCAAAGTGTCAGTCATGGGAGGAGTTCATCGGGAACATATCTCCAAACAGTACCACGGCAAAAATGTGGCAGACAATCAACACTCTGAGAGGAAAACGAAGACATAACACGGCTGTCATCAAACGTCCAGACGGTTACACCGATAAAGTGGAAGAAGTAGCAGAAGAATTAGCAAAACACTACTCTGAGAGATCGGCGACCTCTAGCTATCCTCCATTGTTTCAAATGGCAAAGGAAAAAGCCGAACGAGATCACGTGAATTTTCTACCAGATACAACGGACATCTACAACTCGGATTTCACCCTGAACGAGCTACTGTGGGCACTCGACAAAGGCCGTAGCGTCTCAACAGGTCCTGACTCCATAGGGTATCCGATGCTACGACGACTTCCTTTATCCGTAAAGACTGCCCTACTGGAGTTGCTCAACAGAATCTGGCGTAGTGGTGTTTTCCCAACTAGCTGGCGAACTGGAATTATAGTGCCAATCCCGAAGCCGAATTCGTCTGAATCCGGTCCTGCCGCCTTCCGGCCAATCACATTGACAAACTGCATAGCTAAAGTGTTTGAGCGTATGGTCAATAGAAGGCTAACAACTGAGCTAGAATCAAATGGGCGACTCGACAAAAGACAACATGCGTTCAGAGCTGGCCGCGGCATTGATACTTACTTGGCGGAGCTAGATAGGTTGTTACCTAATCGCGATGAACACTGCTTAATAGCATCGCTCGATCTATCGAAAGCATATGATACAACATGGAGATTCGGCATCTTACGTACTCTGCGAAAGTGGCAGATCGGTGGGCGGATGTTCAATATAATAAACACCTTTCTCACCGACAGAACCTTTCGAGTAAACGTTAAAGGACATATATCACGTGAAATGCCGTTGGAAAACGGCGTTCCCCAAGGATCAGTTCTCTCGGTAACGTTATTTCTTGTAGCAATGCAGCCGCTCTTCCAAGTGATACCACATACAGTCTCCGTACTTCTATATGCAGATGATATTCTTCTTGTAGTACGAAGGAATAAGGAACAAACTCTACATCGTTCCTTACAAACCGCGGTTAGGGCTGTTGGCAAGTGGGCTAAAAGCGTCGGTTTCAAGATTTCAGCCACAAAATCAAACATTTTCTACGGCAGCCCAAACCTCCGCCGAGAACCCAGCAAAAACATTTGTATCGACCGTGTACCTGTACCGAAGACGACCCGATTGAAAATACTCGGCATTACCATCGACCGGACTCTAACGTTTAAGCACCATTGCAAGCTAGTGAAAACGACATGCGACTCAAGGCTGCGAATCATGAAAATGATCGGGGCCAAAACTCCGCGTGGGCAACGCGATTCCTTGCTGCGTATCGGTTCAGCCATAATTACGTCACGCCTCCTCTACGGCATTGGACTTCTCAGCAGAGCAAAAGAATCGGTAATTCACACACTAGCACCCGTTTACAACCGCATGATCCGATATGCCTCTGGAGCATACGTCACCAGCCCGATTTCGGCTACTATGGCTGAATCTGGTACATTACCATTCGATCTCCTGACACTACAATCTCTTACTCGTGCTGCCATTCGCATGATGGAGAAGGACCATGGAAATATTGACCTTCCTGTAGTACAACGAGCATCTAATCGGCTTATGGAAATTGCTGGCGTACAGCTACCAAACATCGCTGTACGGACCCGACTCGCTAATCGAAGATGGAACGAGGTCAAGCCACGCATTATATGGGACGTCAAACGACAGGTGAAGGCAGGAGACCCCGCGGCTATTGTGCGTCCAATTGTGCAGGAATTACTGGCAACCAGGTTCAATCGTGCCACAGTAATCTACACTGACGGATCTAAGTGTAACAATAATGTAGGAGCTGGCGTGTTCTGCGACCACCTTCAAAAATCAATAGGTCTTCCAACATATTGTAGTGTTTTCTCAGCAGAGGCATATGCGATCCAATCGGCCCTTAGTATAGGTGTCTCAAACGAACTAATCATATTGTCTGACTCGGCCAGCTGCCTCATGGCCATCGAGACAGGCAAATCACAGCATCCCTGGATTCAAGAAATAGAAAACCTACTACGAAACCGTCCAATACACCTTTGTTGGATCCCTGGTCACGCCGGTATCCGTGGTAACGAGGAAGCAGATCGTCTCGCAGGTGAAGCGCGGAATAATCCACCACTTGACGTCGCTATCCCTAGGATAGACGGTACTAAAGCAATGAATCAAGCTATCCGACAGCAGTGGGAAGAACGTTGGGCGCGAATGAGAGACGTGAAACTGCGGGAGGTGAAGGCGGAGACAAAAAAATGGTTCGATCAAAACAATTCTTCTGACCAGCGAGTACTCACTCGCCTACGCATTGGCCATACAAGGCTTACGCACGAGTTTCTACTGAAGAAATCAACTCCACCAGTATGTGATTGTTGCGGGACGGTCGTGGATGTCCGCCACATAATCTTGCACTGCAGAAAGTTTGAAGCAGCTAGAACGAAGTATGATATCGATCCGACCAACCTGAATGCAGCGTTATGTAACGAAGATGACAACGAAAAGCGATTGCTGGAGTTCCTGCATGAAATTAATGTATATCGAAGTTTGTGAAAAGAAGAAAGAGCAAAAAAGTGAGAGGCGGAGAAAAAGAATATGTAACAGAAAATATCGGAGGTAAAACAGACGTTGGTCCAGATACAGTAGAAAAAGCGAAGAATGGTGGAAAATCAAACAGAGTCGCAGATATGACAGCAAATTTTATGAAGGAGATGAAGGGAATAAATAAATGGCAGGTGATAATGAAGACAGAGAATTCAGACAGTTGCAAAGAAAGTGTGGAGGAAGAAGATATTGAAGAATACAGAAAGGAGTTGTAAAATAATGGAGAAAATACGGCGTAAAAGAAAAAAATGTATGAAAATAGACACAGTGAAGGCGAATCAATGAAAACTACTAAAGGATGCAAATAAAGAAATGTGGCAAGTAACATATGAAGAGGATAAATAAACGGAAGTTGGTGACACAAACGATGCAGTGCAAAATTAGAAGATAACTCAGAGGATCCAGTAAATGAGAAAAAGTGAATGTAGGTAGGACTGAAGGTGCAAACAAAAGTGAAGCAAGATGACGAAGGAGTAAAATAAAAATTGAAAAGTTGGAAAGAACATGAAAATACAGTGAAAATGAATGAATGGAGAAAAATACGAGAAACCGAAGAAAAAAGCGGAAGAAGAAAGGTGTTAAAAAAATGAATGAAGAGAAGTGTAAGAAGCGAAGGGGAAGAAGAGAAGTGGAAGCAGAGAAGTGGAAGCAGAGAAATGGAAGAAAAGAAATGGAAGAAGAGAAGCAGTAGTAGAGAAGCGAAAGTATAAATATAGAAGATAAGAAACGGAAGAAAAAAAAACGAAAGAATTGAAATAACACAAGAAAAAAGAAAGAAGAGAAACACTATAAGAGAAGCGGTAGATGAGAAACGTAAGCAGATTAGCGGAAGAAATAAAACAGAAGAAGTTAACCGGAAGAATAGAATCGGAAGCAGAAAAGCGGGAAAATACAAGTGGATGATGAGAAGCGCAAGAAGAGAAGCAGAGGAAGAAAAAATAGAAGAAAAGTAACAGAAGAATGGATGCGGAAGATACCTAGTGGAAAACGAGAAGTGTAAAAGAAAAGTTGAAAAAACGGAAGGTTAAAATTGGAAAAAAATGAGCAAGACGAGCAGAAAACGATAAGTGGAAGCAGAGAAATGGAAAAAAAAGCGGATGAGAGAAACCGAGAAGATGAAGTGGAAGAAGAAAAGCAGAAGATAAGTGGAAGAATAGAAGCGGAAAAAACATACGGAAGAGGAAAAGCTGAAAAAGAGAAGTGAAAAAGCAGAAGAATAGAAGTAAAAGAAGATAAGAAAAAGTTGAGAAGAAAATGCAAAATTTTTGAGGAGTAGAAATTGAGGATTAGTGAACCAAGAATCGACCGACACGAATGCACTCATGTGTAAAGTGTCGTAAATAAAAAAAAAAAAAAAAAAAAAAAAAAAAAAAAACCAAAAAAAGGAAAAACAAAAAAACACAACAATTCCAGGTCCCCCCCCCCCCTCCCCCTCCCCCCCCCCCCAAACATCAGGCATGGCGGCGACTGGGTTGGCCCAGTCTTCTCGCCCCAGCCCCCCCCTATTTTGTTTTTTCCCCGGTTCCCCAAAAACCAGTGGAAACACAAATCATTCTGAACAACAATGTTCCAGTGCATGTCAATGGGTGACGGTTTACACCGAAAGAAAATGAGATCCTTGAGAATGCCGTTGACGATTGGAAGAAGGCCGGTATAATAAAGGAAATTGACTGTGAATATGCAAGTCCTGTGACGTTTGTTCCCAAGAAGGACGGTTCAATGAGAGTGTGTGTTGACTATCAACAGTGGAAGCATCGAAACAGAAGTACACTAGTTTCGTGACTCGTGTGAAACAGTACGAGTTCTTGAAAACTCCCTTCGGATTCTGCACCAGTCCTGCAAATTTCGGCCGGTCTGTGACCGATGTTTTTCGTGGCCTGATTAGAAGTCAGTATTAGGTTTTTAATGGTGTATGTGGACGATGCGATCTTTGCGTCCAAGACCGAATAAGAGAACATCGAGGCCTTGGAAGAATCGATACGACGTAGAGAAGATCAGTGGAGAAGGGCATTTAGGGACCAAATCATCGTGGAAGACCGAGTTGTAGGAGTGAGGGAACCAGATGATACAGGGTTGAGAGCCCCATCAAAGCCGAACTAGTTAGTGAGCTTTAGTCTACCGTGAATTTTTGAGAGTGGCTGCCGAGAATGGGTTTCGGTTTAAAGGGGAGAAATCTCATCGTCTATAAAACGAAGTGGACTATCTAGGATATGTGATTATTTATTTATTTATTTTTTTATTTATTTCACCGCCTCGAATGTTTAAAAAAACAATTCCACAGACTGTAACTTATTCTAAAACCTTAATCCTACACTTAAAAACAGCCTTAGACACATTAAAATCAAACACAATACTAGCACTATTGAACGAACGGAAGCATCTGTCCAATGGATTGTTAAATCCATATGTGGTTCTATGGCGTCTGATAAACAATATATCCCCCCCCCCACATTTGACAAGGGGCCACAAAAAACAACATAGAAAAAAAACATTCCTTTTATCAGGTCAAACACGAAGAGCCTTTGCAAGTTAATCCGCCTGGAATCAAGCTTTTCCAGAGCGATGAGTTTACAGCGGCATGTGTAATCGGGCAGGTCCGCTGGGTTCGACCAAGGCAGCTGACGAAGAACGAAACGTACAAAGCTGCGCTGCACACGCTCCATCCGTTTGATTTGCGTTGCATGAGACGGCATCTACACACAAATAGCATATTCCAGGATGCTTCGAACTAATGAGCAGTATAGCGACTTGAGTGCGTAAATATCGTTGAAGCTCGTGGTACAGCGTCGTACGAATCCTAGGGCTGCGAACGCTTTAGCGGTAGTTATTTAGACATGCTCATTAAACCGTAGTTTACTGTCGGTGTTTACTCCAAGGTCACGGATGGATTCAACGCGTTCCAAGTATACTGGTCCAACCGAATATTTGAATTCAATTCGAGACTGCCGACGAGAGAATGCAATGGACTTACCCTTGTTGATGTTCAATTCCATCCCATTCTCAAGGCACCATCGTTGTAGTTCATCTATATCGGCCTGAAGCGCGCAGCAGTCGAGGTGAGAGGTTACAATGCGATAAATTTTTAGATCGTCAGCGTAGAGCAATTTTCCTGATTTCAGCCGAAAATCTATGCTTTCGGCTGAAATCAGGAAAATTGCTCTACGCTGACGATCTAAAAATTTATCGCATTGTAACCTCTCACCTCGACTGACGTTTATGAACAATATGAAGATGAGTGGGCCCAGAACGCTGCCTTGTGGCACACCAGATGTGATGGAAAAGACGCGAGAGTGCGATCCGTTGATGTTGACAAACGCATTACGGTCAGACAAATAAGAGCGCAACCACTCTGTAATCCAATCTGGAAATCCAAAGTATCTAAGCTTCGCAACAGCAAGATCGTGAGGCACTTTGTCGAACGCTTTGGAAAAGTCGAAGTAAATGGCATCTATTTGACGCTTCTTCTCAATTTCCGTTGATACAAAATTTGGTGATCGTCATGAGATTCGTTGTTGTTGAACGCTTCTTAACAAATCCGTGTTGAAACTCAGATAAAAATGGTTGAGAAGCAGCGTACAGGACATCATGAACTAATCCTTCGAACACTTTAGCCAGGCAGCACAAAATGGAAACGCCACGATAATTCTCAACTGCATGACTAGATCCTGCTTTGAATATCGGGCAGATCGAAGCTGGCTTCCACAGTTTCGGGAAGGTACAGTGGCGAAGCGAGCTGTTGAAAATGATTGTCAAAGGCCTTTGCAGAGACTCAGCACATTCTTTAAGGAACAACGGAGGAAGGTGGTCGGTCCCAGGTCCTTTGGAATCGTCTAGCTTATTCAAGGCAGACGTGACATCATGCTGTGTTATTTCGAAGAGCGGCAGATTCAGATCGAATAATGGGCAGTTCCTGAGGCTGTCAGGTGAAAATGCTGGCGAATTAGTACTGTGTACGTTTTCAAAGAAATCGGTAAATAGATTGGTTAATCCATCAGGAGAGTCTTTGAAAGTCATCTCAGCTGGAAATCGATTTGAGCGTTTGCGGTTACGAATAAATGTCCAGAAAGAGGAAGGATCTTGCTTCGCAGTCGTCTCCATGCGGGTGATGTAACTACGAAACGACGCAATTTGGCATTCGTTGTAATTGGATTCAGCAGAATGAAGAGTATTACGATTTTCACCTGTTCGCGCTCGAAACTAACGCTTGCGGGACTTACGGACAACGTTACGAAGGTGCTGCAGCTCAGGAGTTCACCAAGGATGCTTGAAAGGCTGTCGTCTACATCGCTTACGTGGCACGTGTTCGTCCAAGATTCTGTACAGAGTGTCATAAAAGATACATACCGCCTCGTCTGTGTCCTTCCCAAGTAACAAATTCAATTTTAAGGTACACTTGAAGAAGTTCTCAAGACTCATTTGATAAAACCACGCATAAAATTAGATATTCTCCATAACATCGATAAAACAGCCATAAAACCCTCATAAGTTCAGAAAGGCCCATACTACAGGAGGTTCTCAAGACTATTTCCCAAGATTCGCTTAAAACATGATAGTTTTATCGGTACATACTTGTAATGACATGCAGGACATGCTTAAAACTATGATAAAACTACCACAAGTTTTGGTAGTTTTATGATTTGCCTCTTTAAGAACACTTCCAGTCCGTCACAAATATGTTTCAAAGATTCCATTTTTGGGTTCGTTCTGCTGAATGGGGACTTCTTTAAGAGAAAAAAAACATCGATATACATATGATGTTTCTTTTCCAAAGTGGATACGTATGCAAATTCATTGTAAAATTGACCATAAATGCATGAGTTTTTTGCCTGCAATTGATAAATTTTTCATGCGACGTTCAGTTTATTGGTGTTTTATAACATAAAAGTTCGAAAATTTTAATGCGCCACGGAATCATTGCTAGAACATTGATTTATTTGAAAAATAAAAAATACTTGCAAATTCAACAATTAGGTGACAAGGCTGATAAATTGTTAGATCTTGAATAAATTGTGTCTACAATCCATTTTAAGTTTCAAATTGTTTTTTAAACAGCAGAAATTGTTCGTAGCATTGGAAAAACGAGAGTTTTGTTGCATATATATGAAAATGGCTACCATTCGGAGGGAATCCAGAATAGCCACGCTCACCATTTTTTCAGTGGTTTTATCTAAAACTACCATAAAACGCATATAAAACTAATATTTCTTGCACAAGACTAACAAGATTTTTTTAGGAGCGCGATAAGTCCATCTTTACTTGTTCTTTTCTTGAAAAAGAGGAGTAACGCTTGAATAAAACTTGTTTGAATTGCTCAAGGTAAACAAGTCTTTCGTAAGATAGCCATAAAATCATTGTGGAGAAGGCACATCATAAACAAAGAAAATGTGAACGTTCAAATCAAAAGTGCCTATGTATAGTTGTTGTTTATAATTACGGCTTATAATTTGTTGTTTTTAATCACCAGCATAAGGCGATTAAAAAATTAAAAAAAAACTCTAACTTGAATATGCTAACAATGGATTTGGGAAGAAGAACAGATAATAATATTGCGTCGATGGCTGAAACATCAGTTGAGCGAAAGATGATTTTTCTCTTGATCTGTACGCTGAACCTAGCGTTGGAAGAAGTGCACTGTGTAGTGGATCACTGAGCGATTCCAGCGCACTACTTCCGACTTTGGATTAAACGTGCAGATCATGGGAAAAATCGATTTTCGCTCAGATGACATACTAATTTTTACTTGCAACGAGTATAAATATTGTGTAGCCTATTGGGAACTGAAATGCACGACTCGGGAGAATTCAACATTAACATAACATTTTACAATCGTAGTGCACATTAAACCTTACGTCAAAAGTACTGCGCTGTATTTCCACGGTGGAGCGCCATATAACGCACTACCTGAGACGTTAGGTTTAACTGGCATAAAATCAAATATCATGAGTTATGCATTTCGGTTTTCAACTGGCGACACATTGCACCATTTTATTTTATTCGTTTTACGCAAAACGCATAGACCCTTTTGATAAGTTAGTCTCAGTAAGCTGCGAATCCAATGGAATGGTAAAACAAAAATTGTCGTTGGTGGCTGAGATGAAGGAGTGTTCAATATATTGAATAGGTTTTTATTGAATTTCCGCTTGAACGATCCGCTGGTTTTTAATTTCTTCCACCTGTGGGCGTCCATTGTGACAGTTTGTTTATTTTTCACATAATGTTCTTTCTCAAGAATATGTGCTCTTATTTAAAATCAAATGGTTCTAAGAGAGTTTTATGGCAGCATTTCCAAGATACATTCATTTTAAAGAAGAATGTCATAAAACTTTTACAAAACTTTTATCAGGTTTTATGCAAGTTGCGAAACGATGTCTTGAGAGGGGGATCAAGTATCTTATAAAACTACTGATAAGGTGAATTACACTTATAAATGATGTAGTTTTATGGAGGCTTCTTCAAGTGTTCTTTAATCACTCTTGAGAACTGTTAATGAATTAAAACCACCTTAACTTGGAAAATGCCCTGATAAAACCGGATGAACTCCATAATGCTCTGATAAAACTACCATAAAACATGAATAAAACCAATTTGCATTTGAATTGCTACAATTGTCACGGAACATCATATACCAATCAACGACAGAAACAGCAGCATTGAGATCCACAAAGTTGCATCGTCGAAAATCGAAGTTGTCAATCTGATTCGGGCTCTCGGCTAGCGGCATAAAAGTATCATTTACGCCAATACGAAGAACGAATGGCATGTGCAGACTGTCAATCCTGAGAAGACCTGACGGCGGCTCGATTAGTTCAACGACATTTGCTTCGTTGACGAATGCTAGGTCCAGTAAACGGCCCAAAGAGTTTGGAATCTCGTTGACTTGGTGAAGACCAGAAGCGACCATCGATTCCACAAGCTCGATTTCTTGTTCGGATGAAGCATTGGATGGCAGCAGTCCATTGACATCATCGTCGTTTATCCAGATAAGCTGGGGAAGATTATAATCACCCACAACAACGATTATGTCGGAATCCGAAATACGTTCACTTAGCTGCTGAATCACTATAGAATGCGAGGAATATAACGCCGGATACGAGTTGGGACGAAGATAAATTCCGCAAACGTAGACATTTGACTTCTGGAGTTTGATGCGTACAACAGCTTGCTCGAGGTTATTGCAGTTCTCCAGTTCTATGGACCTGCAGCTCAGAGTGCGACCATATTTCTCCAATGAAACTCCGTGCAAAATTTACGGTAATGTGAAAAAGTTGCAGCGTTTCTTGGGGCTCACGAGCTACTTCCGTTAGTTTTTTTTTTTCGAGATACTCTATGAATTTGAGGTCGCTAATGTCCTTTGTGAAGAAGGATGGCTAACACGAGTTCGGTGATTCTCGGCGACAGAGCTTCGAGTCATTAAAACAGTGTGTGGTGCCTGACTTCATGTTGATCATATTCTTTTGCCGAGACGAAGTTGTAAACTAATGCCTCTAAAGAAGATAACGGTGCCAAAAGAGTGATGATGAAAAGTGGCATCCGGTGCAATATATGAGCCAACAAACGTCAAAGGCACAGAAGAATCATAGTGCGTACCATTTAGAGGCGTTGGCAGTGATACGGGCTGTGGAAAGGTTCCGTGTTTAACTGTTAGGAATTCTGTTCTAAATCGTGACGAATTCTGTGGCCTTCCTGCACACGTTGAATGCAAAGATGTTGGGAGCATGATTTGCAAGATGGACCTTGCTTTTAGAAGACTTTACCGATACTATCGAACATCGAGTGGAAACTAGGATGAAGCACGTGGATACGCTAAGTCTTGGTGCTGACATCGAGCGATTTGATTGTTGTGAGGATAACGAGTTGAAAAGTTGAAAGTGATTACCAAACTGTTGAAGATTCAAACTGTTGATAACCACTTCACGAGTAATTACTTGTTGATAAAACTGAGACACTTTCTTTAAAGTCATTATTTGATCATTCTGCAATAATACAAGAAACTAATAAAACAGAAATTTTTCAAAAGTGATATTTGAATCTTACAGACACGTTTTATTTTATTGTCGCAATTGTTTTAGTTGTGAGTGAAAGTTATTATTTTTATAACTTGAATTCAAGAGACTATTGAAGCGAATGTAAAGATGATTAATGATATCTACTGTATAGATATTTGATGTTTAATCAAATATAATTAGAGAATAAACAACAATGAAATAATTGGCAAGCAAATGAAAAATAAGGCACTTTTTGTCATTTCCTAAAATTATTTGATATCAGGTATTTGTAGATTGTTCCTAGCTTCGTCTAAGGCAAAACCCGCCAGTATCACACCTCTTTCAGTGTCTTCAAATAAACGTACTATGATGTCGCAATTTAAAGAAAGCAGAGTGTGATACTATCACTGCTGATCATGTTCTTGGTCTCCCATAACGGCCTTTTGCACGATGGAGCGATGGACTAATGTGAGTGTCCCCCAAAACACGACTGTGTCTCCGTTTTAAGCCATGGTAGGAGTTCAGATGTGCAATGAAGGTGATATCCGTTTGTCTGAATTGTTGGAAACGATTCGAGTGGCCCAATTTGACGAGCAACAGACTGAAGTCAGAGTGAAATCCAGCGCAGCAATTGAGAAGGCACAGCATGATCAGCAACGATCGCACAATCTACATGCAAAACAGGCACCTACCTATCAATCAGATGATCTCGTTGCAATCAAGCAAACGCGGTTTAGCCCAGGTAAGAAGTATGCGGCTAAGTACAATATCAACGTCCAACGTCAAGTCCAATAATCGATACGATGTAGAGAAGATCAGCGGGGAAGGGCAGAAGAAGACCTCGACGGCAACGAATCATCTAAGCCGTATCAGGTCTGGGGACCAAAATCTTCGCAAGGATGACCGACTTGTAGGAGTGAGAGTCAGATGGTACAGAGAAGAAAGCCCAATTGAAGCAGAACTAGTCAGTGAGCTATAGTCTACCGCGAAATCAGAAGCGTTTCTACGGCCGCTACGTGATAATCTGGTCAAGTGTTTTTACACACCAATTTCACTAACACTAAACTGGCAATCCTTGGTGATTAAATATAGAAAAAAAACCGTGTTTTCTTTTTTGTTCTATCTAATTATTTCAAAGCATCTGAAACATCTTGCCTATTAACTTGAAATACGCAGAACTGCTTATCAAGTGGGGTAGCATGCAGAACGGGGTATCAGATCTACCACTGAACCGTAGTCCGAATTAATTCAAACTAGGGAACATATTTGTTTTTGTAGTCAAAGGAACATATATTAGTCCTTATTACATTTTATGCCTTGTGAAAGTATCGAAGTAATTGCTTGTTTTGTTTGCAATGAATACGATTTTGACTGATAAACGGGCGCGCCTTTGAAGAGTGCTCTCACTCCTCAAAGTGTTTAAATAGCGGAAACTTTCAATAAAAATCGATTCATTGTCAACAAAACAAACAATAAAAACTGTAACAACACCGAATATTTTTATCATTTCACAATAGTGATGACGTAACTCGACATACACTAAACAAAGGATATGGGATAAATATACTACAATACAGGGTGTTCAATAAGTTCGAATTCAACTTTTTGTCGTTGTGTAGCTGTGCATGTATTCTGTGTATTGGTATTGGTGTCATCTTAAGCCTCATATATAGGCTAACCGACGCGCAGTACCACGACGTCATAGTAAAGTTGTTTGCGAAAGGTGACCGACCCGGCGACATATTCCGGCGGTTGAGTAAAGCGGAATTTCATCTATACCACCATCCGTCGGTACCGGGCTCGGCCAAGGGCTGTACGCGATCCAGGCGGCTGCGTTCAGCGAGGACGCCAGCAGCCATCAAAGTGGGGAAGTTCTTCATAGAAATTCAGGGAAGTTCTTTATAGAAGTTCAGGAAAGTTCTTCAGAGGAACTTCAGGGAAGTTTTTCACAGCAATTCAGGGTAGTTCTTTATAGAAGTTCAGGGAAGTTCTTCAGATAATTTCGGAGATATTCTTCAGAGAAATTCGGGGAAGTTATTCAAAAAACTTGGATGAAGTTCCGCAGAGAACTTTGGGGAAGTTATTCAGGGAATTTCAGCAAAGTTATTTCAGGGAAGTTCATCGGAGGAATTTCAGGGAAGTTCTACACAGAAGTTCAGGGAAGTTCTTTAAAGAAGTTCAGGGAAGTTCTTCAGAGAACTTCGGTGGAATTTTGCAAAGAACTTTGGGGAAGTTCTGTAGAGAACATCAGGAAAGTTCTTCAGAGATCTTCGGGGATGTTTTTCAGAGAAGTTTTTCTAAAAAGGTCAGGGAAGTTCGTCTGGATGTTCAGGAGTGTTCTTAAGAGAAGTTCAGGGAAGTTCTTCTGAGAAGGTCAGGGAAGCTCGTCTGGAAGTTCAGGGTTGTTCTTAAGAGAAGTTCAGCGAAATCGGTTAAATGCATTGCTCTCAAATTATTCTTACCGGTTCTTAGAGCAGCAAATTTAAATGAATTTGAAATCACAGCTTTGTTCAAAACTCGTATATTATTCACAAGAGGATTGGTTGTCAATTTCATGTGGTTTTGAAGAAAACTGGCAATGTTCTAATTGTGTAGGAACGTTCGACGGAAATCACGTTAGTATAAAAGCCTCTGCAAAGAGCGTCAGATACTATTTTAATTGTAAAAAGCAATTTGGCATCGTTCTTATGGGTATGGTGGATGCTGAATACAAGTTTACATGTGTCAAAATAGGAACAAAAGGAAGGATCAGTGATGCTGGGATATTTGCCGATTGCTGTTGAGAAATCCGAGGCAGGATCTTTAGCTCCTGAAATGCCTGTTTCGGCTCCGATATTGGGCAAGTTGCATGGCTCATCTACGCGAGGACAATCAGCCGGACTGCTCAAATTTGTTATTCAAGTTCCTTAAAGCCATCGAATATTTGTTATACAAGGCAGCCTTCAGCCCATAACATCTCCAGCAACAAGTTGGTCGGTTTACCCAGAATAAAGGCGCGATTTTTTGGTTTTTGAAGTTCCGTGGGTTCGGACACAATTTCGACGCAGTTCAAGAGAAGCGCCTTCTCATCATATGCTGACTTTTTACGCTTCAAATTGCGCACTGCTGGCTTTGGTTTCGATCCACTTGGATTTTAATGTTTAAAAAAGTGGTGATTGTACTTTGGAGTCAGGGATGAAAATCAATGGTTGAAGTTCGAAACTGATAGAATCGTAATCTGCCTCTCAAAGTTATCATCTTGAAAATACTTAGTACTTAGCAAGGTATCAATACACCCTGGTCTAGACTTTCTTAGGATGAGGAACTGCAAAGCAGAATAAAACACTCACTTTGAAGTATACACTTCCACAGGTGATCGAGATGAGTTGGGTCCCACAACACCGGATGTTGCTGCCACAGCTCAATCAAGTAGAATTTCTTTTCCTGGTCCATTTTTGCTTTGAATAAAACCGCGAAACACACAAACTAGCAAAAAATTCAAACGAACTGTCAAAAAACTTCGACCAACAAACCATGAACTATTCCGTCCGGCTGTAATAGTTCATAGCCTACTACTTTAACATAGAAACTATCGCTAGAGTGTACACACGACAACGGGAACGACTCTATATCATAGCGTAAAACAATCGCTTGCAAGTCAAAACTAAAGGCTATCACTACAAAGTTTAGGTGTTCCTATGAACTATTACATAGCTTTCTATTATATAGCTTACTATATACTAGAAATAGCAGCCGTGTGGCGACAACTTAAGTTAAAAAACAGTGGTGACTTGAATGATGAACATTTGAGAAATTATTTGAAAAATAATGTTGCCGATAAAATCTGTTAAGCAGAATATTTTGGAAGCAAACTTGTTAAGCTAGTTTTTAGAGCAGTACAAACACACATTTAAGGTTTTCCATAAATCCTCACACACATTTCAAGCTAGTTGTGCACAGTCATCTTCAGACTAAATGAGTTCAAATACCGAAAGACTTATATGGATTTAATTTGAAACCGTGAAAACATAGGAGAGCAAAAAATTTGCCTCAGTCTACTAGCCATACTTTTATAATTTTTTTCTAACATCAATGGCCCATTGACATTTTTGAGCCCAGCTACATAGAAATCTTACTCGCCGAAGAACCTCTTGAATAAGTTTACATTCAAAGCACGATCCCCGCCCGGCTCATTACTTCGCCCAAGCAACTCCTGCACTCGAAATTGGAAACTGAAAGTTTAATTCCACTCGCCCAGTTCCAAAGAGCTTAGTAAATTTCCGTTACCATCTAAACAGAACCAAACTGACTAGGGGCATTACAATTTGTAAGCCGGCGTTTGATTGAAGCTTTGCTTGACTGGAGGTTACTCAAACAGTAGCGTATAATCAGGTTAAAATCTCCGAGACCCGCCAATTGGTATCGTGCTCGTACGTCCTGTGTTGCACTCCGTTGCTTATACTCGTTGCACGTCAACCAACGAGATGGAACCATTTCGGTGCGGGAAAAGCTTCCGCTTTCATTTGCCACGCTAAAACTGTGCAAACACACATTTGAACAAAAGTCCACTCCATTCGATTCGCAGTCCTGAAAGGTATTACCCTTCTACTAATGCATTCTCTCACATACATCTCGCTCTGCTCGAGAGCTTAATCCGGTTTTCCACTCGTGAATCTCATTTGGACTCGACAAATCTATTGAACCGAGGTCATGCACTCTTGTGATTCGTGAAAGTGACACCGGGAGAATGTAGACAGCTCTGCTACTGCATCGCTATCAAGGTATTAAAATAGTTTATCTATAACCCGATCTGAATGAGCTTCCACGCTGATCCAACTTGCTGTGACACATCAATAAAGGGACTTACAGGAAAACTCCTCAACCACCGCATGTATCGCAATCATACCCAGGTGCTGTCAGTTACTTCGAAGGTTGTCGCTCTCGAATTTCATATGAGCGAGCACTGCTGAGCTGGAAATTCAATAATATACAAGCTTAATAAAGATTATCCTCCATTCATATTTACATTAAATGGGTTTTAATCAATCATTTAAATAAATAGTCTTTTCCCCGCAAAGCCCATTTTCATTTCCTTGCAAATTGCAACTGTCCACGGAAAATGCAAGGATGCCATCATTGGGCGACAGGTGAACCACTATTTTGATTCGGCCACGATAAGACTCTCCCTTGAATCGTTATTCCAAATCTAGATTCGTCATTCCTATTTCCAGCAGTAGTGAGTGGCACTATGACAGGGGATACACCCCACAAAGCTCCACAGCGTTTACAAACGATGGCCTCGGCGATGACGGTGCTAAACGCTGTAGCGGTTGGTGATCACAGGACCAGCAAATAATGACGATAATCATAGTTACTATGGTAGTTGCAAGGACAGTGCATCATACGCGTTGCTGCTAAACGGGTTTCTGCACTGTTAAATATTCATCGACGTTTCTACATACGTTTAATTGTTTTGAATTGTGTTGCTTGAAAACAGACATTGCCAAAGTTTCCACAACACATTTGATCGCGAATTTTATCAGTAACCAGAACAAGATCCCTCGTTTGTTTTGTAGTCACTTATAAACTTATTGCAATTATAAACACATTTTATACTATCAGTAATTTGATGAAAAAAAAAGAAATTTGAGTTCTGATAATGACGATGAAAAATTAGTGAAATATGATGACGGCTGTTTATACTTGAACCTTCATAAATGCGTTCCGAAACAAGTTACGAATAATGCATTCGTCCATTTTTTATGAGTGTGTCATCTACGAAAGTGACGACTTTGAACTAAGTTCATTTCTTAACTGCTAATTATCTTTGAGTATGCAACAGGATAATTGATTAGATACCATGTAACCAGATCAGGTTCATATTGGACATCCAAAGACATAGTTAGACAGGTTCCAGAGGCACCCAATTATGGTTGCCACAGGGGTTGACTTCAATACTTGAGGGTAGAATATTGTGGCTTTAACTATTTGTGTTGATTTAACAAGCTTACAATAGCAAATATAAATATAAACGTTGATACCTAGAAGTTATCTTGGATTTTGGCTATGCTTAAGCTCTCTGAGGTTGTTAAAGTAAATGACGACGAGAGAAACACAACCGAAAACACTAGTAGTTGTGTCATAAAAATACCTCTAAGTGAAAATTGATTTCTGTTACATGTAGCCTTTGGGAAGTGTAAACAGAGATTTCACATCGCTAGAACTGATCCGTGCCATTTGGCGATATATGAGCAAGATCGAGTGGGTAAACTTTTGCCTGTCAAGGGGGCTCCCTTCCCCCTTGCCTACCATGCATTGTGGTAGCTAGGTAAAAGTCTATCTGCCTTCTAAACATGCTCTACGCGCAATTTCAACTGCTGCTATTCAATTTCACAACCAGCCGTGCTCTTACGGACCTATCAATACTTTCTCTTCACATCTTTGGCTCTAGCAGAAATTGCTGTCCACTCCTAGAGTTGCATATTGATAAGAATTATATTTCCAATTTTCAAACATTATAATTAATTACGTGCTTCGTGCAACAACAAATAACATGTTTTGTTTTAATGTATATGCTTAAGTGTTTGGATGGGTTTGGGACCTTCGGAGAATGTATACTATTGAAGTAGATGACAATATGACGGATCATGGCTCTATTGACCATTTACTTGGTTTTTGGTGTATTGCATTTGATGTCCTGTAAGTTTTGATATGTCGCACGATTAAGTACTGCTGAAATCATTATTTGGTCACTTCTAGGGGACATAAGGAACCTACCTTCCTATGTTTTCGAATGTCCAATATGATTCTGATAATTGGTATCTTATACATTTTCCTGTTGTATTCTCAAAGATATTTAGCAGGCTTCTTAATGGCTCAGTATTTTCATGAAGTTTGGCTTTCATGATGGCCCAAAACTTCACAAACGGACGAAGTTCCGACAAGTTCGGTAAAAACATTGTAATCTCTGTAACAGTCTAACACCAGTCGCGCGAAGTACCAGGATGCCAAATCCAGCCAGAATAGCTTATTGCTTTCGCAATTCGCATATTGCTTGCTCTCAACTTAGTGTTCTAAATGCACTTGCACAGTTATTAATTAAGAGCTTCCGATGCCAGGTACCTTTTTTGCATTAGAATGATTGTGTGGCAAGTACAATCATACCCTATGCTCAGGGAGCCGAGAAATTTTCCTCGACGAAAAATTCCTAGACCAGACCAGGAATCGAACCCAGCCACCTCCAGCATGATGTTGCTTTGCAGCCGCGCTTTTACCGACTGAGCTAAGTGAGAACCCTGAGATCAACCACGGAATTGTTATAAATGATTAACAACTCCTCATGGTTTCTTTTTTTTTTTTCGATATCATTTCGAGTCGATACAGAAGATCTGTCAATTACTCATGCAACCACCAGAGAGACGTTTTTTTTTTCATATCTTCTAACAGTTTCGTAGATTTTTGTATTGTTTGCTTGGTAATTTCGACAGTTGCGCGTGTGGCATTTAATACGCAGGTAGCATAATAAATAGTACAAATCGGTTTCGTCGCAGAGAGCAACGTATAGATTCGTTGCTACCTACCTACGATTTCGTAATATAAACTTAATTTAATTTTCAGTGTAGGAATTGCGTCATTATCAAGCGTCAAGTTTCTCAACAGGCTCAGGTAGGCTTGTCTTTGTGTACGCCAAGGCCACGACAGTCTTTGATTTGGATGAAACTTTGCAGATCGCTTCAGTAATGGAAGAAGATTTTTTTTTTCACCGATCTAGAGATCTTTTTAAACAAATGTTTTTTTTTTCAAAGCTCAAAACCCACTTGTTGTATTGAATTTCTACACTGACTAAAACATCTTATGACTGTTTCATAAAATTGTAAATAAGATTTATTTATTTATTTTATATGTGTTTCATATCAACTCCAACGCACGATTGCTTTAGTTTTTTTTTCGTTTCTGGAAAATATGAAGTAATAAGATAATGGTTTTTTTCCCCGAGATGGGAAAGCTTTAAATTAAAAAAAAAAAGCGTGATTGATTATCTACGCGCAATCAAATTCAAAAAAAAAAAAAAATGATATTTTATTACAGTGTGTCTCACAATAGGTGTCACCTTTTTTCAGTCTTGGTTTATTTCAGCTGGGTAATTTCAACAGCGGAATTGATTATACCCGTTTTGAGAGTATTCTTTTGACAGCTTATTGGTGAAGATTAATAAGCGATTCCGTTTGTTTATATTTATCAGCTACCATGGAAGCTATGCGGGAGCAAGTTTTAAAATTACATTTGCAAAAGCATAGACCGTGTCAGCCTTAAGCAGTTTGGAGTGAGTAAGCGTTTTGTTTTTCGTACCTTGAAACGGTTCAAGGAAACTGGAAATGTTCAAATTTTAAAACAAAGGAGGTGCCAGACGAAATGCCAGAATGAAGAAAGAGATCAATTGTGTGAGGGAGCAAATAAGACGTAATCCGGCCGTAAATTGAGCAAACAATTTCAAATGTCCCCAGCTTCAATGAACAGGCTCGTCAGACATGATCTGTAATGCAAGCCGTACAAGAAACAACGAGTTCACGGGTTGACGGAGCGTCAAAAGCAAGCCAGGGTCCAAAGAAGCAGAAATCTTTTGGTTCGGCACAGTGACTGCGAGATTTCATATTCGGATGGAAAGCTCTTCCTCCTTCAGAACAGTCATAATCCACAAAATAATCGTGCGTATGGCAAAAATCTTGCCAATATTCCAAGAGATTAACTAGCTGTAGAAGGCTGTCAAAATGTATCGAAAATCATGGTACGAGGTGCCGTTTCACGAAAAGAAAACTTCCTCTTCTTTTCATAGAACCTAACGTGAAAATCAATACTGAATATTACATCGAGCAGGTTTTGAAGAACCATCTGCTTCCTCATGCTTTAACGCTCTATGGTACACCATATTGTCTCCAACAGGACTCAGCTCCAGCTCACAAGGCAAAGAAGACACAAGCGTGGTGCGTGGAAAATTTGCCAGATTTCATCACAAGCGAAGAATGGCCTGCATCTTCACCGGATCTCAACCCACTTGACTACTTTGTTTGGGGTTATATGCTTCAACAAATAGGCCACGAAAGGGCTTGCTTTAGATCGATTCAAGAAATATTTGGTTGATATTTGAGACCAAGTTCCTCAGAAAATCATGCGTGACAGCTGCGATAGGTTTACAAAGCGTTTGCGCAAAGTCATCAAGGAAAAGGGCGAGAGATTCGAATTGAGTTTATATGGTTTATTTCTATAACATGTATCTTCAAATGAAAAATAAATGCTATGATTTGGTGGATTTGGTTTGCTTTAATCCTATTTTGTTTTAGTGACACCTATTTTGAGATACCCTGTAGTTTGCAAACAAATGCTATGCACACAATTTTTCGAATTTAACCGTTTTCTTGCCATTTTCAATTGTTTAAATATTTTTAGCAAAGTCTGTTCAGCTCATTATCATTTGCTTGAATGCGATTTTTTTTTTGCTGTATTATCGAGATTGTTAGCTTCAGGTTGATTCATCTCCTATCGCAGTTACTGAAACATGTCTTTGGGTGTTTTTCGTAACATGCACGTGGGGGAGATTCGACTTGACGTGACTTTGACGTGAGAGGTATGGATGTTAACCACTACGCCGGGGTCATTTGCTATTTTAGTGGTTCTTTTCTTTCTAAATCATAAATTTTCCAATATAATCATAAAATTTTAAAAAATCTTTCACATTGCCATTTAAGAGGTAGCGTGATCCACTTAAACGATACGATGAGATATGCTCGAAGAAAACAATCATGTGTTTTGTTCATAAAATCGAAAGAAATATATCCTTCTGAATTGCCAATCTTCCCAACGAAAGATTTTTTTTTCGATATTATTATTTTGTTTAACCTTGAAATGATAAGAAAACAAAAAAAAAGCTTTCTGAGGATTGCGAAGCTTTGAATCAAAAAGTTTTGTATGGAGAATTGTTTTCATGAATTTTGAAAACGTTTTGCTTTTGTTCTGAATCGAATCGTTTTAGTAATCAGTCATGTAAGAGAAAAAAGGATGAATTATCTCTATGACTTTCGTTATATTCGGTTGATAATTCTATGCGTAATGAGCCAGAAATAAATTTAAAATTGATCTGAAAATTGTGTCTCATAACAATATTCAAATATGTATGGCTTGTTTGCTAAAATGTTAAAATTATTTGATATCTTTTTAATACAATCGTTATATTTAAACGCAACGAAAATCATTAAAAATAAATTTTACTATCATTACCTTAGGTTGGATTACCAGACGCTTACCAACACCGATTGGGGGTTATTAATTTGCACTACCAGTTGTGGGGTGGAAAATACTAGGCGTCTCCATAAGTGGACTGTATTTAATTCACTAGTGTACTTCTTACGGAGTTCTTTACAACCATTAACACACACCACATCACATTCTTACGCATATCACACATTCGTCCTTAGATCCGCACAAGACATATGTTCAACATAGTTCATCTGTTTATTCACAATATTTAAAGAATGTATTAACGTATGTAAATTTACATCATCACATACAATCAACACAGAATATTCTTTTCTATTATGGCTCTGCTCCCATCCATCCTTCCCGAGAGTCACATCCGACACGACTATCGCACACCAGATCATCTACTGTCTAACAACCAGATGCTCTCTGCTGTGACGTCACCGATAACAAACCTCCGTGATCGTTGTGTATCGGTCGAAGTGGTGGAGAGAATAACGGGTGTTCAATAAAAAAGGAGAATTTGTTCAGTCATATAGTAAAAAAAAATTGGTTTTCAACGAATTCAGTAGTTTTTATTTAAAACATAATGTTTATTCTTATAAAAAACGTCAATGAATATTGGAAAAGGGGCCCTGGTCAGCCGTATGACGCAACTTAGTCGCGATGCTCTCATAAGAGCGCTGGACGGCACTGAGGTCCATCTTTCGGTTTCGGATCCTCGTGGTCAACTGCTTCGTATCCTTGGCCCGCCAATTATTTGTGTACACTAGAACACTGAGGGAGCCAAAAAAATCCTCAATGAGACGGCACTGGGGCAAGTTGGTCGGGTTCCTTTCTTTCGGCACGTATGGTATCTTTTTCTGCCAAAGATACTCCAGCGTCTTCTTGGCGTAATGAAAAGACACCTTGACCGGGCAGAAGACATACTTCCCATCCGCATGATGCTCCTTAAAGAACGGCAGAAGAATTTCCTCAAGACACTCCTCCTGGTACACTTGTTGATTGATGGCCAGACCGCTCGACTTGAACCACGGCTTTGAAATCCCTCTGTCCTATATGGCGATGAACAGCATTCCTTTTTTTTATTTCAAATTTATGCTGAAACTTATATTTTACTTCGAGGGGGTGTGGCTGACTTGTCACTGGAATAGTAGCTGCCATTTCCTGGAATGTGGGTCTTCGAGAGCGGAAAGTAACTTTCGTCGTCCAGCACGCACGACGTCCCGCGGTAGTTCTTCGTCATCCACCGGCACTGCAATTTCACGGTCGCTATCTGCTCGTCCGTGTACTCGGGGGACCGAGTTTTCTTCCGAAAGATGATGTTCTCCATCTTGAGCGTTCGGTGAATCAAGGTATGGGAGCAGTGATATTTTCGGCCGGTGTCACGCAAACTCGTTTCGTCCTTGTTGTCGAACAGCTTTTTCAACGCTTCCTTCTCTTTCTTCGTCATTATCTTCGCCGGACGGCCGCTACCGGCCTTTCGCTCCACGCTCAGGGATGCCAGGATCCGGTAAACTGTACTGACGGGCACGTTTTCGTCTCGAAAGTGGTCTACCGTAAACTTTTTTCCACGATGACCATGCGTTTTGTAAAACCGTACAACACGCTCGCGGAATGCTTGCTGTTTCGACGCCATCTTCGATTGAACTGACAGCACAAGAGCGAAAAGAAACATGCCACCCATTTCTAGGGAGTCCAGAAAGCAATTCTCTTGGAGTGAAAAAAAAATTTACGCTCTTTATTTTTATTACAGAAAGGTATTGAAATCATTCTCATTTTTTATTGAACATCCGTTAGTGTCTCGATTCGGTGGAATGATCGCTTGAGAGTAAATACTCTCGTTAGGCAGTGGCGTAGCGCAAGTAGGGTGATGTTATTCCCGAACACCTTATACAGGGTGTCACCAAAACAATATGGGAAGCACAGCTAAATAAATCAACCAAATCGCATTATTAATTTTCATTTGAAAAATATGTGAAATAGAAACGTTTGAAAAATCCTTCACAGCTGGCCCGATCGAATTTGATCCCAAATATCAACCAAATGATTCATGAAGCGGTGTAAAGTAAACCCCTCTCTAGGGCCTATTGGTTGAATTTTCATGGAATGTTGAAAAGTTTTAGTGTTTTTTTTTTCTTAAATTTGAACGATTTTTCTAAGGTTACATTTTGACCAATCGTCAAGGAGTCAGATGAAAGGATTTTTGATATTTTATGTTTAAAAAACAAAGCGTGACCTTACTCGGGTCCTCTTTTAGCTCAGTCGGTAAAGGCGCGGCTACAAAGCCACACCATGCTGGAGGTGGCTGGGTTCAAATCCCGGTTTGGTCTAGTAATTTTTCGTTAAGGAAAATTTCTCGACTCCCTGGGCATAGGGTATGATTGTACTTGCCACACAATCATACTTATGCAAAAATGGTAACTGGCATCGAAAGCTCTCAATTAATAACTGTGGAAGTGCATTTAGAACACTAAGTTGATAGCAAGCAATAAGCTAATTGCGAAAGCAATAAGCTTGAAACGCTAATAAAGAAGAAGACCTAATTTATGAAAATTCGTAATATTTTCGTAAATATAATTTTCTTACTTGGTACAACTCGTGATTCATGCGACAGATGCCATCTTCTTGTCTATCGCCGAAAATTGTTCTCATCACCTTACGTTCACGTACAACGCCCTGAATGCTTTTCGGTCGGCTTCCTTAAGCATCCAGGTTTCATGGCCGTACAAAGCAACCGGCACGGTAAGAGTGTTATACAACGCGAATTTTGTCTTCGTCCGCAAACTACGGGACTTCAGCTGGTTCTGGAGATCGTAAAACGATCTATTTGCAGCTGCGAGACGCCGTTTTATCTCGCGGGTAACATCATTACCGAACGTCACTAGAGTTCCAAGGGGGGTGGCACGTTTGGCATATGTATCTTTGGTATATGGATGTTTGGCCGAATGGACGTTTGACCGAATGGATGTTTGGCCAAATGGACGTTCGGTTGAAAATTGTCTATTAGCATAAATGTATTGCAGACAAAAGGAAATAAGAATCTAAAAAAGTATTTTCAAACGCAATAGATCTAAAAAAGTAAATAAGGAACAAAAAAAAAACATTCTCGAGCGCATTAGATAGCATTCCGATATTCTTATTACTCTTAGAGTTTATCAATATGTGTGCGCATTTGCAGTAATATGCATTCTTATTAAGTTTCAACTATATCAATTCACTTAAAAACGAATTTTTCATGTTCAGAAATGCAAAAAAATGTATTCGGCCTTTTGCCCATATACATGAGAAGTATGAATATGTTTTGATAAAATCGTAGACTCCTGATTTTAGGTTGAAATATGTATTATGTTAAACAGCTAGACAGAATGGGTCATTATTTTTTATAATCTTGAAGAAATATGCAGTTTCTCCGAAAGATACCTACTTTTGATTCCTTGCACGTGGGCCTTCTATGACGATACATATTCCTGTATTCCAAAGCAAACTTCTGAATCAAGCGCTTGCCCGGTTTATTATTCTTTGTGAGATTGATCCTTTTTTCAAACATGAGCAGTTCTTTGGAGTTTTACTGATCAACGAAAGCATATTCCTGTATCCAAAAGCGAACTTATGATTCAAAAGCGAACTTATGATTATGTGAGAATTACTAATATTTGATAATTTTGAACATTAATTAAATTGCATTTTTCTTATTTTACAATTGAAACGTTGTTTGGAATCAAATGATTAAAATATATTTGGCTTAATGGCTTCGAACCCTAAAATTTCTTGTCATGGCATTTCACAGTAGAATCTGATTTTACATTTCGACTTTTCTCAAATGAGTTATTGGTCCTTTTGAACAATAGTTACAATAAACTTTCTCAGAAAAGTCTAGCCTCAAAATGACTGACGATTATCAAAAAATGGTGAGAGATAATATGATCAAACTAAAGCAAAATAAATGGGACAAGTATATGAAAATTTGACAATTTGAATGAAGAATACACATACATATATGTACATTGACTTATTTTATTTCAATATCACGACCAGATCCATCACAAAACTCATACCTGTCATGCATAAGACAAAACGAGATATATTTTTTCTGCACTTCACCTCGCGCATAGTAAACTGAAAGAGATTTCAGCTCTGGTTCATAACGACTGAAAGAAGGTCCTTTGATGCGCACCAAAAACTCGAGCCAACCGTCACAATTCCGGTATCCATTGACCCAAAAAAAAAGGTTGTTAGCTTGATTCTCTCCACATAACAAAAGGTCTGGAATACGATAATATTCTTGATATATTTCGGCCACTTGTAGGCTGGACTGCAAACATCTCGAACTGTGAAAAGAATATCTGTCAAATATTGATTTTCCCGATATATTTTTGAAGATTGCGCTAGTGAATTATTCATTTCAAGAAAATTCCAAATTTTGAGCTCTAACACTAAGTCAACAGTTCATAGTTGTCATGGAAACATGTTGCTGTTTGGAATGAAGTAGACTTTAGAATGATCGAAAGTGTTCGTGCTAGGAGTGCCATGCTTTTGCAAACCATGATTCTGTCACTGTAATTTATTCATTTCACTGTTCGGTTGTGTTCTTGCAATCTTAGGTCTAATGCGTTTGAAAATACTTTTTTAAGTTCTGATTTCCCTTTCTCTGCGATATAGTTATGCTAATAGACAATTTTCGGCCAAACGTCCGTTCGGCCAAACGTCCATTCGGCCATACATCCATTCGGCCATACATCCATTTGGCTAAACATCCGTATGCCAAATGTCTGTATTTCAAACGTCTTTATGCCAAACGGGGTATCATCAGCTCCAAGATACACAAATTCTTCCACTACTTCAAATTTGGCACCACCCAACACCACTTCGCTACCCACATCACTATTGGCTCACGTTGTCCGTTGATATCGATGTCGTTCGCAAAACCTAGAAGTATGTGCAATTTCGTGACGATGGTGCCGCTCCTTTGCACGGCCTGCAGTTCACGAGCCAAAAGGCCCACTCGTCTAAGTTCATTTCAGGTCCTGACATTCCAGGTTCCGAGTTTCCAATCATAGTCCTTATTTCGTTGACGGGTCGGTTGCCGAAAGTATCGTTCGTATTGTCTTCTTTCTCCATTTTTCGTGGTAGGGTAAGATTTCAGCTACCTTACCGAGGTCACACTGCCTACATCGCGTGGGTGAGGCTGCCACCTTAGCTATAGCTGACGCGATACAGATCTTACTCAGCCGCTGGGTGCCAGGACAGACGCTGTTTGACTCGCACCTCCTTGGTGAACAGACGCTCGACACGCACCTCCTCGTTTTAGTTGAAGTCAGAAGGTCAACAGTGCCCAGTCTGCACTACCAGCTAAGTACGCAACCCTTATCTGGCAGTATTTGTCATCTCTTGTCCTGTGGAAGCATGAGGTAGAAACTTGTGAGGAGCTATGTTGCGGGAACGCACGCTCCTTCCCAGTTGTCGACTCAACATTTTGCAGCCCAGACCAAACCTTTATATAGTTATTCCAAGTATATAGAGATGGATATTGTCAAGCAGATAATATACGCAGACTGCGATGGGCTGGTCACGTTGCATGGATGCCGGAAAAACGACAAGCGAAGATAATATTCAGAAGCTAACCAGGGAGAGGCCGTCAACTCCGCGTAGAACACGGACACGATGGATATTGTGAGTTGAGGAGGACCTAAGGGCCCTTAACGTCCAGGGGGACTGGAGACGACTGGCCCAGGGCCGGGTCCAATGGAGGAAAGTCATTTATTCACCATATATTCAACAAGACGATTCGTTTTCCATCAAGCATCAAGCAATCTACGAACTAGAATAATTTTTTTAAATTAAAAAAAAAACTTTTAAGCTAAAGAAGGAACTGAATATAAGCTTTTATGGTGCATGTATCGTAAAATCAGATTCTAAAACACGATATTTGGTAGAAAAACACTACTCTGCTTAATGCTTGCTGCCAGGGTTTTAAAGAAAAATAAAAAGAGTCGAATTGACAATATTTCTGAAAAAATCTATTTTTGATTTTATGAAACATTTTTATGATTTTGTTTTTCTCAAAGCATGATTTTTTCCAAAGAAATTTACACAAAACTTCAATACAACCGGCGAATTTTGAATTATAAATAAAAACAAAAAGCTTATGTTTCAACACGTCTATTCAAATGTTAATTTCAAGTCGCAAGAATCTCTTAATAGGTGAAAAAATATCTTTTTTTATCCATATCGAAATCAATCATCCATATCGAAACCAGAAAATTAAGTCTTGTACCCGCAATAATCAGGATTCTAGAAACGCTTAGAGCATTGTATTTCTAATGTAAGGATTTATTTCATAAGTTTGGGAGCCAGTTTACAAATTCGCACGATCGAAGCACCGTTATTCTGCATTGATAATGGCTTGAACAGATCCCTTTGCGACGCATAATTTTGCTGAACAGTGCATGGCAGCCATAGTCCAGCAATAAATGGAACACCTTTCCATTTATTGCTGGACTTTCTCAGTTCCTGCTAACTGCTGTTCCAGAAACCATAGCGTCATTCTTCGATAATTGATTTCTGAAAATCAACTGCTGTTCAATTTACAGTGTAACAAAAACCCCGAAATCATGTTCACAGAAATTGACCCAGGGCGCGCATTATTCGTGCTTCTTCGCGGCGCCATTTTCGGAGAAAGGATTCAGGATGAAAATGACGCTGCATTGCTCTCCTATGATGTACGGGGACGAAAACGGCGCCGCACAGTGTGTTGAATTTGAGGGAAAAACTGATAAAAAAAAATCATTACCTGAACCAATGGGTGGAATAATATAAATTCTCCTTCCTTGGGTGATTTATAAATTCTCCTCAAATATGCTCAATACATTTTGACTTGATTTAGGCAATCGCAAGTTACCTCTCGACTTTGACCAAGTAATTTTAGCAAGAAAACTAATGGTTTCTGCGTTTGAAATCATTATTCACAATTTTAACATGTTTGCGTTAAAATTATGAATACATTTCCGCTCATCAAGACCAGGCCATTTGGGGTATAAAGTAGAATATTAAGCTTGCTTATTACAACGGTTAAGACAATTCTCATCATATACTTTTTTTTGTTTGTATACGGAATATGATTTTGTCTCAAAACTGCTGCATCGTGCGCCGCTGTGTGCAGTTACAGTGCATTGCCGAGCAACGCCATTTCCGCTTCTTTCGACACCGGATCGTGTTCTTCCCTTCTGTTCTTATGCCGCGTCTGAGCTTCGTTCGGGTCGGCAACCACCGTTACTCGGAGTGTGTAATTTTGAAAATCATTAGCAATTTTGTATGTCGAAATGCATCAAAGTATGGGGAGATGTGGGGATGATGCACTTGCAGAGTTTCGCTGTCATGGGTGTGATGGATCACCACCGCGTTGCCACCACCGGTCTACATGATAATGGCTGGTATTTTGAGGGCGCCATCGTCTGGCCTCGATTTCGTGGCTTGGCTCCGGAATCCTAAATGAAAGCGAGACATTAGCAGGAAGTAATGAGGTCAGATTAGAGGCGCTTTTGTGCAAAATTTCGATGAAACGTGAAATATGAACTGTGATTCTATCTATCTTTAAGGGTAGCAACTGTATTTGAAGGTTGAACTAATGAAATCCTATGCGACAACAAAGAAATGGCGAGCCAGCTTACAGAGGTTTTCCACATGAAGGTTGTTTATTTTTCTAGCAAAGCTACACGTTTGTACGTGACATCGGATGCAGTGAAACGTACTTTAAACGTCAGTTGGGTTGAAAATTTGCATAAATCTACCAGCATCCTGTCTCAGCAGGAGGCAACTGCAATAATTCTCACCAGATGATAAACTGACTCAGCACAGCACGATGATTGTACGGGTCCGAAGTGGCTGCAAGCTTTAATGAATTGATTATTGTGCTCGACCAGGCTTTGAATGTGGCAGCACCGGAGAGGCCCATCTCCAGCGTTACGTTCTGGATGCATGATTATGTTGATAGGTTGTGTTTATGCTTCTCATCCTTGACCAGGCTGCAGTGAAGTCTGTATCCGGGTATGTTCTGGAGGTGTGGTTCGTGAAAGTCTTAGCTTCTTACTTCCTGCCAGCGTTGTTCGAAGGACATATTCGGAAGGATAGTCAATGAAGTTGGTTGAAGAAAACCCTTTCACCACTACGCCTGTGGATCGTTCTGATTCTTGTTCTACATGGCATAGAAGCTTTTCTGCTACATATCGTGTGAGCCTACGCAGTTGTTTGATAGTTTGCTAACACATACCGTGAGCAGCACAATATTACCGTGAAGTCAGTGAGCATTAAATACAGTGAGCTCTTCAACGTCGATGCAGCCACTTGTGCGACTATGTTATTGAAATTAATTCTATATCGATGCATGGCTAAAGACGTGATAATGAAAAGATGAGAACCACAAGCTCCTGCTGTAGTGATGATTGGTGGTGGGGTACTTCCCCGACTAGGACAATAGACCAGAAGGGAGAATAAGACTCGACACAGAGAACCATATTTTCCTTTCACGTGCTAATTTCTAATTTATGTTTCTGGCTCATTTCATGCGTATGTTTCTGGCTGCCTGTTGACCCTTTTGTCTTGCAGCTCAACACCAAGCTCCAAGCAGCGTACTCCGATACAGTTCGGTTATCTTGTTTAATATAATGTTGTATTCGTTAACCACAGCCAACGTAAGCAAGCCATGCCAGAAGATCGAAAGGAGAGGAAACTTTCTTACAAAGACCCACAAAGACAGACAGCGCAGGTGAGCAATCATCCGCACAATGTATGTAAGCTAGGTAGCCACCAAGATCAGGACGATGAAAGCAGAGCAGTATTTATAGTTTCCTTTTTGCGCCTGCTGGAATGAAAATGTTTTATTACAATTAGCACTAGAGAGGAAATGAAGCGGTTGGCTTCGCAGATCATACCAGTAGTGAGCAGAGCTAATTGAAAGTAGAAGATTGCGGTTTTGTTGTGGAGCGGAGATTGCTCGCATTACTTGTTGCGGTGGTTGCCCAGCAGAATTGGCCATAGCTAGGACGAGCTATGTTTTGCAAGATGTAATGAGGATACGGATGTCATTTTCGAGCTATACTACTGTTGCTGCTGTTCAACTATTGAGCTATCTTTATAAATCACGTTTCGTCCAGCCTGAACGAATCCAGATTTATCGGTTGGTGTAGAGACGTAACGTTTCATTTGTCTAACTTCTTTTTCTTCTTTGGCATCTCAAGTTTTTTGTTTACCATGATTATTATCGCCTGCTCTCAATCAAAGCCTGTCCACGTTAAATTTCGGACACCAAAATAAAAGCTGCAAAAATATTTACACATAATTCAACTAAACAGGTTGTTTATTTCAGAAATATCGAGTTATATCTACATTAGAAACAGTTGATTAAGATGTTAATCCTTCTTTCTGTAAAATTCTCGAAATTTCTGTGGTACACCCGTATAAGTTTCCGTACGGTATCCTCAGATACGCCCACCGTGACGATTCTCCATTTGCTCTTGAAATCATCGGTATCATTTGCTTTCTTCTTAGTTTCAAAGAGTTTCCGCTTAACCTCCCTTGGGTGTTAACATTTTGTGACGAATAAGGCGTTTCGGGTCATATTGGCTCGGATTTCAAATTCAAATTGTGGAAAATTTACATGACCAAATTTAAAGTGTTTGCAGTCAAAATGCTCATTAGAGTCTCAATTTTCAGTTTCTGGTGAGTACTTCTTTTTTCAACCCGATTGGCTATAAGAAATCTGTGCATGAAAAGGCATGTTATGCCACGATCCGTGAGGTGGTGACAGCCAAAAATTGTCATCGGACGGCTCAAACTTCATGATTTTTCATGAAAAGTCTACTTCTAGTCTTGAAATGGACCAATGATCATATTGGCCATTCTGGGACAATCCGGATCCCCCGGGGGAACCATTTAGGAGGGGACAAAACGGATTTTCATCGAAACATGCCTTTTGACGGTTCGAAGTAGTCTACTTCTAGCCTTGAAATGGACCAATGACAGTTGCCTTTTTTTAAGATACGAAATAGAATTGGGTGATCTGGGATTGACCTTTACGAGATCAATCCTTTTGCTGTGAATTTGCATACTTTTCGATTTGTTCCACTTTTTTTCATTTTACGTCGGCCTATTTTCTCACATGATTCCCGTCACCGACGCCAGGAAGATGACTCCCACCACCTGGACCCTACCTAACGACTCAGAATATGAGCCGGGACCAACGGCTTTACTTCCCTTCCGAAGGAAGACGTGACCAATTTTTTCGCCTCAGAAAAACCACCGACGTCGACTGGGATTGAACCCAGACCCACTGGGGGCCAAGTAGCAGTCACGCTTACCGACTCCTGCTTGTTCCACTTCCAACCACAGTCAAAGCTGATCAAAGATTTCAAACACAAAACACTGTACTTACCACGGAGTTTTAGTTTCTTGGCGAATAAATTCGGATTTAGCTGCCGTTCGTACAAATGCGATTGCTCACTTTCACTTGATTCGATGCCATTTTACTGAATGTAACAAGAATGTAAACATGTTGTACCACGAAATAAATTGGATAATTACAGCTGTCATACAAGTGAAACGTTTCAACGATCCGTGAAATAATTCAAAATCTACACCGAATTAAAAGTGTCCGAAATTTAGCGTGGACAGGCTATAAGTGTTCTAAATCCACTTCCATAGAAGTTAGTTGAGTGTTTTTTTATGCGTTTAAAAATGTGATAGCAGTAAAATCATACGTGAGCCCAGAAGTCGATACATTTTTCATAACTTAAATTTTCACAACCGGGAACTGGGTATCGATCCAAACCAACGGTTATTTTCCAGAGATTTGTAGGCACTGACGCTGGGTTAGCTCAGTGGTTATCCGTCTGCTTAAGGAAAAGGTTGGGAGTTCAATCCAGTTCCATCCACTACCTTGTCATTTGTCATTTGCCTCCTTCTACCCTCACTGGATTTGAATATCAAGCTGTCAACTGCTCTTTCATTATTCGCATCACTTATCACAGTGCGTCGCAGGATCAAAAAAATAACCCAAATATATTTAGCCGCCAGGTGGCAGGTTTATCACATGAAAAATCGCAAACATCAGTCCATTTGTTAAAGGCACCCGTTATTTACTTTAAAGATCATTTGTAATTATAAGAAGTAAATATCGCAAAACCTTGTTAACGAATGGGACAGTCATCAGTAAAAACTTTTTGAGGAGGTCGATATGAATCGTGGTCACCAACCGAAACATTATTTACACATAATTCAACTAAACAGGTTGTTTATTTCAGAAATATCGAGTTATATCTACATTAGAAACAGTTGATTAAGATGTTAATCCTTCTTTCTGTAAAATTCTCGAAATTTCTGTGGTACACCCGTATAAGTTTCCGTACGGTATCCTCAGATACGCCCACCGTGACGATTCTCCATTTGCTCTTGAAATCATCGGTATCATTTGCTTTCTTCTTAGTTTCAAAGAGTTTCCGCTTAACCTCCCTTGGGTGTTAACATTTTGTGACGAATAAGGCGTTTCGGGTCATATTGGCTCGGATTTCAAATTCAAATTGTGGAAAATTTACATGACCAAATTTAAAGTGTTTGCAGTCAAAATGCTCATTAGAGTCTCAATTTTCAGTTTCTGGTGAGTACTTCTTTTTTCAACCCGATTGGCTATAAGAAATCTGTGCATGAAAAGGCATGTTATGCCACGATCCGTGAGGTGGTGACAGCCACAAATTGTCATCGGAACATGCTTTTTGACGGCTCAAACTTCATGATTTTTCATGAAAAGTCTACTTCTAGTCTTGAAATGGACCAATGATCATATTGGCCATTCTGGGACAATCCGGATCCCCCGGGGGAACCATTTAGGAGGGGACAAAACGGATTTTCATCGAAACATGCCTTTTGACGGCTCGAAGTAGTCTACTTCTAGCCTTGAAATGGACCAATGACAGTTGCCTTTTTTTAAGATACGAAATAGAATTGGGTGATCTGGGATTGACCTTTACGAGATCAATCCTTTTGATCTCGGTTTTCGATTTTTTAAATTGATCCTATTACCCTAAAATAATCGGAAAGATCATCTTTGTTTTGATCATTTCGATCTTCGGAAAATGAACCATAATTAAAACGTTAATTGTATATGCTAAACTTATGAACCTGATCCAAAAAGTAGAAAATTGTAGTAAAAAATGGTAAGGTAAAGTGAGGCTCAAGGTGCCAACTTTTCTTTGAACCGTTGTAGTGGAGTGAACGCAAAAATGAAAATATGCTGTGAAAACGTGAAGCCTTGGCTACAACTTCATGTTTCACGTCGTCAGCATAGGAAGCGGGGCCAACTCGGCAGTGGGCCAATTCCT
Organism: Aedes koreicus; assembly: GCA_024533555.2. NCBI lineage: Eukaryota > Metazoa > Arthropoda > Insecta > Diptera > Culicidae > Aedes > Aedes koreicus. The sequence goes on along the minus strand of JAHHFK020000952.1, from coordinate 145,252 downwards.
GTCGACCGTTTTGAAATCGAATGATTTGATTTTTTTTATGACTAGTGTCTATGTGAAACTATTCATCAACAGCATTTTGGTCTTGTGTTGCTGAGTAATAGCGCTTGCTGACAAGAATCGGTCCCGCACCCTATATGGGTTCAATGAGATGATTAAAAATCAACAGTATAATAAACAGTAATGGGTAAAGATGAAAACCTTGTGGCACCTAGCGTTGATTACTGGTTAATTTGATTGATTTTCTATTGTTGTTCTCAAATCATATTGAAATATTCTAAAACGTCCGAACGTGCTTATAAATGAGTAAAAATAATAAACAAAGTAAGCCCTGTCAATTGGATCAGTTTTGCTGATTCTGAAAGTTCATGAACTCGATTACCGACCAGGTTACCGAAATAACTAAAATTAGGCACGGCAAAAGAATTTGTGTGTTTCCAAAATCAAAGAAAAAACTGATCCAATTGACATAGCTTTCTTAGTTTATCATTTTTACTCATTTATGAGCAGTGGCATAGCGTCGTCGGGAGAGGGGGCGGCCACCCCGGTTGTTATCCAGACAGTTGAGGAAGTGAATGCGTATTCACTTTGCCGGCTCCATGGATGTTTTTAACTGAATTTGTTTAATTTTATTACCACTTTAGCGAATAATAAAAACAGCACATATTGGACATTGACAAGATACTAAATGTGAAATTGACAAGGTTTCCTTTGACAATGACTCAATGACGAGGATTCCCTCGGAGTATCTGGGTTGTCCAGGAATGGTCCATATGGTCATTCGACCATTTAATTACTAGAAGTAGATTGTTTACAAAAAGTCATGAAGTTTGAGCCGTTGAAAGGCTTAAAAAGTACTCTCGGGTCATTTCACGGTCATTGGCCCATTTCAAGGCTGAACGTATACTACTTATGAAAAATTGAGCCGTCGAAAGTCATGTTCCGGTGAAAATCTGTATTTGTTCTTCCAGGACATCCGGGTTGTCCCAGAATGGCCAATATGGTCATTGATCAATTTCAAGGAGTAGACTACTCAACCAAAATCATGAAGTTTGAGCCGTCGAAATGCATGTTTCGGCAAAAATATGTATTTGTCTCCTCCTAGACAGTTCCCCCCCGGGGAAACTGGAATGGCCAATATGGTCATTGGGTCATTTCAAGGCTAGAAGTAGACTACTTATACAAAATCATGAAGTTTGAGCCGTCGAAAGGCATGATTCGGTGAAAATATGTATTTGTCCCCTCCTAAATGGTTCCCCCGGGGCATCCGGATTGTCCCGGAATGGCCAATATGGTCATTGGGCCATTTCAAGGCTAGAAGTACACTATTCATGAAAAATCATGAAGTTTGAGCCGTTGAAATGCATGTTCCGATGAAAATTTGTATCTGTCACCGCCTCACGGATCGTGCCAAAACATGCCCTCTTCTGGCACAAAATCCTTGTGGCCAATCGGGTCAAAAAGGGCAGTACTTACCAGAAACTGAAAATTGAGACTCTAATAAGAATTTTGAATGCAAATAATTAAAAAATTGGCATATATAGATTCTACTATGTGAGTTTGAAATCCGGGTCAATATGACCCGAAACACCTTATTCGTAACTTTTTTTTAGCAGCTCTTCAGAACTGTCAAAAAAATTAGGTTCGATGCAGAAACGTAATTTTCTATGAATTAGGTAAAGTCAAGAGAATTCAAACGTCTAGATGCTTATTCTAGAAAGTTATTGCATTTTTAAAATCCATTCCGGGTCATATTGACCCCGACACCTAAAGAAGGTTAACTAAAGCCCAGTACTTCTCTAGTTCTGGACAGTTTGGGGGATTGGCTGTTTTTGGCACGTATTTGACCTCTTGTAGCTTACACCATTCCAAGACGGATTTTGCATACTGACAAGAGGCCTAATCAGGCCAAACCAGAGTTGGAGAGTCGTGGTTTCGGATAAACGGTAGCAACCGCTTTTGCAGATATTCTTTCTCATACACATCCTTATTGATAGTGCCGGTAGTGATGAAACTTTTAGATTCTCGGCCACAACTGTATAGGGCCTGCCAAATCAAATACTTCTTCGGCAATTTGGACACCTTCTTTGTCCAGAAATGCCTTGCAATGGCGTTCTTTTGTTGTCATTGCGGTATAAAAAGCCAGACCCCGAAGCTGTTTAGAGTCTTCGAGTTCGTATGTTTCGTCGTCCATTATGATATATGAAAATGTTTACCAAAAAATGTTGCAAAGTTCCTTAGGACGAATTATTGCAGTGAAATTTTGCTTGTCATCACGGTAAAGCACCTTTTTCACTTTATACGCATTACCTCTGCTTCACCTTTTGTACGTATGATTTTGACTTTCCAACATTGCGAGCCACATTTCGCTCAAAAAGATTGGGATTGTTCTCAATAATGGCTACCACCTTCTTGTCTATTTGCATACTTTTCGATTTGTTTTACTTTTTTTTTCATTTTACGTCGGCCTATTTTCTCACATGATTACAATCACCGACGCCAGGAAGATGACTCCACCACCTGGACCCTACCTAACGACTCATGAATATGAGCCGGGACCAACGGCTTTACTTCCCTTCCGAAGGAAGACGTGACCAGATTTTTTCGCCTCAGAAAAACCACCGACGTCGACTGGGATTGAACCCAGACCCACTGGGGTGCCAAGTAGCAGTCACGCTTACCGACGCCTGCTTGTTCCACTTCCAACCACAGTCAAATGCTGATCAAATGATTTTCAAACACAAAACACTGTACTTCACGGTAGTTTTAGTTTCTTGGCAAGATAAATTCGGATTTAGCTGCCGTTCGTACAAAATGCGATTGCTCACTTTCACTTGATTCGATGCCATTTTACTGAATGTAACAAGAATGTAAACATGTTGTACCACGAAATAAATTGGATTATTACAGCTGTCATACAAGTGAAACGTCACAGCGATCCGTGAAATAATTCAAAATCTACACCGAATTAAAAGTGTCCGAAATTTAGCGTGGACAGGCGTGGTGTTCTAAATCCACTTCCATAGTAGTTAGTTGAGTGTTTTTTTTTTATGCGTTTAAAAATGTGATATGTAAAATCATACGTGATGCCCAGAGAGTCGATACATTTTTCATAACTTAAATTTTCCCTGACAAGACTGGGTATCGATCCAAACCAACGATTTATTTTCCAAGATGATTTGTAGGCACTGACGCTGGGTAGCTCAGTGGTTATCCGTTCTGCTTAAGGAAAAGGTTGGGAGTTCAATTCCAGTTCCATCCACTACCTTGTCATTTGTCATTTTGCCTCCTTCTACCTTTACTGGATTTTGAATATCAAGCTGTCAACTGCTCTTTCATTAATTGCATCACTTATCACAGTGCATCCATGATCTAAAAAGTAACCCAAATTATTATTTTAGCCGCCAGGTGGCAGGATTATCACATGAAAAATCGCTTGAATCAGTACATTTTGTTAAAGGCACCCGTTATTTACTTTAAAGATCATTTTGTAACTATAAGAAGTAAATATCGCAAAACCTTGTTAACAAATGGGACAGTTCAATCAGCAAAGATTTGTTTGAGTAGGTCGATGTGAATCGTGGTCATCAACCGAAACATTGATTCTCAAAAAGTCTCTTAAAGTTACTATCTTTGAACGTAGTTTTTATGTGCTCCAGATATTAAAAACAAAATTCATATGATTTTTCGAAGTTGCTTCCAATATTTAGTTGTTTATTTTATTTGCAAGAACTCTTTTTTAAAAAATCGAATGAAATATGCACGAACGAAATAAATTAACAACAGCCGATATTTTTTGGGCATGGCTATGTCATTCCCTGACTTTGCCAAAGCATCATTAAGAATGCGTCGTCTTCACAAAGAAAAACCGTTATCGCACTTTGATAGTGGTCCCAATAGTATCCTTACACTTGGTCGAAATCGGTTAGTCGGTAATCGGTAATGTTGGGATGATTTTTTTTAGTTAACAGTCTTATTAGATAATAGAAGCAGATAAATTTAGTATTTTCCGACGTTTCGGCGTATTTTATTTCGCCTTCTTCTAGGGATTAAAAGAGCAGCAAATCTGTGCATTTATCTATCTAAAAAACAAAAATCCATAATCTCTAGAAAAGGGCGAAATACAATACACCGAAACGTTGGAAAGTAAAAAAAATATCTTTTTAAAATAACCTTATCTTCGCAATCAGAAACCACCGTCAAACTTTATGCGTGGCCGTAACAGCATCCTTTCTGTTGGTTTATTCGGCTTTCAAGCGATCTCTTTGCAAAACTACCATGGCACTCTGTGTGCGGCTCAAATAGCATTGGCTTAAATTGGTACTAATATTTGAATCTATATTTGTGTATCTCCTTATAACCAATTAAATGGAGAATAATCTGAAAACGAAGATAAACAAGAATGCAGCGTATCGTTTACCAAAACGAACCCCACTGACAATCTTACCGTTTTATTTAAAAACCAAATGATTTTTCTTGGAAGTGAAGAAAATTTCGCCGCTTCCAACAAAGTGAGTATCAAGTCAAAAAAATCCTTCCCTTTCCTCGTTTGACTTGCATATGGGCGCTGGTATTTCCTAAATTTAAAATCACCAGTTTAAAAAAATTGAGGATGTATGTTAGTCCCATGCCTTATCTGTTATCATCATGCTTCTCTGTGAAATTACAGCTGATCCGGCAAAAACCCAACTGTTGCCACCCTGTTCCGATAAAAATTACATTTAGAGTGTATTCGATGATTTAGGGTGTCTCAGTAAATCTAAGCACGATTTGTAAATAACAACACGAGCTCTGTTTTTCAGTGAATTGAGTTTTTATTGCATGTTGTTTTATGTTCAATATTCGTCAAGAATTCAACGTGACATTTCCAAAATCCATTTGATCGTACGTCAAATAGCAGACTTTTGATATAAAACTGCTAATTAGCTTCAGGACAGACTGTTTGCCAATGATTTTTGATACTTTTTCCAGTCGCGTTCAAAAATGTAGATGGAATCCGCTGCCTTAACATGTTTGAGCAAATATGCCTTTGTCAGAGCCCAAAAAGTTTCAATTGGTCTTGCCTCGGGAAAGTTTGATCTCCTCGGGTATGAATTATTTTTTCGGTAAAAATTTACATATTGGCATTGTCAATAACTTGGCCATCACAGAACTGGTACTGGCCGTTTAGAACTGGTCACCTGGAGGTGTTTTATAAACAAATTGGACGTAGGATTCATCATTCATAATTACGCATGCCAATTTTCCACACTGGTTTGACAGATGCTGCTTGTTTTAAACTTTGTTTTGGCTTCTTCTGCTTCTTGAAAGTCCTTAGTCCATTTTGTGTCTTTGCTCGGTCGACGTTACTCTTCGAAGTTCCCAGCTTTTTGACCACATCTCAAATGGAAGTGCCCTTTTTACGGGCGAAACTTTGCTTGATTTTCTGATCCAGGTTTTGGTCCACAAGGCTCGGATTACGTTCAGATTTTTTCTTTTCCTGAAAGGAAGAGTCCTCACCATCCTTCCGAATCGCGTTACGAACTGCTTCGATGCTCACATCTTCCATTTTCGCCAACTGACTCAGCGAAACGTTGGGATAAGTGCACCATTTGTGCACGATCATGAAAAGTAAACACACCGGCACTCACAGAGTTAGAGATTGAAATGAGAAAAAATGGTACACAGTAATGATCAGCTTTTATAACGTCATCTGGAAGCAACAGTGGCGCATCAAAATCGTGCTTAGACTTTTTGGGACACCCTATAATAGTTGATGTATCCATAAACAAAATAAAACTAGATCATTCGAGCCGCAGCTATAAGTGGAGGCAGTTTTTACAGTGTTAGGTTATTGTACATTCAAATGAGAATTTTTAACCGCTAACCTCAATTTCCTATAAGAAGTTAATAGGTTAAGTGAATACTTTCAAGTAGCGACGAAAAAGTGAAATGGAAGCACGATGATATACTCAGACGGAAAATTTCCAGAGTGGGCTGGAGCAAGCCAGCGTTCAAAGTTATCTATTAATCCCTGGTGTACAAAAGACGACGATCGACGTTTTTTTAAGAGAGCAACAAAAATATAGAGAGCGGAATCACCACGAGAAGAGATACGGAATCTCGAGAGTTACCAATGAGCGTGAAATATCTCTTATTGAGTATCAGATAATCGATCCTGTTGTTAAGACAATCCAGAAGAACATCGATGGTTTAAGAATGTCAGTTGCAGTAAACACATTCGGAAAAAATGATATTCATTCTGATTGGCTTGAAGTAGAATGGATTTGGTACAAGACCAATGCTAAAACTGTGATTCCAAAATTCATTCTAGTATTTGCTCGTTTTGGTCTACCAGATATGGTAGTTTCAGACAGAGGTCCTCCGTTTAACTCTGGAAAGTTTATTAAATTTTTGGAATACCAAGGGATAATAGTTTTAAAAAGTCCAATTTATAATCCGACGAGCAATGGACATGCGGAAAGATGCCTACTGTCGATATAATATCAGAAAACAATGATAATGAAACCTCAGGTGAGGTAATAATTCCTTCAGATGGTTCGGATAAACTAGTGGCATGGGCTGTTTAACGGGTGGCCACCAAATAGTGGGAATGGAAAAAATGGCTCGAGAAAAAAACAACAAAGAAGTGTTTATGAGGTGTTGGCCTATCTAAGTAGCCTTCTCTGCAGGAGTTATCAAGCGATCCTTAAGGTTATCCTTGAATGAGCCTCGGCTTAATTTTTAAAATTTTGTCATCTTCCAAAAAGGCTTTGCACAATTTGGAAGAGCACGAATCTTGTCGGCAAAATCGTTATATCTGAGGTCCACCTCTGGCCTTGATAATTTTGGTCATTCGTTTACAATGACTTTTAAAAGCATGCAGACCAGTTCTATGGTATTGCCTTTGGGTGGCGTTACGCAATTGTATCAAATCTTTAGTGGGTCTATCAATAGGTACAGAGTTGCTCACCTGATCTTTCACTGGGATATGTTGCTCCCGGGCATGGGAGATCACTTGCTCGATACTCTGCAGTTCCGTTCGATGTCATCAAACGACTCAAGGTGACGTCAACGTGATGTCAGAAGCTTTGCCATCTGGCACGATGGTTGTTCCGCCTGGTGATCCGATGCCGATTGACCGAATAGCCAACTTCGGCCACCACTGGATAGTGGTCCGAGCTGAACTCTTGGTGTACGACCGGTTGGGTGATGTTGTTCCCCATGTTGGTGAGGAAGATGCCGATCGTTGAGTGGGCCCCGGATTTGCTCAACTGGGTGAGAGTATCCGGGCCCAGGATGGTGTAATGGTCCTCTTCTAGGTCCTCCTGTAGAATGATGCCGTTTTGGTTGCACCGGGTGTTCACCCAGGTTTCGTGTTTCTCATTCAGATCACCAGCGATGATAAACTAGCCCTGCCTCCAAGTTAGTTTGTGGATGTCGTTTCGCAGAACCATTGTTGTTCCCTTAGCGGAACTGGCTTGCTTGGGACAATAGGCCGCGATGATGGTGATAGGGTCGAAGGCAGATTCGACTTCAACTCTTCTGGCTTCGATAAACCGCAGCTGGAAGCTCCGAAGCAGGTGGCAGTTAATGTTGCTGCGCAAGGCGATTGCGGCTCCTCCTCCAACAGAGCCGCAACGATCAAGTCATACAATCCGATAGCCTGGGATGGAGACGCTATGTTCGAGCTTGAGATGCGTCTCCGGGACAATGGTGATATCGATGCCCTTCCTGTTAAGGAACACCGAGCTCAATTACTTTGTTCCGGATGGAACAAGAATTCCAATTAAGCATGCTGATGGTGCTGTTACGGTCCATACTTAAATAAGAATGTCATCGTCACGGATGTGATGGCTTTAAGCTGTTCCTCCTTCTAGCGGCAGGGACTGAGCTCCACACAGCTCTTGGATGAACTCCTTAATTTGCTCCGAGTCGTAGAGCTGTCCATCGACGGGCGGTTGCGTGGAGGTACTGTAACCCGGATTGCATCAGCCTGGAGCCAGTGGGAGGGGGGGTTTCTGAATGGAGACTGATGGGTGGTTGGTCTGGCGGTGGTTTGAATAGAGCAGTGGCAGGTTTGGCACTTGATACCGGAGCTTCGGGAAGTGCACCTCGTTCATCGGAGGTGGTGGACGGCGTTGACCAAGCCGAGACTTGGCGGATGCCTGCTTGTGGATTGTCAAAAACTCCACACGTTTGGGGCAGGCTCGATTGCTGCTCTCGTGATTAGCGCCACAGCTGGCGCACTTCAGTGGGATACCTGCGTCTATCGGGGCACAATCCTTGGTGACGTGTGCTCCGGCACATTTGCCCCACCGCGGTTTCATGTGGCAGTTTTGAGTTCCGTGACCGAACGCAAGGCAGTTGCCACACTGCGTCACGTCATGCTGCTTCGGGTGATACCGGTCCTACTCAACGATAATGTTGAAGAGGTCCCAGGTTTCACCAGGTCCAACATCGCGACGGAACCCTTCTCAAGGTGGACCAGATAGAGTTGGTCTCGATGATTGCCCTGTTGCTGTCGTTTGATGACGATCACTTTCTGAGGCTTCAGTGCCACCGCTTGCAGCTCAGCGATGATTGTAGCTTGCTTCCGGGTGCATCGTAAGTGTAGAACTCGCGACGGAGTACTTATTATATATCATTGACTGCTGGATATGCGACCTCATTTACTCACATTTGAAATCTGTGATAGGAAAGCACAGTCTGCAAAACGAAAATATAACACATCACCATTTATTTGCGCTATTTTCCATAGTTTACAATTGTTGGAGGGTGATTTTTGATACGCGGGGAAATTCCAACCGATTCATGTAAACATCCTGAAAATCTTTCGAGTGTTAATTGAGCTATTAGCGTTTAATTTGCAACGATATTTTGTCACGGTCGCTATTTTCAGATTTTCATTTGACGCAGTGAAGCATAGCAGTCTGAATTCCCGTTCAATATCATGCATATAAACGGAGCGTCACAAAACTTACATATTGACATAATAAATCGTGCTAGGTTCTGGGACATTCCATACATTGCTGATAATGTTGTATACAAAAGCTTGTCTTTATTACAACTATTTCATGCAAGTTACTGCTTCGTGTGGAGTGAAATACAGTTTTACAAGCTCTGATATTTACATCATATTGACAGTTAAGATTTTTTTCTGTGTACCCTTGCCACAAGATGAAGTCCACGTCAAAATAATGTACCATGTGGTGAATAAATTCCTCACAACGATCAGAAGAACTTTAAGAGTCGAAAGAAGGATGTTGCTGTCTTGAGCAATCTTACTCGTGATTATCTAGAGAAATGTTTTTTTAAGAGAAGGCTTAAATAAGTATAGTATGTGAATTAGGATTGAAAATGTAGGGGACGTTCATTTTTGGAGCTGAAATGTTTACTTATGTTTTGTATTTTGTTGTGATAAATATATTTCTTCAGAAGTCTACATTGAGACTTATATTACGAGATAAAGTCGTGAAAAACCAAATGGCTAGCAAAAATATCTATGATAGCATAAAACACAGATCCTTATAAGACTTTCAGCCAGTAGTGGTTTCTCAATTCGAAGTATATTATCAAAAACTCAAAATTAGCGTAGTTTGGATGAATGTTTGCAAAAACTGAACTACGAATTTTTATTACACTTGAAAATGTTGCACTCTATTAGGAAAGTTATATATACACTACGAAATATTTGATTTTATGTTCGTATTTTAGACTATGATGTATTGAATAACATATCCAAAAACACAAAGGCTCTTTTTATAAGTTAGTCTTGTTTTATAGTGATCTTTAGACTGGCTTTTTCCATGCCAAATAAATGTGCATAGTTTCATTCAAATCGAAGATGGCCGTGCCTACACTTTTTCAAATTTGTCTGAGAATTGCTCTCATGTTGGTTTTACTCAAACTTTACTGAAGAAAACTTCTTCCATCTAGGATCTTTATGATTCTGTAGTGACGATTTGTGACTGTCAACTAAGTGGCTTAATTGCTCTTCCAGAGTTATTTATTGAGAGCTTTCAATATCATTGTACCAATGCATGAAATTGTATACTGTGTGGCTAACGCAATCCTACTCAATGCCGAGGGAGTCGAAACAAATGTCCAACCCGAAAAATCTCCTCGATCGATCCGGGAATCGCAACCACCATCTTCGGATTGGTTATTACGTGCCTTCACCGACTGGCTTATCCCCCTATTTAAAGAATGTGGTTGGGGTTGGCCATTAAACTTCTTCAAATCTCCCCCCAATTTATTAAATTCAACTCATCCTTCACACATCCCTTCAACAATGGCCAATCAAATCAACTGCATATTGCCCAGCAATCGATTGGGACCGTTTCCACGCACATCACATATCTTCGCATCCGGCAGTAACCAATATTCAATTACGACATCCTTCTTATCGCATGGCGTGTCATTTTGTGCGTTACTGTTTGTCCTTGATTCGCTGTTTTTGTCCTCTTTTTGTTGAACACGCCTGAGGTATGTGACGCCTTTGAATTTCAGCTCGATTGAACTTTATGCTTGCATGGCAACTTTTCGTTCTACGACTTTTTCACTGACTGTGAATCGCAAACAATTTCCAATTCGTAAAAGCTTCATAAAAGTCCCAGAAGCAGCACAAATCGCCACTGCTTAACGACGGTATTTACGTCGCATGCGGTACGGTTCGACTAACAAGTCCGTCAAAAAGGACCGCTTTCTTTTCCATCGCTATCATCAGCCGGCGTCGACGTCGTCGTTGTCGTTGTCGTCGTCAGCCGTCGCCATTGCCATTGGCATCTCGAGCGTGATACGGTTGGATGCTCTTGGTTCTCACTTGTTTATCACGCTGGATGCTGCCACCAGTGCCATTGGTGTTTTGGTTGTTAGTTTCTTTGAAAGCCCATGCAAACATCACACGTTCTGTCCCCCTTCTTGGAATTCCTTCGCATCCCTCTCAGTTACCGATACACAGCCCATAATCATAAAAGAAGTTCATGTTATTTATAATAATAAAAATAAATTTCACAGCGGATGTAAATCTATTTGAAGACTTAAAAATTATTTTCCTTTCTGAAAGAACTCATTTCCGCTGCTGTGATTTTTATGTTTGCTTCGTTCTTGCTCCCCTTTCTCCAAAACGGGACCGCCTCACTCGGTTGGGTTCTTCCTTTGTCGGTTTTCCTGTCGTTTGCGTCTTATATGATGATGCGATTCTGCTGTAAGTCTTCCTCCTCCAGTCGGTGAGGCTTTCTTCTGGTTCCCGACTCGGAGGAAGCCAGCTACCAACAAACTGGGAACTCACTCCGGTGCGCTCGTTAAGCGAGGGGAAAAGCAGCCAACAGTTTTCTTCCTCTTCTCTTGATGGTTGCCGCTGTTGTTGCTGGTTCTATTATGATGTTTTGCTTTTCTTTGGATGGCGTTTGGTCTGGAGTTCTCCTTCAACGGTATTCATTTTTCATCGAAGAATCTGATGTATTCCAAGGCTAAGTTGATTCCGTTCAGATGGTTAGTGTTGTGACAACAACGGTAGGAACAGTTTACGGTAGATTTGAGATCAATATTCATTCATCAAAAGAATTGATTTTATGGTTTTAATGATCAGTAACAAATCAACAGAAATGTTATAAAAATATTCTTGTCAAAAAAGTACGTTTGTATTTCAGATATTGAAAATTCAGAGTTTATTTTAGAAGCGTTACTCAAAGTGAAGCTGCCTCATCAGTATTTACAGTTTGGATGACTTAATTAAAGTCATATCATAACAATACTTCCACGTATCAGAGTGGTTTTGCTTATTTTACTGTGGAAACATGTTGATATGTTGGATGCGGCCATGTTGACTAATCTCGGCAAGCAATTTTAAAACCTCTCGTTCAGTATATGTATCCATCAAATCACTTTTTTTAATTGTATTCACCTTATGAAATTAGTTGTGTTTTTGGTGACACATGCTACAAAACGTCCTATTAAACTTACCTTAGCAAGTGTACAACTAGTTGAATATCGCTTCTAGCTCAAATACTTTATGCGTTATAATAAAAAATGTAATCGATCGTTGCATATTAGGCTGAGTCAAGGGACACATACCGTAGTATAGTTTGTTGTCGTCATTTGATTGTTTACCTTGTGTTAGAAAATTTGGCTGAAAGTAAAAATGGTTAGGGTTGTATACCGTTCTTAACTTTTTGCTTCAATCTGATGTAGGGTCAAGGTTGTCTTCTCGGTGTGTCATATGGTATTGTTCACGGTCATGGGATAGGGAAAAGAACAGGAGCAAGAAAAGAAAGCATTAGTAATTGGTAACATGCTATGCGCATTTGAACTTTTCATGGTGATATTCTCGCAACGGCCGTTCGGAATGGTTTGACGGATGCATATGAGCGATCATTCCCGATTTATTTTCACTCGTTTACTCAATTCCATTACGTTTAATTATAGAAGACCTTTTGAATCGTGCTACATTTTGGACAATCAGGGAAATGATCCGCCATCGCATCTTCAAGTGTTCATTGAAAGCTGTCCATTTTGGTTCAGGCACTTGTGGCAGCCTATTCACACATGAGATCTGCCTCGACCAACTCAGCAGAACGCGCCCAAACCCCCCTTCCTGAACCTTAGGGAAGGCTGAGATCGTTTACTGCATATTTAAACTGCAACTTTTGAATGTTAATTGTTCAGATTAATAGTATTGTCAATAGCTTCAGTATCGTCACGCATAAATTAGTGTTTGATAACTAGATAATAACTCCTCTTTTGAATCATCTTTGAAATAGAGATTGGGACTTGTCCACATATTAGTTAAAAACTTCCTCGAAAAATACTTCAAATCTCTTCGACTGTCAAAAATGATGAAAGTTCTAAATTATTGCACTGCACTACAGTTGAAAGGTGAGCTCGGTTGCCGTCTGCATCAGATTCAATCGGCTTCTGTAATGCGCAATTTTGCTCGAATCCACAGTGACAAGTGTTGCTCGACTCGACTTCTATAATTGACCCCATAATAAAACATAAAGAAGCAACAAATCTTTCCTCAAGAAAATATACATACTACCGCCAACTTGAGTTTCAAGCTCGAGTCATTGGCGTTATAGTTTTGTTACGCCAACTCTGATTGTTGAGAATTCTACTCTTATTTACTATGATGTGCGGCTCTTTGGTAATACAATCTCAATTTTGTACAACAAATACATCGTTATATCAAAAACGCAATTTTCCAAATACCTTGATAATGTTATTTCAATTGTTTGTTTTTAAACTATCTATAACACTCCCTTGTTCTTGGTTTATTAATATAAGGAATAATGTTTTTGAAAACAATTATAAATGCCCTAGTAGCAAAATCTAATTTAATCTAAATTAAATTAATTCAATCAAATATGACATATTTCAGTTAAATTGAATTTTTATTAACTACAACCAATAAAGATTTTTTAAGGTTGTTTGGTTTATTATTAATTAAAGGAATTAAAATAGATTTAAAAATTGTTCAATATCCCACATGTTTTGTTTTTGTTTATAATACACAAGCTGAACCCGGTGCGAGCCTTGCTACGCTTGCATCTTAATAAATGAAAATTTAATAGAACTGGCGCTGTCATGTTTTTTTTTTTAAGAATGAGTTTTGTTAACATATTTTCGTTTGCTAATGTGTGTAATTTCTGCAAAAGAAAACGTATGCGTGTGTTTCCAATTTAACCCTCGGATCATTAGTTTCTACGAGGGTTTTGTCTGTCTGTGTAGAACCATTTAATAGAAAAAAATTTATCTGGCTCAAAAAATGTCGTAGCCATGTAAGATTTGAAGGTTCATTTTCTCTTGCATTAGTTCACATTAACTTTTGTGCATAATTCAGTTGTATGGGAGTACCCCATCTCCCATTCTTGCCTAACGGGGAAGGAGTTTCGAACCTTCATTAGAACTATCTCCGGCCCCAAAAACTACAAAAAATACAAATTTACATACACAGAAAAAAATAATGAATTTTAACAAGCGTGTAAAATTTCCCCTCGTTTAATTTCAAGCCCCCAAAGGGGAGGCGTAAACGACGAAATTGTTTGCAATCTTTCATGTGTCATACAACAATGTTTGCATTCTTTCATACAACAAGCTACATTCAGGCGTTATCAGGCTTAAATTTACATGAAATCTCCCATTATTTTCTGCCAAATCTAGCATTCCCTTTATGTGCATTAGATTACGCAGAAAATTCAATGTTTCTTTTTATCTGTGTAACAGTAGGGATAGTTCTCATTTTTATGTTTAAATTTGTGTTTTATTTGTATGATTTATTTGTACGAGAGCCTCCCTACTTGAGAAAGGAGGGGTCTCGAACCACAGTAGAAACATTTCTTGCCTTCAAAATCCCCACATGCCAAATTGGGCTCCATTTACTTCATTAATTCTCAAGTTATGCAGAAATTTCGGTTTCATTTGAATGAGAGCCCCCCTTTCTATAGAGGGAAAGATCTCAAACCATCAAACATTTCTTGCCTCCAGAAAACACCACATGCCGTTTTTGGTTCCATTTGCTCGATTAGTTCTTGAGGTATGCAAAAACTTCTGTTTCAATTGTTTGAGAGCCTCCCCTACTTGAGGAGGGAGGGGTCTCAAACCACCATAGAAACATGTTTTGCCTCCAAAAACCCCCACATGCTCTATTTGGTTTATTTTGATTGATTAGTTCTCGAGTTAGGCAGAAATTTGTGTTTCATTTGTATGGAAGATCCCCTTTCCAGATAAGGAAGGGGTCTCTTCTATCATAAGAACCTTCCCCGGCCCCAAAAACTCCTCCGTACAAAATTTCACGCCGATCGGTTCAGTAGTTTTCGAGTCGATAAGGTTCAGACCGACAGACAGACAGAAATTCATTATTATACAATGTGTCTCACAATAGGTGTCACCTTTTTTTAGTCTTGGTTTATTTCAGCTGGGTAATTTAACAGCGGAATCGATTTTACCCGTTTTCAGTGTATTCTTTTGACAGCTTATCGCTGAAGATAAATAAGCGATTCCGTTTGTTTATCAGCTACCATGGAAGCCATACGAGAAAAAGTTTTAAAATTACATTTGCAAAAGCTTAGACCGTGTCATATATTCAATAGCGTTAAGCAGTTTGGAGTGAGTAATTGTTTTGTTTTTTGTACCTTGAAAAGGTTCAAGGAAACTGTAAATGTCCATATTCAACACAAAGGAGGTGCCAGACGAACTGTCAGAACGAAAAAAAGGTCATATGTGTGAGGGAGCGAATATGACGTAATCCTGCCGTAAATTGAGCAAACAATTTCAAATGTCCCCAGCTTCAATGAACAGGCTGCTCAGACATGATCTGGAATGCAAGCCGTACAAGAAACAACGGGTTCACGGGTTGACGGAGCGTCAAAAGCAAGCCAGGATCCAAAGAAGCAGAAATCTTTTGGTTCGGCACGGTGATTGCGAGATTTCATATTCATGGAAAGCTCTTCCTCCTTCAGGACAGTCATGATCAACAAATTAACAGATGAAATAGCTGTAGAACGCTATCAGAATGTATCGAAAATCATAGTATGGGCGCCGTTTCACGAAAAGCTAAACTTTCTCTTCTTTTCATAGAACCTAACCTAAAAATCATCACTGAATATTACATCGAGCAGGTTTTGAAGAACTATTTGCTTCATCATGCTTCAACGCTGTATGGGGATACACCATATTGTTTCCAACAAGACTCAGATCCAGCTAACAAGGCAAAGAAGACACGAGCGTGGTGCGCGGAAAATTTGCTCGATTTCATCACAAGCGAAGAAAGGCCTGCATCTTCGCCGGATCTCAACCCACTGGACAACTTTGTTTGGGGTTATATGCTTCAACATATAGGCCCTACGAAAGGGCTTACTTTAGATCGATTCAAGAACCATTTGGTTGATATTTGGGGCAAATTCCTCAGGAAATCGAGAGTGCCAGCTGGGATGGGTTTACAAAGCGTTTGCGCAAAGTCATCAAGGAAAAGGGTAAGAGATTCGAATTGAATTAATTTGGTTTATTTCTATAATATGTATCTTTCAAATGAAAAATAAATGCTATGATTTGGTTGATTTGTTTTGCTGTAGTCCCATTTTATTTTAGTGACACCTATTGTGAGACATCCTGTTGATAGATAGATGGATAGATAGATGATTGAGAAAAAGTTGTTTTGTGCATTACATGGGTAGTACCATTATTGGTACCAAAAACAATATTGTCGTATCTGGAGCACTTTATGTAGTTGGCACATCTTTTAAAGGTTTTTTTTTTTTTTCATTGGGTACGTTGGAGCAGCAATATATGAAAAATTGATTATCCTAGCTCAGCATAAATCTCTACAATCTGCAAGGTACAAACTAACTTCGGAGCGGTTTGGATCTCTCGTATTCTATATATCACTCTGACTAACGATCGAGCTGAACATACTTTTGTCTCTGCTGCAAGTGAATAACACTTTATTATTGTTCTTAAAAACATGGTTCCATACATGTTTAAAACATGAATACGACAAGATATTATTGGTAGTTATATATATAAATAAAATATATATATATATATATATATATATATATATATATATATATATATATATATATATATATATATATATATATATATATATATATATATATATATATATATATATATATATATATATATATATAAATATATATATATATATATATATATATATATATATATATATATATATATATATATATATATATATATATATATATATATATATATATATATATTATATATATATATATATATATATATATATATATATATATATATATATATATATATATATATATATATATATATATATATATATATATATAAAAAAAAAAAAAAAAAAAAAAAAAAAAAAAAAAAAAAAAAAAAAAAAAAAAAAAATTATATATATATAAATTGTTGAAATTATACTCTACCAACCATGTTTTGCAACTCGTTTATTTTTTTTTATAACGGTGAATTTCTTTTGCAGGATTGTGGTTTCACTGAAGACAGGAAGCAAATCATAGATACTTAAAGTTGACTTTTCAACAATCAGAGTTGGCTTAGCAAAGAAGCCATAAAACTATCACGCCAAAGACTACTGTTCAAATCCAACGCTTGGTGGTTTTATATTTTTGTATTTGTTGTTATTTTTTTTTTATTTTATGTTGTACAAGGCTTTTTTGCGCTTTTAACGACAGATTAAAGTAATGAATGATGTTTTACACACTTATTTTGATTACTTGTTATTTAATAATACTTTCAACGTGTTCAATACAAGCTATGTTGCTTGGGTTCGAACGTGAGCCCTTAGTTAAAAAAACATGGCCTTGCTGGAAGTGACTGGCTAAGATTTCCGTAATGCTCTGGAAATTTGCTCGTATACTTCTCTCGACTCCCTGACATACAATAATATTTATGCAAATTAGCTTCAACAGGCCTTGAAAATTTGCAATTAATAACTGTCAAAGTGCATTTTTTTAAGGGCAGGCAGTTCGCTTAATTTTTCATGTTCAGAAAGACAGAATGTTTGGCTAGTTCTAGAAATGTTGTTATCTTGCTGCTTTTGTTTCATAAGTAAATTATCAATGTGACGTTTTCCTAATCACAATACGTGTAAATACACACATGAGAAGAAGAAAAGCAATATCCCATGCGATGTATCATATTGACAGGATATTTCCTATTCGCGATGCAACACCACAGAGCAAACTATTTATTCTTTTTATGTGAGCTACATAAACACTGACCAGTCCATGGTTTGAGTAAGACCAGAGGGAAATTACTGCAATATTTGGGCTCCAAATATGGGTTTAGTTCATCAAACATAACGATACTATCAAAATGAGTTACGATTTCAGCAATAAAGATCTCTCCATATATAACCAACGCTGACGAAATCCATTTGTCTAAGAAATATCAATTCGCAGTCCGGAGGAATTAATTTATCCATCATAAACCGCACAATAATACCCGCCATTCCACAAATAATATCCGCACATCATTCGCCGAAAAGGATAGATAGCCACGCGAGATGATGACCGAAGCGTGAGAAACACTAGATCCTTCAGCCAAAAACGGTCTGTGTGAGCGGTCCTATATCCTGTGGGCATTGCGGTTCTCGGTCCATGTGGGTTGTGGGCCAGGCCGGAAGGAACGAATCGAGTGCGATCACTAATAGATTGCTTTTCCAATTGGTGCAAATATTTGTGGAACGTGCCGATATCAAACGACCGGGTCTCCCTCGCAACCCAACAATAACTCCCACGGCATGGCACGCAGGCATCGGGCATGACGGAATCCCAGAGGTTTCAGCCATTCGCAGCAGCCTTTTTATTGTTGATATTTTCATAACCGTTCTTTCGCCGCAGTGGCAGCACCTACGTAGTGCATACTAACTCGATGGTTACTCGAAGATTTCTGCATCTGAAGTCGGAGAGTTTGGCACCACAGGAAAGGAATTAATAGCTCCATTCCTGCCACAGAACATTTTCTTTAAATTCACTGCCAAACAGGAAGCAATTTGAATCAGCAAACAGAACTGCGATCCCGCACAAGTCAGATCCAATTAGACAAGCAATTTTAAGTGCAAATATAATTTACGCCGGAATTAATTTTGTTTTTGTTGATTTTGTATTTAATGCGCTCGGGATTCGTACAATTTCCGCAGCCCAACGCACTTCAGCGTCTGAAGGTACGATGATTTCAGCGCGAGGTGGGGAAACTGTTCCGGGCAAACGCGGAATGAAGATGAGTCTCTTGGGGAGAAAGATTTTTTGATGTATGTAAACGTTCCGTCGGCTGTGAAGTATGTTATCGAATCAGCTCGTCATTGATTTTGTTTTTTAAAGATGGAACTATACATAACTTTGAAATATAAATCAAGGTCCAAGTATTTGAAACACAGCAATGTGCACTAAATGTTGCTATTATAGGTAAATACTTATTCAATATTCTAACAGATGTCATATTTTTTTCATGGAGCCATCATCATTATCACCATCATCGGGAATCAAGAGCAGTTTTTTCGTTAAAAATCAAATTGATGGTAATGAAAAGGTGTTCATTGTGTTCCGGTTGGTGAGTAGGAAATAGTGAACTGATTTTCCTGAACAGTATTTTGATTTTTAACGATAAACTTCTTATCAATTGTTATGATGATGCCGTCTGTTAGCATAATTTGCTTAACCTTAATAAACTGTGACACAATTCATAGATTTATGTTAGCTTAGACTGACTGCATACATTAAATGGTTGCTACTCCGTGATTGATCAAAATAAGTGAAATTGTACAATGAATCAATTGAATGGGGCTTAGGCTGACCGTCCGTTCTCATATTAAGTGTTTCAATGCACAGTGGTCCAGAATGCGATTTTAGCTGGAAAGATACATTTTCAGCCTAAATTTCAAGTTTTGGAGCAACATTGTCTTCTTCAAAGCTGTTTCTAATAACAAGGCCCTTCTTTTGATGTGAATGAAAACATAAGGACCACCCGATCTCAGAGAAATCGAAAATCTAACTTTCTTATCTGCAGAAATAAAGGCATACATTCTTCAAAAAAGTTGTAGATTAAATAATTTTGATTGAGTAAATATTGTTGTACGTTTGTACCTTTGTTGTAAATGACCGAATTAGATCGCAGCAAGCCGTGCTTTGAAAATGACGTGTTTTGCTTTTGCTGCGTCGTTTTCGCGGAAATAAAATCAATCAAATTCCTTCATTCAACTAAAATAAACGGTGAAATTATAGTTTCTCCGAGTGCTTTGCGTAGGACGTTGTGAATGAAAAACCTCTCATAGTGTGTTATGTGGTGTTTTTTTTTAAATGGAATGTGCGTCAGTAGTTTTTTCCCATTTTTTGTTTTTTAGTGTCCTGCACCCGCATCCGGACGAGCTTTTAAAATTGGTGAGGTCGTTTTATATTATCAAAAATATATCTTAACTATATACACGCCAGGATCAAGAATTTCCATTTTTGATTCTGGAAGTGTGAAAACTCTTCACATATCCATTTGATATGTGAAGATTTGCATGCGGGGCTTATTGTATATGAAGATGCCCTCAAAATGTACGTGTATGAACAGGCATTCTTGAAATGGGTTGTTGGATTTTCAATAGAGCTGCCACCTTCAATCTCCAGGGCTAAAAATGTTTGCACATAGTGCTCACATATAAATTACTGAAGAAATGCAGACAAGTTTCTTCCATAAAAGCAGTTAGTAAATACACACACACACCTTTTGAAATGACCGAATTAGAGCATTTTTCCGACGTAGCTTCGGGTGTCCCTATAAAAATCAGATTCTATTGGATTCTTTTACTGTTTTATCTTAGATGCTCAACCGTTTTCAGTTAGAAGTGCTGTTTCGTAGTTAGTGTTTGGTAAGAAACACAGTTACGCTAGTTATAAATTGTTGATGAGATCACACGGTGAATTAAATCGGTAGCTGCTGCAAATCAGAGTGATGAGCGGATATGTGACTTTCGCAGTGAATTCTTCAAAAACTTCACGGAAAAGGAAACTAAAACCATTGTCCAAAGGTGAGGAGAACTCAGCAGAACCGCCTGCAGGAAATAAAATCAAAATCTACAACCGAAGAATTGGGATTAGCAGTGGGGTCCTCCCTTAGCTCAGTGAGTAAAAACGCAGATACAAAGCAACACCATGCTGGAGGTGGCTGGGTTCGATTCCCTGTCTGGTCTAGGAATTTTTCGTTAAAGAAAATTTCTCGACTCTCTGAGCATAGAGTATGATGGTACTTGCCACACAATCTTACTTATGCAAAAATGGTACCTGGCATCGAAAGCTCTTAATTAATGACTGTGGAAGTGCATTTAGTACACTAAGTTGAGAGCAAGCAACAAGCGAATTGCGTTAGCAATAAGCTTAAAACGCTAAGAAAGAAAGAAGAAGCGACGGCAAGTGCATGGGCAGAATGTTGTCGTAATGCTGGAAAGGTATTTGAAAAATTGCGAAAAATCCAGAATCCGATCTTGCAGACTCATTTACATCTGAAACCAGTCATGATGTCACTGTATTAATGTATCCCAAAAAGGCAATCAGTTTCATATGTCAAAATGATTCCAGCAAGGAACAATGCATGTGAGCATTTCCAGCCAGAATAGCAAACCGGTTAGACCCTACTGTCTCCGATCTGAATAAAATGTTGTCCATATGTTGGTTTGTACCCATAGTTGCGTTTTCCATAAAAAAAATCCAAAACTATCATGGACTAATTTTCTATACGGGTGTATTTAAAAGATTTTATTTTTTCAATTTTTTTTCGCAAACGGTTCGTCTGATCAAAATGTCGTATTTGAAAACGTTGTAGGTAATGAAGTGTTATTCACAAAAAAAAATACACTGACACTAAAAAATTCGTAAATTCATGCTTAAAAAACATAAAATGTTAATTTTCTCAGAGAACTCGATCCTTCGAAATTTTTGTTTTTAAAGGTTAAAGTTATGTCCTTAAGGCTGGTTAAGAGTTAAAGATGGTCACTTTTTTAATCTCTTTAATTTTTGTTTTTATATGTATCAATTTCTAAAATGTTGGAAATGATAATCTTTTTATTAAAATATTCCGAGAATATACTTTTTGCATCATTTTGAACTAAAAAGCGTTCCGAATTTTTTTTTCTTTAGTCTAGCCGTTCTCAAGTTATTGCGAATTGTAATAACAGAAATTTATGTTTTTGATATTATTTTGGTCCCTTTCGATTGTTTGTCGTGATGTCCACAACAAAATGTTTTTTTTTTTTGCATAATAGATTATTGAAAAAACAGGCAATTTTTCTCAGACACGGTGGCAGTCAGACTTACCCGTTTCTGTTTGGACGCGATGGAAAAGAATCAAGTTGATGCTTTTGGATGTGTGTGTTTCGGATAGTTTTATTTAGAGGGGAAGAAGCAGTATTTCATATAATGTTGTTTTTTTTTTCAATTTTCATTAAATTTATTACATTTCAGATCATTTGGATACATTAAATATTTTGGGTTCATAATTAGAATTAGAAAATACCTTAACTGCAATTTGGTTATTTGAAAATGGAATGTAAGATGTAAGAACATGTTTTTTTTTTGCTGGGGGTAGGAAGCACTTCTCATTTACTTCGTTGAAATTGGCGATACATGAATTCCCATGATGCCATTGGTGTATGTCACGATGTAATATGACAAACTGGTTTTATAAACAATAGACTCCGCTGAAGTCGATGAATCTAGAGACACAATTCTATAACCGACAAAATCGTTGTCCGCTACAACGTTAGAAGATCTTGCGGATGCGCTCCCCACCAGGTCCCGGTAATTGTGCAGAGAAAATTGACCCTCTGCTGGCACATTCGCTTCAGATACTCAATATGGGATCTCCAGGTGCACTTAGAATCGAACCAGACCCCAAGATATTTAAATGACATGGATTGAGTTATCGGTGTACCCAAAATTTGAAGCTTTGGTTGTGCAGGGTTATGCTTCCTTGAAAAAACTACCAACTCAGTTTTCTCCGTAGAGAACTCGATACCAAGCTCAAGAGCCCAAGGAGACAAATTGTCTAAGGTATCCTGTAAGGGTCCTTGCAGATCAACCCCATTGGATCCCGTGACAGACACTACGCCGTCATCTGCAAGTTGTCTCAACGTACAGTTGTCACTTAGACAACCGTCAATGTCTTTGACATAAAAATTATACAAAAGGGGCTTAAACATGATCCCTGGGGGAGACCCATGTAGCTAAATCGAGAAGCTGTAGAGGTTCCATGAGAGAAGCTCATATGCTTCTCTGACAGCAAATTGTACAAAAAATTATTCATTAATGGTGAAAAGCCACAAGCGTGGAGTTTATATGAAAGAACTTCAACAGATACTGAATCAAAAGCCCCCTTGATACCCAAGAATACGGAAGCTATTTGCTCTTTTTTAGGAAAAGCTAACTGAATATCTGTGGAAAGCAACGCGAGACAGTCGTTCATTCCCTTACCCCTACGGAAACCACATTGAGTATCTGAAAGCAGGTTGTTCGTCTCAACCCATTTGTCCAGACGGAAGAGGATCATTTTTTACGATTTTCTTATAAAATTATGAACTTTTCAAATGTGTTTTATTCAATTTAAAAAAATAGACTATCTCCGGATTTCAGATTTGATATGCAATGATAAAAATAATTTCAAATGCTGTTGGGAATTTTTTTTTTTGCCTCAACTAGAGAAATCAACATTTGAAAAAGGCCTACTATTAATTTGTTTACAAAAACTATAATAACTTTTGTTTGACAAACAATTTCAGCACACCAAAAGTTGTAACTTTTATTTTTCTAGAATCAATAACAAAACAACTCAGCTGAAGATTTCAAATAAAAAAGTTACATTAAAATAACTTATTTTTATAGGGACTCCCTAGGCTTAGCAGGAAAAAATGCTCTAATTTGGTCATTTCAAAAGGCACAGAAAAGTTAATGCCTTCAAAGTTGCTTAAAATTATTTAA
Source organism: Aedes koreicus (assembly GCA_024533555.2). Lineage (NCBI taxonomy): Eukaryota > Metazoa > Arthropoda > Insecta > Diptera > Culicidae > Aedes > Aedes koreicus. Next base: position 121,802 of record JAHHFK020000952.1, on the reverse strand, counting down.
TCTACAACTTTGTCGATAAATATTTGCTTGATTTCTGCAAATAAAAAAGTTATATTTTCGATTTCTCTGATAATAAGGACCACCCTAGTTTTCATTCACATTAAAAGAAGGGCCTTGTTATTAGAAACAACTTTGCAGTAGACAATGATGCTCCAATACTTCAAACTTTGGCTGAAAATGTATCTTATCAGCCAAATTCGCATTCTGGACCACTGTACAATGGTTCTATATTTTAATGATCGATAACGGCTTCGGCTAAGTCCTTGAATATTAATGGGAATGAGAAAAGAGTATTAGTGCGAACTTTGTGTTTTTTTTTTGGTCATGTTTACTCTTTCGTCCCCGCAAAGGTCACAGGAAAGCATGAAAAATTTCGTTCACTCACATATTCTTTACGCAGCTGTTCGTTGCTATGATGAGTCGTTTTCATTCATTAACACTCGCATGCGAGCTTCTGAAATGAATCTTGTTGATTGTGTATGATGATGTATGATATGTACTACCACCATTGTAGCACGGAAACTAAGTCCGACAGCAATGGGCTCTCCTCTCTGTTAGACTTGATCAAGCTTTAATAACCACTGATTGTCCTAATCATGCCATTGTATGAAGGGCCAAAAAGGAGTTGGGTGGATCGATAGGCAACATCACTTATACGTATCCACAGGGATATAAAGAATCTCCTTCCAACAACAAGATTGAACAATTGGTCATAAGAGCGGGCTATCTAACATGAGGATGCCCCAATGGGCGGGGAGAAGAGCCCGCCCTCTATTCACAAACTGTTAGCAATGGGGAGTTGGCATTCCCACTCTCCTCATCCAGAGTGCTTCAATCGGGTGCCCTGATGGTCCCTCCCATTTCCATGAAATATTTATATAATGGTGTATATATTTATGTAAATGAAAAATACTACAAGCCTTTGTATCTGTAATATATGATCTTCATTCGGTTGAGCCTGTAATGCAATAAATGTTGTAAAATATTAAAGTGTAGCGTTCTGTGGTTCACACTTAAGCACGTTTTCGTTTTTTTCCAGCTATAGCAGCATTTCACCAAAATCTTGATTTGAGGTATCCTGAAAAAGTTTATTAAATCTATTGAAATTTATCAAAACTAACATTTATACATTTTAATTTACTGTTGCCATGGTCACAATTTTCTACTTGATTCTGGTTTTATAACAGCAATCTGCTTTTATTTTTGCTGACCTAATAGTCAGTGCTACCGAGTAAGAAATGGGAAGATTTAACTAGAAGGGAGTTAAAGATAAATGGGCAAAAAAAACAATGAGTAATATTTAAATCATCTATAAAGTAAAATCAATAAAACAATATTGCCAAATATAATGATGGTGTAAGTAATGATGAAGTAATGACAAATGATGAAATGTAAAATCAAACACTAGCCAAATGGCACACAGCGCTGCATGAATCAGATCAGCTCAGAATTGGTAAAAAGTCCATTTGCAAACCGGAAATGAAAAATACATTCAGCCATAAGTGCAAAAGCCTACCACAGATTCCGTAATTTTCAAAAGCTTACCACAGCAGTAATTTTCTGCGTTTTATACTGGACATATTATATGCATCGCTAGATGCAACGCTAGATGTCATAAATTGAAGGTATGTTTCGTGTTTAAGCCAGATACCGCCTAAATCAGGTTTGTTGTATGAAAATATGAAGGTAATGATATGATGGAAATAATACGATGTTGTAAAGAAATACTACATAATGTACATATAATAATAATTCAATGCCACTATTTGCCTCTTCCGCTGCGATGTTACATGATTGAAACTCCAAAATAGAGAAAATTCCTCTCTCTCTAAAAAAAAATGTAAGAAACCATGCTATCTTTTCAAATACATAACGTGAGTAAGTGAGTGGGCCAAAACTTACAACGATGCAAATGCGAAGCTGAAAATAGCATAAAAAATATTGTGAAAGGATGTTGTAACATAAAATGATAATAACAATTATATTTGTAATGTCTGAATATCTGCTGATCCTGCTGCAATTGTAGACGGACTTCCATTATCATAGCCAAGGAGGAAGAAAACAATTCAAAAATATTATACAATACTTGGGAATTTCATGGATGATCTGAAATTAAATACCGTATAAAGAATACTTCCATTTTTCGTGAAAGGATAAGATTTCAGCATGCTTCTTTACCGGGGTCACGCTGCCTATGTACATCGCCTTGGTGCGGCTGCCACCTAATGTATAGTTAGCGCGATACAGCGTTTCTTATTGAACCTCTGGATGCCAGGACAGACGCTGTTTGAGCCGCACCTCTTTGGTGGACAGACGCTTTGCACGCACCTCCTCAATCTAGCTGAAGTCAGAAGGACAACAGTGCCCAGGCTGCACTACCAGCTAAGAACGCAACCCTTAGCTGGCGGCCTTTGTCATCTCTTGACCCGTGGAAGCATGAGGTAGAAACTTGTGAGGACCATAGCTATGTTGCGGGGACGCACGCTCCATCCCAGATGTCTACTCACCATTTTGCAGCCCAATATCGTTGATTGTGTACCAATCGATAAACTCAAAAATGATTATAATAGAGAAACCGAACAATCTAAGCAATATAAGATTAGCTGTATCCAAATTCACCGAAAATCATTTGAATCATGTGATTGTCTTTACGGCGATCTTCTGTGAATCTAGATTTTGATTCTGATTTCAAGATTTCATGCTAATATATTTGTATGTTTATTCCAGTAGGATAAACGAGTAATAACTGTGCTTTGCTGTGAGTACTACTTTATAATTAGGGAGTTCGGCCCTTGAAAAAACCTATCATACTGGTCGAACATTTGGGGAATCGATGAATAGCATGTTGGCTACATGTATATTTTAATTTCATTACTCCGGGAATATTTCAAGACTAATTGAGTTACTTTTCAGTAGTTATTTCATTTAAATATGCATGTTTATCTGTAAGATTTCTATTTATTACCACTACTCTGAAGATGTATTCCATCCCATCTAACAAGAACTTATTTGATCGAACTTCAACAGTAGAATTTACATGCAAACCAAGCTCCCAATTCCCCGTGCATTGCAAAAAGGCCTCCATTCTTCAAATTTGCATCAAATTGCAGATTTCTGAACCGTATCATCCAATTACATTGTAACAGTTCCCTTTAAGCCGATCCCAATGCACACCGCTACCGTGAACTCAACAATGTTAAAGGAGCCCCTCTTTGGGAAATAAAAGCAAAATCGCACAGAATAGGAGAAAAACTTTCCTAGATACCCACCCACCTACCGATTGCAGCAAAATGTTACATTTGCTTCGCTGGAATTCCCTGTCTTTCTCTCCCTCCCTTACGACCTCAGGGTGAAACCGAGCGCCAAGCTCCGGCACAAATAGAGACGAACGCAGTGCAGGAACATTTCAAATTTAATGCTGTTAGTAGTGAAATTTAATAATATCCAAACAGGAAGAAACTGTCGGTAAGAGAGCAAAGTTGTTTTGCCCCACTAGTATAAGAGCCCGATACAGCAGCAGACATCTGACAAAACGAGAATGCCCCAGAAGAGTTCGACACACATTTCTGCTTCCTCCACTCGCGCCAGTGCAGTAAGGAGTGGCTGTGCCTTGCATGTTGCATACCCACTGCAGAGTGCCTGAGCTGAAGGTGTTTTGGAAGTCTGTCCGGGCTTTTGGCGCTGTTTTCTGCCTGCTTGCAAGTTGGAAGTTTTCCTCTAAAAGTGTAAACAGTTTCCCGTTGCTTTTTTCTGCTTCAATTGGGTGAAGAATAAATAAAAACGGTTTTTGTTGTTCGCTTTTGCAACAGCATTTCCCGGAAAAGGAGAGCAGCCATTGTTCGCGGCTGTGGTAAGTTTTTCGGCATCGGAGTGTAATTTTCATCATTTAATTCAATTAATGGTTTGAAACTCTTAGGTACATTAGTGTGTTATTGAGAAAGTTTGGTGTACCAGGGGCATAATATTTCCATTCGAAGCGTTGATGAAGGAAACAAAGGAAACAGCAATCAAATTTCCTCACATGTTTGTAATCAGCTCATTGTAATATCTCGATAATTCTCCTCTCCTGATTATGTGTTGATCAATAATATCAAAAAGAAACTTCTGGATAACTTTTGAACTCAATAAAACGTGGATAAAACTCAATAAAACTCGATTTAAAAAAAAACCAGAATGACAAATGCAATACAACCGAATACTTTGATACTCGACATGCACTGAACAAAGGGTACAAAGGGATATAGGGTATGTGTCCCTTGACTCAGCCTAATATGCGGCGATAGATTACATTTTTTATCATAACTCATACAGTATTTGAGCTAAAAACGATGTTCAACTAGTCATACACTTGCTAAGACATGTTTAATAAGACGATTGGTAGTGTGTATCACGAAAAGCAAAACAACTCATTTTATAAAGTCAGAAGCTTTCGAGGGATGTGGATGTAATGTCGGTCTATAAGCACCAAATTGGGTCTATTTGTGGATGCAACTTCGTCCTATTCGATATATTTGTTATCAAACGCAGTCTTCAGACGTTTCTTGCTCCCCAGTGAAGCCCGAAATTGAACCATTACATAGTCTCGAAATAGTAGGGAGGGCCTGATGAAATGGCAATTCCGAGGGTAAATACACCGTTTAACACAGAACAAATAGCAGTTCCTTAAATAAATCATCAAAAGGAACCATTGTGAAAAAGAGCCTTCTGGAGTAATTTCATGAATGTTGATACCAATATTGCCAGGGTTTCCTTCTCAACTTCTCCACGGGTAACTTTTTCAGAATGACCGGTCCGGGTATAAGTTAGCATATGGATTTTCGATTTTCGACAGTGGCTGGATTGTCAAATCATACTTCGATTCAGTAATTATACGTTGAGTAGCTTCTCTAGAGTAGGATTCATTCATTTTTTGGTAAGAACATAATTTTTTTCTCACCTTTTGAAAAGCTGCTTTTCAATTTAATATTAGTTTGTTGAAATCCTTCGACACATCAGATGCTTCATTAGGGAACCACTTTCTTATTGTTATAATCTATCGGATAATGTTACAGTTGTTGGTGAGACTAGATAATAACACCTAGTAGCATTTAATCATGATTATTTTTCATCGATTAGATGCACCTAAGTACTGTACAAGAGCTTGTACAATCGAAAATCGTTCAGATTGCCCCGTGATAGGGATTTTCCTTTTTTGAAACTGATGAATTTGAATTTCATAGAAGAAGTTTCTTGCGACGAAACTGACTTGTTTTTTCAAATTTCTCTTCTACATAACGGGATAACGGGATTTTTTTGGTTCTTAATTTTTTATAATTCTAAACTTGCAGCGTTTACAACGTTTCATTTTATCTGTTTACCATTAGAAGATGGATCCTGGATTATTAGAAATCCCCGGTTGAGATTTTTACACTGAAAATTAAAGCATTTTAGAGTAAAATGATAAACCACCTGTCATCCTGAACCGAATTCGACTGCACCTTATGAAGAATCCATTAACACGCTATCAAATGTTCTAAGCCCTTGTTCGGGATCACAAGTGACTTCCAATCTAACGTAATTGTAGCCAATCCACTGCATCTACTCTAAATTTGAAAATGGTTTGCCCGTCTCCCCACCCAACCTTTTGCAGAGCTGTATAACTGTGGAGAATAACAGCCGACAAGACTGGTGCAACAGCCTGTGTACTTCGCTTTTCCTGGCGGGCATTTCCGGTTCGCTTCCATGTTGTTGCACATCCTCGAATGGAACTGCTCGTGGGCATGGAACCAACCATGCATCCAAGGGGCGTGACAGACGGGTCACTGAAAGGTGAAAATTTAAACCTTTGCGATTAGACAGCAGCCGGGGAATGGCTATTAGGCATTTCAGGGAATCAATTTGAACGATGCATTTCAGATGGGATAGTCAAGTCAGCCTGCGGGACCAAATCGATGATTGCAAGTTGCATCAGTTGGGGAGTCATTGCTGCTAGGTGCTGTCAGCACTTAGCAGAATTGATTCCAAAGGGATGTCAAAACTAATTCATAGGAGTAATGTGCTAGAAGAGATAGAAGATTTTCCATGAAAAAAAAAAAAAATTGGTGGAAGGGGTAGTTTGACCAAGTACAGCAAGTTTGATTGATCTTTCTGATTGGTTCAAATAGGTTTGAGCAGAGTGGTTGCGTGTAAGGGGAAAGAGATGCTCAATGACTCTATATCAAAAGGCAGGTTTATTGTTGACAGTTGAAATTGAAATCAGAATATATATGTTCCAGTGAAATTCTCTACGGCTAGGTTGCTTATCAGCCTCCTCACTACAGATCTGTGATTGCCAAAACGCTGTTTTCTTATCAAGTCCACGTGAACTCAGTCAACATTATGTTACGTTTCGGAATAACAAACATAGCCTCAGACCAGTTCATCGACCATATCGGCAATGATTTCGTCAGACATCGCGAGAAATGGCTAATGGCAATGATGTTCTGGTTTGTCCTTTGGCTGTATCTCGTTTTAAACAAACCACATCGACAACTGACACTGGAAGGTAAAAGGCACTGGTAGAAATACTGTTGTTGGCAAAAGGCAAAGGCAGCTGCTGTTCTATGCTGCTTTTCCATCCATAAAAATCGTAAAAATAACGACCTCCGAGAAAAAAAAACGAAAGCATGCCATCATCATGGAAAGATGTTGCGCTTGGAGAAGACAATGCCCCAACAGAGCGTATTGAAGAAGAAGAAAAATAAGACGAATACACCATACCTTCGGATATGGACCGACTGGCGAGTGATGAAATCCGTGCATAGGAAGACCAAACAACTCCTCCGCCAGTTTATACGAAGAATTGTCTTGGGATTTTCTGCTTTTTTCGGAAGATTTTTAATAATGTCGTAAAATGCCACAACAAGTGTATTTTGAAGGAATAAAATGCATAAAGTGGGTTGTTAAGATGGCAAAGATATATTATGAATCACCCCTCCCGAGAGCTTCACTTCTGGTGGAGTGCTTTCCATGTGGCAGGAGTGCCATATGCCGGCAAAGATATGAAGAGGGTTTCTGTAACGGCCTTTGGGTCTTTATTGGACATTAGCACCTTCAGGTCGCTCGATGTCTGCTGCCTCGGTGCTGTTTGTGCCCATTCCCATCGAATGAAGCCATTGACGACCGATGGCGTCGGCACACATGTCCAGATATTTTCCAACGTTAATTACGTAATATGAGAATGGGTAATTCTTTTTATCGCCAGCTCACAGTGTTGTGAAATTGAAACGTTTTTCACACCTTTGGAGTAGATGGATCTTGTTTTTCATGGTGCGATACAGTTCTCGTTATAGTTAATTCGGTTATGTGTGGCAAACTTAATTACACCACGTGTTGAGTAGCTTTCAAAATATGAAGCCTATTTAGTTGTATGCTTGAGTCATGTTTCATGTAAGGATATAACGGGATCATCGCCGGAACATGTTCTTTAATTTCCCACTTTTGTTGAGCTGAAATACAAGCAAAAATTTCATGAAAAACCAGAGGAGATATTTTTAAGGATTATTACTCAACAATCCTCAACTTCTGCTATTTTGAAAACGACTGAAACATAAATTTTCAATTTTGAATTTTCAAACTTCAATTTTTGAACTTCATTTTTCGAACTTCAATTTTTAACCTTCAATTTTCAAACTTCAATTATCAAACTTCAATTTTCAAACTTCATTTTTCGAACTTCAATTTTCAAACTTCAATTATCAAACTTCAATTTTCAAACTTCAATTTTCAAACTTCAATTTTCAAACTTCAACTTTCAAACTTCAATTTTAAATTTTCAATTTTCAGTTTGCAATTTTCAGTTACTCAAGGTTTGTAATTTCTTGCAACAAGACAATGATCCAAAGAATACGTGCAAAATTGACAAACAACGGTTCCTAGTTCACAATAGAAGTGCTGCAGTAGATGGCCTGATCTAACCTCAATAGAAAACCTGTGAAAATAGTGAACCGCTGAGTAAGAACGGTACCCTAGTAGCACACTACGGTCATTTTTAGTTGATTATGACTTAGCAAGTCATATTTATGGTATCTCAACCGAATGGCAACTAGTGTGCTACTAGGGTATTTCATATCATATCACAACTCTAGAAACATTTTTTTTTTTCAATAAAGCGAATCTAACAATGAAAGATTCTCTCCTGTCTCGATCTCCCTCATTTAATACAGCGCCATTATAAAACTTTCGAGGGATACAGATCGAAACACAACAGTGCTGGCTACACAGGTAACCAATAATCAGTTCCAAAGCGTGTTTACGGCAGCCCATCAAGTAGTTAAGTCGCCTTAAATGCAATATAAATGCCGCTTCTGGCCCAATATACGGCAGCTTTACTGCAATGCTGTTTTGCATTCGAAATTCTTATTACAGGCTACAAGCATTTAAATAGCATTTGAAATTTAATTTTACAACAGATAGCATTCAAGATGCTGATTAAATGCTAATATAATGCTTGTAGCAACTGAAATGCAGATTTAGAGTTCATTTACTGCATATGCTAATGCTAATTGATCACCTTGGTAGATTAAGATTAAGATTAATCAATCAGATAAACAACATGCTGCAAACGATATGAAATTATGGCTAATAGTTGAATGTTATAAATGAACGTTAATTTACAGTCTATATGTTGAAAAATAACCTGTTTGGTAAACCTTGTTTAACAAAAACAAGTGGGAGCGCCCTCAATTACACACGGAAGAAGGAACGATCTTATGAACAGTATCCTCTTGCTTGCCAAACTATCATTGAACAGGCGTATTTTAAGGCTTTTACGATAAACTTGAAGATTTTACTTATATTTTAATCTTCCCTAAGGTCTGTATCCACATTAATCCGGACACCTACAAATCATTGTAACTTTTGAAATATTGCACGTAGGAATGAAAAATTTCACTGTGGTATAGCTGAGCGTCTATGATGAAAAAGACTATGATTGATGTTTACATTTCATGTTTAGTATTCAATATGGCGACGAAAGAAAAACAAGTGCGCGAGCGAATTTTGTACGGGCGTACGGCAAATCCTGACTTGTCAATACGGGACCTTGCAAGAACATTGGAGTTGCCTAAATCCGCTGTTCACGATGTGCTCAAGTCATTTTCGGAACGTTTGACGGTGGAGAGGAAACCGAGCTTCCAGGGCTGGCTTTTTATTCTTCTATGGCCAGAAATGCTACAGCTGAGCATTTCGGAGCGAAGAAGGCATCGAAGTTTCCCAAAAAATACCTTGCTACCCTTCATCAAAAGTCACAAAGAAAAACCTTTGTTCTGGCCCGATTTGGCATCATGCCACTATGCTAAAACTGTGATGGAGTGGTACCAAGCAAATCAAGTGAACATTGTACCAAAAACCTCAAACCCGCCAAATTGCCCATAGCTACGACCAATCGAGAGATATTGGGCTCTGATGAAGCGGAAGCTTTCTGGAAAGCAGCAAGGAATCAAAGACATCTACCACTTCCAGCAAATTTGGACAAAGACGGTTTCTGCGATTTCTGAAGAGTCTTTACAAACCCTAATGGACGGAGTTTAGCGCAAAGTTCGAAAATTTTATGCAAATACCGAATAACTATGTTTTGTCTTCACGAATTGTTAAAACACATCCCATGAATCTGAAATAAACAACTACGACAGAAATATAATGCGAAATTTATGTTTTATTCATGTTTTGAGGTGTCCAGATTATTGCAGATACCGACCTTATTTTCCTATAACATGGATCCTAACCCCTTCTGTAAGTGACGATAGGAACCGATTGGTGTCGAAAATTCTGCAACAAGCAGCCAACAGTGGTCAAGGCAATGGATAAATGTTTAAATGTTAGATTTGTGTATATTCAATAGATTTAAGTAACTTTTTCAAAATACATTTTAAATTTTGGTGAATTGCTGCTATCGCTGGAAACAAACCAGAACGCGCTTAGTCGCGAAACCGCAGACAAATAGATATAACACTAAAAAAAATCATTGAACACTCACGTTCAATCCAAATGGTTGACAGTTGGTAGTAGTACCACTTGTGAAACAACTATTCTTTTACCTGTGTTTGACGCGCTAACGAAGTCTGTTCAATTTATTGGATCTGATCGCGCGTTGTTACGTCTCGTGTGCTATTCACTAGTGGACCCCCGAGAATTAAAATGTTGTGATTGAGGATGCATACGATACCTTATGGTAAGTGAAAAAAAAAAAAAATATTCGCCCACCCGGTAGCAACTGCAGGAAGAAGGAAAAAATCAGGACGATTAATGTCTGTTTTTTGGCAAGGGAAAAGAAAGAACACAACAAATTTTACCCCCCCCCCCCCCCACCCCCCACAAAAAAATTTAAGTTCTTCAGCAAAGGGCTACTAAAACCCTTTGAGATCTGGAGAACAAAGCCAAGCTCGGTAGTACACTTCATTCGGTGTGTTATAACGTTTGAATTTAAAAAAAAAAATGGACAAAAATTGACGATTTTTTATAGGTTTACCTTCACCCGCACTGACAAAAAAAAACCCATGCAGCGTCAATCATAGTAACCCATGAGTCAGCAGACGAAATTTGACAGCTCTATCAATCGAACTCTAACCGTGATGGCAAAAACAGTGAAGCAACTCCGTTCAGAAGTGTGCGCGTTCGAAATCGGACATTGTGTGGCACTTTGTGGACGCCGGATATACCCGGATACGGCATCTAAAACATCTTGGCACTATTAAACAACAATCAGAGCATCGAAAGAAAGCCTGGTTCCGGACGGCCCTGAGCGACAAGAAGCTCCAAAGGATGCTCAAGAGGAAGACCCAGGGAAAAGTGGCTATATCGCTTTGTACGCTTGGCCGGGAGGTCGGATCAACCAGCCAAACAGTGAAAAAGTACCTGGCAAAGATGAACATACATGTCAGGAAATCGCGTCCACTGGTTTCGGAGCTGCAGGCAATGACGCAGCGGCAGTGGCTGAATAAGATGGTCAACTCGATTTTCCCGGCGAATCGCAACGTGGCGGTGGTGATGAACGACGAGACCTGTCTCACCCTGGATGGCAACGACTGGCAGGGTACCTCGTATTTTACTTCCTCCACAAAAGAAGTCAGCTCCGATGTGAAGTTCATTTCACACAACATGTTCCCAAGAAAGTGCAGCTGTGGCTGACAATCAGCGAGAAGGGGATGTCAAAGCCGCTCTTCTTTCGCTCCGGACTGGCCATGAACGGGGAAGTGTATAGTACGAAATGCCTGCCAGAAGTTGCGTCGTTCATCAAGAAATACCATAAGGGTGGAGATGCGGTGTTCTGGCCGGATCTGGCGTCGGCCCACTACTCGAAGCGATCGTTGGAGGTGATGGAGCGGATGAATATCGATGTGCTACCGAAGTCGGCGAATCCGCCAAACGTCCCCCAGCTGCGTCCCATCGAGAATTTCTGGGTCAACTTGAAGCGTAAGATCCATTCCAACAAATTGGTCGTGAAAACTGAGGAGGAATTGATAAATAAAACGAAAAAAGATGATGTATTTCTTTCTAAACTTAACCAAAACTGTGTTTTCAGCGTTCAGAGTTCAACTGCCATTGCACATTTCGTAATTGTCGTGTACGAAAATAGTTCAGTTAAGATCTTCACGAAGATGGCTAGTCAAGTTTTCAGCGCTGGCAGAAATCGAATACGATTTCACGGGGAATCTTTTTATAATAAATTAACGAATGATGATATTTTCAATAAATAATATTTTACTGAAGACATATTACAACAGAAAAGAAGTTTAAAATCTAGCTCTGATTAGACATTCAATTCATTTTGTAGCCTGATTTTTAATGTACCGTAGAATAGAACACTCTTGCAATATAAAAAGCGCAATTAATGGAGCTAACGAAACATCTTTCAATTGCAATAAAATTGCAATCATTCAATAATTCTGAATATCTAAAAATTCAAAATATCTAATACATGAAAAATAATCAAAATTAATATCGAATCTAAATATCTAAGAATCTAAGAGTCTTAATATTTAAAATTGCACATAAATAAACTTCTAAAAATCTAAAAATCTAAAAAGCATAATTCAAGAATCTAAAGATCCATAAAACTAGAAAAATCGAAGAATTTGAAAAATAATGTAAATGTTAATGTTAAGAAATCTGAAAAAACTAAAATTCTGAGACTAATTTTTGAAACTCGGCCACAATATTCTTCTTTTTACACTCTGTGAATCTTCTGGCACCATCAGTATTAGAAAAAAAAAACCCTTACAATAATAGGAGAAGACCCGCCAAAGCCAAATCAGAAAATAAAAAAATAAAAACAAAATGTAATTAATGAAAACAAACAAAATGTAATAAGATTTAAGAATCTAAAACCATCAAAACCTAAAAATCTAAATATTAAAAAAATCAAAAATGCTTTAAAATTCATATATTTAGGAGCTTAAATATCAAAAATTAAATCGATTCTAAGAAAATCAAAACTTACCAGTATTTTTACAGCATTATAACAACCACGTATAAAAAAGAATCCACTGTGCACTTATTTACCGGTTTATTCATTGGTTAGCCAAATAATTTGATTCGGGATTTGTCATGTACAATTAAAAAACAATGTTTTCCCGACGATGGTTTTATTTGGCAAATGTCTTACCAATAAGGTCTTTCGGTGATGTGAGTGTTGATATATATAAAATAATAATATACACCCCTTATTTATACAGTCTTGACTATTCAATGCAAAAATCTAGTATGTCCAATCACTGTTAATTTACACTGATCTTTTTAAATGGTTTTTGAACTGTCTCACGCCTGACAAAATGCTATTAAGCTGTGGAAAGTAACTCTATTTGTTTTAGACCCCGTTCAGACTACGAGCTATATTACTTGATATAAAGAAACTTGATTTGAGACGTCAGATGCATTATTTCCAGTGAAAACTAGATGTTCTAACATTGATATTGCCGGGGGGGGGGGGGCGGCCCTTCCCCCCCCGCGCCCCCCCCCCCCGGGTTTTTCCCCCGGCCCCCCCTTCCCCCCGCGGGGCCCCGTTGGTCCCCGGGTCCTTCCCGTCTCCTTTGGGCCCCCGTGGTGGGGGCGTCTTCCCTGCCCCCGGGTTTTCCCCCCTGGACCCCCCCGAAAAAAAAAAAAAAAAAAAAAAAAAACATTGATATCAAGCTGCTTTATATCAAGTGATATAGCTCGTAGTCTTGACGGCACATTACATTTCTTATTATTTTTGACAACATTATGAAATAGCAAATTTACCGATTCGTTAAACATGAAGAAAATATGAAAGTTTGAAGGTAACCTTTGCCCTAACATATTTATTATAATAAAAAAATAATTAATTGTTTTTTTTTCCTCTTATAACTATTATTTATTTTTTATTTAATTATTATTTCCTTCAATGTTTTTTTTTTTTTTTTTTCCCCCCACTAAATGTGGCCGGAATTTTTTTTTTCTTCACCCCCCCCCCCCCCCCCTAAAAAAAAATAAAAAAAAAACCCTCTTTCAAGATTCCCCCGGGGGTATACCCCTCAACATTTTTTATTTTAACAACAGTGGAAGTTTTGATAATAAAAAAATCATCAATTTCATTATTAATAAAACTCGCTCCTTGAGGCCAGTAAGGCACACCTCTTATTTTATTATGAAAATAAGAGGTCTTCTAAGTGCTTTATCTTCACGTTCTTTTACTGTCACCCTTGTGTGGGTCCCATCTCATTGTTCGATTCCGGGCAATGAGAAAGCGGACTCGCTTGCAAGGGTGGGCGCTATGGAAGGCGATATTTACGATCGACAAATCGCCTTCAATGATTTTTTTTCCTATTTTTCGTCAACAGTCACTCGTCAGCTGGCAGTATAAATGGAGTAAAGGAGATTTGGGGAGATGGCTACATTCTATCACTCCCAAGGTGTCGATGAAATGTTGGTTCAGGGGGTTGAATGTGGGTCGAGACTTCATTCGTGTGATGTCACGCCTCATGTCCAATCATTATTCTTTAAACGCTCATTTGTTCCGTGTTGGGCTGGAAGACAGCAATCTCTGTGAATGTGGACAAGGTTACCAGGACGCAGATCACGTTATTTGGTTTTGTGCTGAGCATCGTGGAGTCAGATCTGAGCTTTATGATTCCCTACGGGCTCGAGGTAGACAACCTTATGTACCGGTTCGAGATATTCTGGCTGCTCGCGATTTGGAGTCCATGAAACTTATTTATGTGTTTTTGACTAACAGTAAACTTAGGTTGTAGTTTGATTAACTTTCATGTTCAGGTTAAATTTTTTAGGACTACGTGCGTGTGTTTGAACGTGCGTGCGTGTGTGTGTGCGGTTTTTTTTCTTTTATTGGAAATCGTTCAATTCCCTAACTTGTATTATAATTTGAAGTTCTATGTATCAGAAAACTATCATTCTGTTAACTTTGTCTGGACCCCTCTTCATTTTTCCCATTCATGAAATTGTAAATCCAATTAACCTCAAGACAACCGCGAGCAATCGGTTTTATCCTTTTTAATTAGTTTTATGTTACTTTGTTTTCTTTATTTAATGTTAATATAAAAAGAAAACTTGGATCTGTAAAGTTGGTTCGATTTAGCCTGAATAAATAAATATACTTGTTAAAAAAAAAACAAATTAATAATAAAACTTACTTGCCAAATGTTAACGACCTGTCGATGGTAGGATCATTCGCAATATCTCAATCCCTGTCTTCCTGCAAATTAAGACATAAGATTAGACATGCATTGCCAAACACTTTGTAAGAAAGCAGATGATGTGTAAAACCATTTTGGACATATCTTAGTGCACCACATATTTTCCACACATCGCTTGATCGATCGACTGTGGTATCAATATGTATACTCACGATGGAAATTTTCCTGACATTTAAGGCGGACATTTTATTATATTGATCTCAAACTCACTCGCAAAATTGCTGAAAGTCGAAACACAAAAATGTACACCGCAGTTGCTAGAACGAAACGACAAAGCTGATAACCGTCTCACACGCACCCCTCTGGATGGCATATCGCATCGAGACGTCATCATTTGTCATAAAAGCGGATTTCTAAAGGGCTAATGAACATAACTGAAGGGATGCATACGCGGTGAAAAATTGCATCGGCGCGCTTCAAATTGCCCGGCAGCGCGGGCAATAAAATGCAGCGGCTCGCCGATCGAAAATGGTGGCGGCGGCGGCGCAATAAAATCGTCGGCGGTGGCGGCACGGCGCGGCGGCGAACAAATTCATCAAGAATCCCTTTGGCAGAGTGTAGGAGGACAGATGGTGGAGACGGAGGGTGAACCATGAGCTCAAGCATCTCGCTGGTAAACCCAGTATTCGTAAGGTGGTCAAATCTGGACGCATTCGATGGGCAGGATATGTAGCGAGAATGCCGGACAACAATACTGCGAAAATGGTGTTCGATGGGTATTGGCACGGTTGGCACAAGACGAGCGAGATGGTAAGACAATGTGAAGCAAGATTTAGGGAGTACAAAGTACCCACGTGATTGAGGAGGAGCGCACAACATGGAACATACAATCAAGCCTTGAGGTTTAAAAAGATTGAATAAAATATTGAAAAATTATAAACTGTTATGTTGTGGGCCCTTGAAATGTAGTGACCCTACGGCTGTTACCCTCTCCTCTCGACCGAGTTCGGTCATGACCATGCCAATTGTGTTTATGTGTATTGAATCAATCTCCCACTGACCGACAGTGCTTTTATGGAAGAAACTTGTCTGCATTTCTTCGATGATTTATATATTTTAACTGGAATAGTTATGGAAATCTGCGCATGTCAAATTGATATGTAGAGAATATTCACAAAAAAATGGACGTTCTTTATCCTGGCGTACTTATAGTTAAGATATATTTTCGATAATTTAAAATGGCCTTACTAATGTTCCTTATCGGATGTAGTAAAACTTGCTAAAAAAGCTGAAACTACCCTTAACGGTCCCAATTCTCGTCCCAAACACATTTAAATAAAGATGGTTGCAAATAACTACAGACAGTGCTAATATTATTTACCATTTCCTTAACACAATATTCGGCGTGGGACAATACTAGGATGAACTAATGGGGTGCGGGGGTGGAGCATTAAAATAAAAGAAACGGGTAAAAAAAAAACTACCGCCGCAAAATTCATCTGAAGAAAAATGTCCTTAACACATTTGGAGTGGGAATCATTTACATTCACTACGTCTTACATAATACACACAGATATATCGCAAATTCACTTTCTATTTAAGTTAAATGACACGTCAGTTTTAAAGCACGGCTTGCTGCGATCTACTTGCCATGACTATTACAATTACGATGATGTACTATTCATTAGATGCATTATTTTTCAGAGATCATCAGAGATCAATCAATTGTTAAAAAAACAAGGCAGCAGTTTCGGTCTGGATTGAGTTATATATTTTTAGCCACTTATCAACCATCATAATAATTAAAACGCGTTTTAATCATCAATCACCACACTGAAAAGTAGATCCGAACAAGTAAAATATGCCAGATAATCTTTTTCATGTCAATATCATGACACATTTCGTAGAACTCTGTTAATCATGTCAAAATATTGTTACAATTTTTTTGCCGACGAACTAATTGTTCCCTGTATTTCGATTACTTCGCTGAAGTTGCAACAAAGGTATTGGAAAATTGTTTTTTTTGGTACATTCTCAGGTGACTGCCATATTGAATTTCTTCACAAACTGCATTGTTTTGGTAAAATTAATGGAACCTTTTTCGATCCATGTGCTCCTTAGACCCCGCCTACCTATAATCACCTCCAAATTAATTTTGATGGATCCAAAAGTGTCTTGATTTAGATATGTTACAGTGTATAAATATAGTTCGCTATTTACTACACAAGCATCGCAAATAACTGATATAAATAGCATTAAACAAACTGAAACCATTAATCCACGAATCCGGATTTATTTGATCGCATAAACAACCTAACCAAAACCCACATCTCACATACAGCGCCAACAATTTCTGAATTAAACTCTTTCAACCAACCACATCGTTAAACACTCGATTGAAGCGAAAATGCCACCACTGAATCTAATTTCAATGCGCTTCGCCATAAATGTCTCCCCGCTAAATGAACGGCATCGAAAATTTAATTACTACCAAATAAAGCGAAACTTGCCGTACCTGCCGCCTTTGCTGTTCATCGACTACGACGAGCAAACAAATAGGATATTAATTTAGTTATCCTTTCAAGTGAAAATCTTTTCACCGCATCGCAAATTTGCCTCCGCCCCACGTCACCTATCAACCCACTCGTCGGCGTCGCCGGCCGTTGCGTTCCGAATATCAACGTCAACTTCATGACCGTATTGAGTGCATTACCCAGCGCTCCATCCAGAGTCCTAGGAACCGGAGACGGGCGGTGGTTGGGCGAGGTTCAAGTTTCAATAGCAATGATCTTCCACCGGGACCGGGTTGAGATTGAATTCAATTTTTCATGCAACTTTCCCATTACCATCTGGAGCACTGATCTCTTCGAGGAGCTAGTTCTGTCCTTGCACTAGTTGCCGAGATGCCGAAAAATTCCATGGTGGTGAGATGCGAAGAAGTGCAAGTAAATAAATTGATTAAAATCCGCAAAAGGCAGCTCCTTCCCCCACCTCGCCGATAGCAGCCCATCAATGTTCCGTATGGATATTGCAGGATTCGGGAAAGGAAAAACTTTTGCTCGACACTTCTTTGCTGCCTTTATCCCGCTTCTTGTGTCAATAGCATTTCGTGTCTGGTTGATGATTTTGTGTGTTGAAATTTAATGACTCAACAAATTGCTTCATTTGTCGACGCCAAATGAAATGTGAAATCTGTTCGATAGTGTTGTGGCTCAGCGAAGGAACTTCTCGGCGGTGGTTTACCAGTGTGGCGACTATGCAAAGAGCGCGCTGACGAAGTTGATCGAGAGTTGATTTGCAAATTAAGTCAAGATTGTTTGCTCCGTTTGATTGGTGGTGGGCGATGTTCGCAATTCAACAATTGGAAGAACTGGAAGGGGCTTGTAAATTTTCAACGAACCATATTTTAATTGTTTTTTTTTCTTCTTTTTTACAGGTATGTACACTGAGCTAAATTTCCAGGGAAGACTATAATCAGGTGAATAAGGGCTGAAAGCTTTACTACAATTCAGAAGAGGAAGTGCAGTTCCAAACTCAAATTAGAGCGAAAAGCATTTCACTTAGCAATCTATTAGTGACTACTCTAAAGCTTCTCCATTTCATTTACAGCTCATTACAGTATCTAGATCTTTTGAAAGAACGTTTTCTTTCAAGAAAGCATTCTCGCGTGTGTAAACTTAGTTCAAGGGGTGAGTCAGCTTGGTGCAGTCTGAAACGAACTTTGTTTTGTTCTTCTCATGCATTCCATTTTACTCAGTCACTATTCGAATGTGATGCCATTTCTTAATGAAATATACGCTGACTTGTGCAAGTGATCACTGGTGGAGTAGTATCTAAATGTAACTCTTTCATGTTTTTGTTGTAAGTGTTTATTATGCTTAACTTAGTGCACCTACATTATGCGATACAAGAGTAATTAAGTATTCAAGAGATTTTAAATCTATCAGCAGGACGAAACAGCGTTTCATGAATCACACTGTGCTGGGTAATGTAACACGTCAACCATGAAATATGGCCTAAAGATCGATTCACCAAAGATCTGGACGCACTGCTTTTTTATATAGCGCTCCTAGTGGTCAGTTCTGAAATGTTTTTCAGATTGTTTGGGTCCAAAATCAGATTTTTTGGGAAGCTCTCTTCTTTCAGTGGTAGAAGTTTTGTTACGATATTAAGATTTAAAAACTTGTGACAGATGGAAGCTGAAAGAAGGAAATTAATGTTAGAGGACCACGTTGAAAATTGAATGTGAAATTGTTAATTATGCTAAATCTACCTAGTTAAGTGTACTCAAACTTTTTCGGATCGTTGAAAAAAAATACGATATTAGATGTCAAAACTCAAGAAACTTTTATTGGTTTCTGTATCAATTCTTGATTTTACAAAAATGACTCCAGTGGCCTAACGCCAGTTGGCCGGAACTTTGGCTATAGCTGTCGAAAAGAAAAGATGTTGCCATACTCTTCAACACTTTGGTCGCCTTATTGATCAGATCCTTTTCGAATTTTAACATGGAATTGTTCGAATAGATCCTCCTCCTCAGATTTGTCCAGAATTTTTCAATTGGGCACAGCTGGCGCACATTCGGGGCGAGCGCTTCGCGTAATGTGCCGGGGTCCAATACAGCTAAAACATGGCATCGTCCTTCGGGTGTTGTTTCTTAATAAAAGCTGCAACATCTGGTAAGCACTTTGTACGTTTACCGCAAGTCCCGAAGAAACGAAGAGTGGCTTTGCCATCCCCTTTTCACTCATTGTTATCCACAAGGTGGAGATATACTTCAGGTCGCTGCTCACCTCCTTCCTGGAGAGCGTGCAATTGCCGGTTCCCCGCCAGTCATTACCGTTGAGCGTCAGGTACGTCTCGTCTTCCATTATAAAAACCACTTTGCGGATTGCAGGGATGAGCAACTTCAGCCACTGCTTTTGGGTGGCCGATTGCGTTTCCGACACGGCCGGCCTTGACTTCCGTTTCCGCATGGTGATTTCCATGTTGGCCAAATACGTTTTGACCGTCGACCTCCCGGCCCAGGGCACGGAATTATTTTGCCACCTTGGCTTGCGCTTTCCACTTCAGCGCTTGCTACACCTTCCGGTCACGCAAAACCATCGGACGGCCGGAGCCCTGCTTGCGATCGAGGCTCTAACCTTTTTTCAGGAGCGCCAGGAACTTGTATATATCCACTCGGCTGTATCTGGCTGACACAAAGTGTGGCACAATAATGGACTTCTTCGCTCCGAGGTGGTACTAGCTGCAATAACAAACCATCGAACTTTGTTGCTTCACTGCTTTCATATTTTTGCTGTTTTTAGCTTACATTTATTTATTGACGCCATTTGATTCCACCACCAGGTGTAAGTCATGGAAAATCGGTGAGCTTTGTCTATTTTAAATGCAAGCGTTATAGAAAAGTTCCCACGAGGTACCCAGGATGTATACTGATGTACGACGAAACCTATGTAAAAATGGACTTTGATAGTATCCCGGGAAAAAATGTTATGCTCCAAGAGATGTCTCCAACACATATAAATTCGTTAATGCTGATGCAGCAGCGGGCAAAAAAGTCAAGTTTCTGTTACAACTTAGTCTATGAACTCGAAGCTCTATAAGGAATAATGCCTGAAAAAAAAACGGATTCTACCATACTTCAAAGCAAACAAAGGCCCTACTACGTTTTGGCCTGATTTGGGTAGCTGTCATTACAGTTGAGAGAAATTTCAGTGGTATCGTGTCAATGGGGTAGATTTCATTGAAAAAGACGTCAACTTACCCAATTTCCCTCAATTTTGCCCAAATTCATGAAATATTGGGCAATTGTTAAGCGGAAGCATAAAAAGACTGGCAAAGTGACACATGATGCCACAGTGATGAAGAGTTGGTATTGTAAAATGGTCGCTCAAGTTGACAAACAGAGTGTTCAAAAGATGATGCGAGGAATTTCAAGAAAATTTCGTCATTTCATCGTAACTATAACGGAAAAACCTTTATTTTGACTGCTCAACTGTTTCATTTCACGAAAACAATCCAGACATAGAGCTGACCCTACCACCGCACTTGTTATAATTCGGTTGAATTAACTTCAATGTAATTAAATAATGTCATAATAAAGTGGAGGCAACAAATAAAAGGGGGTATTCGATGAAAAAAAAAAAAAAACTCATCAAAATTAAACTGATTATCGGATTTTCTTGAAATTTTCAGGGAATGAAGAACTACTAATGAGTTTTGATTTACAACATTTGTTTTATTCAATTTCGTCTCCCATCTCGAATGCCCGCACCTTCCTTTTCACTCTACCCATCAAATTTTGTACAACAGATTTTCCCAGTGTTTTTGTTGTTTTTACCCAAATTTTCTTCAATTCTGGCTCTGTTTTTATAGTTTTGGAATGTTTGCGAAGTTCCGTTTTCATAATTGCCCAGAATTTTTCAATTGGACGAAGTTCCGGTGAATTTGGTGGGTTCATATCCTTTGGCACAAAATTGACTCCGTTGGCTCGGTACCACTCCAATACGTTTCGAGCGTAGTGGCAGGATGCTAGATCAGGCCAAAACAGAGTTGATCCTTTGTGCTTCTTAATGAATGGCAAGAGACGCTTCTTAAGGCACTCTTCCGTGTAAATCGCACCGTTTATTGTTCCGGAAGTGATGAAGGGAGCACTTATTTCACCACATCCGCAAATCGCCTGCCAGATTAGAAACTTCTTTGCAAATTTCGATAGTTTCTTCTTTCGAACATCCTCCGGAACATCGAACTTCGACTTGGCAACGAAATATTCTTGCCCAGGAAGTTGACGGAAGTCGGCCTTGACGTATGTTTCGTCATCCATCACGATGCAACCGGATTTGGTGAGCAGCCTCGTGTAAAGTTTCCGGGCGCGGGTTTTCGCAGTGATGTTTTGTTTTTCATTCCGGTTTGGGGCTTTTTGCACTTTGTAAACATGTAACCCAGCACGCTTCATGGTTTTCTGCACAAAACCGACTGACACCTTAGACTTTTTAGCGGCATCTCGAATTGACATGTTTGGACGGTTCTTGAATTGTTGTACGACTTTCCTGGCCATTTTACTGTCCATTGGACCACTTTTACGACCACTCCCTTCCTTCCTTTGGACACTCAGACGCTCCTTGAAGGTTCTTATTACACGAGATACAGTTGTATTTGCAATTCCAAGCCTTTTAGCAATCCACCGGTGGGACGCCCCTGGATTTTGATTGTGAGTGCACAAAATTTTCTCACGGACAATTTCTTGTTTCGACGACATGACTGGAACTACTGAATGTATAACTATGAAACTTGGCAGATGTAATTAATACACTATGGATAAGATCTACTCAAATTTCTAGGTTTTTACTCATACGATTCAAAAAGTTACAGAAGATTTTCTGTGTGCCATTTTTATCGAATACACCCTTTAAAAATTTAAAAATTGGAACAATTCTAAATTGATTGGAAGCTGTTTCATGGCGGAATATGAGTTGTATCAAAGCTATTTGTAAACTATATTGGGAACATATGATAATAACCTTTACAATAAAGTTTTAAAAGTTTGCATGTTTGAACGTATTTCAGATATTTCCATTCGGCCATCATGCGCAGAAGTTCCTATTCAAAATCTTGTTGACCATACGGTAGAGCGTCTCTTCATGACACTGAATAAATATATTGAACCGTACATTCATGAACAGGGAAATTTATGTGTTATTTTAAAATGGGGATTGGATGGTTCAAGCAACCACTCACGGTATAAAATGACATTTTTTGAAGAAGTTGGCGATGATGTTATATCATGTAATGACTCGCATATTTTTGATTTGCCTGGTTCCTTTGCGAATATATTTCAACGCAGTCTCCGGCGAACGACAAGAAGTTTGGAGCAACAACAGTCCATCATCCATCAATTTGTGCCGCCCCATCAAAATGGTTTTTCAAAAAGAAACTGCTGATCTTATCAAACGAGAAGTGGAGAGTATGATGTTACAAATACAAAATTTGAAAGCAACCACATTGACGATAAATAGGATTTCTGTAGATGTTTCTTCTGAGTTAATTTTGAGTATGGTCGATGTCAAAGTTATTAACAGCTTCACAGGAACAAGTTCCCAGGCGTGCAATCTTTGCGGAGCATCGGGCAAAAAACTCAGTAATCCCATCGAAGCCCAAATATGCCACGATCGCAATAAAATTGAAACTATTCCTGTTTTGCATGCTTACATAGGAAGTATGGAGCTTCTGTTTAATGTTTCGTACAGAATCCCACTCAAAAAATGGCGTATAAATAAAGGAAACGAAACCTTTCTTGAACGTCAACGTGCAATTAGAGAAGAATTTAAGAAGATTGGGCTGAGAATAAGTGAACCTTTGCTATCCGGAGGTAACTGCATTTTTCTTCTTTATCGGGAAGTAGATCCCTTTATCTTTATTTTTTCATCAGGTAACACAAATGATGGCAATACTGCTAGAAGATTCTTTCAATATCTAGAAACAACGGCAAGAATTGTAGGACTTGAGGTGGGTATCGTTCGTTGATTCGCAATACTTCTTTGTGCGCTTTCATCGAAGTTAGAAATCGACGTGAAATCATTCGAAACCTATGCAGAAGAAACTAGAAAGTTATATGTCCATTATTATGATTATTATCCCCTTTCGCCTTCAGTTCACAGGATCTTGGTACATGGATCTGAAATAATAAGTCATTGCGAAATTCCTATTGGACTATTGTCGGAAGAAGCACAAGAGCGTCGGAACAAATCGATCAGAAAATTTTGGGAGCACCATTCTCGACAATTCAGTCGCCTGGCGAACATCGAAGATGTATTTAAAAGACTTTTGCTAACCTCTGACCCCGTGATGACACTCACAAAACAGTTTCCTCAAACCGATAAAAATCAATTTCCAGAATCCGTACAAAACCTGTTGAAATAATAGTAAATATAAAATAAAAAATAGTTGCTAGATCAAAAATATTAATTATAATTAATCCAGATATCTCAAATATATCAAAATATGTATCGGGCATAATTTCAGAATTGAAAGCTCACATATGGTACTTTCTGAAACATGAGTAATTTTTTGCAACAACTTGCAATTTTTTGAGAAAATTAATTTTGAAATTCATGATATTTTTCAAAGTTTTGGCTAATATTTCGCTTGTTATGTCCCAAAACTATGCGAACATTTCCAAAACATATGCGAATGATAAGGTTCAACACATAAACGGTATCAAAAATAATATATTTGACGAAAATATGAAAATTAGTAGAAAAAACGCAAATTTCAGTTAAATTTTACAAAACTAATCGTAACTTTTTTATTTGTAGACATAGAACTTTGATGTCTTCGGCAAACTTTCTTATTATTTTATGCTCTACAACTTTGCCCAAGACATCAAACCGCTAGAAGGCGAAATAAAAAAGTTAGTATCGCAGCGCCGCTCTTGCGGTGAAAATTGGAACTAATTTTTATTACCAAATTGTGGCGCAGATAAAACTGAGCAACAATGCTGAAGCAATCATCTTGATAAAATGCATGCTCAAAGCGCTAGAGGTTTTGTCTTGCTAATTTCGTCTCCTGGCCCAGTGTGCACTGATCGTAAGGAACCAGCCAGGCGTTTTCCAGAGATCGATAGATGGCAAGTATGTATGTAATTTCTAAACGTCCCTGGTGCATTCAACTTCGATTTACAGCCACCCGTGATGTGTACGGTCACCTATGCATAGCTATGGGTCAACATATATGTGGAGACCAAATGGTTTTCAATTTCGTTCTTTTCAATTTATCTCACAATTTTTCCAAGAAACTTTTTTTTGTTTGTACTCGGAGGTAATGTATTATAGGGTAAAGAATGCAAAAGAAAGGGAATTTTGGTCGTATTGGCACTTACGTTAACTATGCATTCCAGGGAAGTGCAGTGACGTGACTCTTCTGAGTAAATCAAATGCAGAGTCACGTCACTGCAGGTGACTTTTCTCACTTCACAAAGTGACAAAAGTCACTACGACTCTCGGAATTACCCTCATTATATCGATCGGAAAATAATTGATAAAAAAAAAAAAGAGTGAACTCACATTTTTCAGGATGTGGTGAAGGCACTGATTTTAGGCCACCTCCTTGCACGACTGTCAGGTTTTGGTTTTCCAAGTGTACCTATGTATCAAACTCGTCGATCCATGAAATCCAATTTTCAACGCCTCGCAGATTGCGTTTCCCGTCGACAGGAAGTATGAATGTGTATAAAATAACTCAATTGCCACGGATTTAGACACAGTTTGTCTTCAGCTCTGCAATCACTCGCCTATCTGCGCTTACTTGCAAACCAAAATGAAAGCCTTCATTACCCTCCTAATCGCATCGCTTGCCGTGGCAGCTCAAGCATCGTATCTTCCAGCCATCAACACAGCAGCAGGATGGTCCCACTCATCAGCCTGGAACTCGTGGAACAATGGCTTGAACAGCTGGAACGGCCATCATCATCATCACCATGACGGTCTGGTGGCCTATCCATATACGAATGATTGGTCGTCGGCACCAGTTGCATCCGTTTATGGTGCATCCGGACTGTATGGACACAAAACCGTTGTCCAGGCAAACCTCGGCGGCCATGCTTACCCATGGGGAACGTACGGTGCTGGATATGGCGGCCACTACGGCCACGGTTGGGCCAAGAGCGTTGTTCCTGTGTCGAAGATGATTGCCGCCACCCCCGGATCGGTTTACGTTGCCCCGGTGCCAGTTGGTGGTGAGAAGGTTGTTTACTGAACTTGACTGCGCTGAAATAAATGAAATGTGATTCTGAAATGGTGTTGATCAACAAAGTAAAAATTTTGAATACACAAATATTACGCCGGAATATTAATATTTAATTGATTTGCATCCAAAAGCCCATTGAGATTTGTTCTTCTAAAATATATACTACTATAAACATTAGTTCTCGAGTACTTTTTCAAACAGACGTATCTGATTTTTGAAACCTTTAGCACTTTCAGGCAAACTAGGCCCACAAACACAAGGAATAACGTATCTCTAACATGATGGTGATGCTACTTTCCGTGAGGGTGCTGAGAGTTTTGAGATAATTACGTTTGAATCTTACTTCACCTCTTTGTTTACAAAATCAGATACGTATGTTTGAAAAAGTACTCGAGAGTTGATTTAATTGACTACCAACAAGCCGCAATGACTCACCAAAATTGTCGTTAGACTCCCGGAACACGTCTGTTTGACTTTTGCCTCCACCTACGACAGAACAAACAACTCGACTACTGCGTTAATGGTAGTACATACAATTGTTACAGTTCTGTCAACATCATCACCCACGCACGGACGTAGGACCGGTGAACGTAAAAGCGACCAACCCTTATCTAGAACGAACCCACCCGCAATCGCACTCGATTGCACAATCCCAACATCCGCGTTCGGTAATGCTGGACTGCATTCGACTGGATGGCGCCTGCAGGGGTCGAAGGGAGCAGATCAGATGCAAAGATTTGAAATCTTCTGTCTGATGGGATTGGCTTGCCAGGTCTTTGGTGATCGTTTATTCATCACTCCGCAATCAATCCTGCTAAATTTGTTAATTAAGGATTTTCGTTTTACCAAAAAGAATGCTCGCGTAACATTTGAAAAGGGCCTATTTTCGTTAATCGATTCTCTACATTTACTATCTCCTCTGTAAAAAACGCGGCTGCAAAAGTATTTCCTATCTTTTATTTACCATCTCAAGCAACGCAATCCGTTAGATCCGGTTGCAGCAACTTGATTGTGACTCAATTAATCACATTGAAATTATTTTAACCGAGGTGCAATTAATGTGCTGCTTTTTTTCGACCTGAGCTGTCAGCAGAGTCACAAGTTAGTTTAGCCGTGATAAACCATAGGGAATGTCGCTAATTAGAATCAATCAACGAGGATAGGTTCTTTTCAAATGTTATGGAAAA
This sequence comes from Aedes koreicus, assembly GCA_024533555.2. Classification (NCBI taxonomy): domain Eukaryota; kingdom Metazoa; phylum Arthropoda; class Insecta; order Diptera; family Culicidae; genus Aedes; species Aedes koreicus. The sequence continues at coordinate 95,242 of JAHHFK020000952.1, read as the reverse complement.
ATGCTTCAATTTCAAGCAGTTTGAGCATAGCACTCTTGGGATAGATATCGGAACAGATACCCTACCTATGGAGGAATCCAGGTAAAGCTAAAGGGAGGTTAAACGTCGTAGATGGCGCTCGTTAAAAATGGTTTTTCGAGCTGTGTAAGCAAAGTAATTGGTGATAAAAAGATAAGAAAATCGACAATAATGACGATAATGACCAATTCCGTACTGTTTGAAAAATAGCCAGAAAGTTATCAATTTCAGTTTTAGATACTACGATGCTTAACCTCACTTTAGCTTTACTTGGATTCTTCAATCGTCGTGACGAGGTTTCTGGAATCTAGATCATCGCCGCTCTCTCATATTTGAATCCTAATGCTTTTGTTTGCATTTGATATGAGTATCGGAGCTCAAGCCATTGGTGAAGGGACTATGAATATTAAGTTATTATTTTTATTACTGGAATGCAAGGCTGGAAGATATTGATGATTTTTTTTTTCTGAAGGAAATCTTCGATCATTTAATCTCTAAGCAAAAAGAAAAAATGGATCAGAATCTCAAATCAGCTGATCACACTCGGTGATAGGAACCCAACCAGCTACGTCAGGTAGTAGTTGCCAATGAAAACAAACCGCTTCGCTTGGTACCACACCGGTTTTCGATCGGGCTTATCGTATGAGCGTGAAAATTCTAATTGCCGGATTGATATTTACATTTCATTATCAAAGCAACCGGTGGTGCATGCGTAAGCAAGGTGTCAATCTCGAATCCGGGGTTGGCCTGGGTGGGCGGCGGCGGCTACAGGGCAGGAAAGCGTAGGCAACTGCACTACTATTTGGCCTGCGACGCGGGGGTAGGAAACGGTATTTTCTATGAACAGCAGCACAATCTCGGATAAGGAAAAGAAATGGGCCAGGTTCTGGTTCTAGTGCGGTTCCTTCCTGGATTTGTGTATAAAAAGGCGGTTGTTGCGGATTGCTGGTGTCACAGTTAGTTGGTGTGTTCAGTAGTTTACAAGGAAGCTGTTTTACAAGAGTAATCTCATAATGAAAGTGAGTGATAAGATAGTGATTAGTGGTGATTGGGATGGTTTTAAAGTTGTTTTCTGTGATTGGGACATTGGAATAGATATCTTATGATATTTGTGTGGACAGCATCAATACTGATAAGACCTGTGGATTAAAGGACTTTTAGTGAAAAGAACAGTGAAAGTTTATTAATGTACCATCGTAGTGGCAATTCAGTGAATAATTTTGAATGGATCCACTGAAACTTGTGTGCATAGTTATGTCTCTTTGAGCAACTCCGTTTGGTCACGAGTTAAATTTTCACAATTCAACAATGGCCAAACTCTTAGTTCTGGCTTTTTTCTACAGGTGACAACCCTTTCCAAGGTAGTGAAGCGAATTTGGCAGTGTGGGAAAAATCGCTATCTCATCAAATATTCATAACTATGAATTCGACAAAGATTTTTCATTAGGGCCTAACTGACAAACGTAAAAAATAACTTTTTCAGCGAAATTCTCGTCTTTGAAAACACGCCTAATCAATACACCACGGTCATTTTGAAGAGGAAGAGTTCACCTATCCGATAGAAATGGAGGCTTACAAGGGTAGCCTTTGTGCCACGAGAAATTTACGGAAGAAACCATTGTCTACGTTTGTCAGTTAAGACCTAATGAAAAATCTTTGTCGAATTCATTCGCGAAGCGAGTTAAACTAGCAGATGCACAAAAATTATGCAGTTTTCCTGATTCAACGATTGTAGTGAACAATGGCTTCCTTTTTCAAACGAACAAAAAAGGAAAATTTCCATGCATTCTCAGATTGAATAGTACCAATAGCCCACACTTTTTTGGCGTCGGCCGGCTTAATCACGGAGATTAAAATCTCAGATTCCTCACAAGTTATGGATTTAGACATGTTTCAATACGTTAAAGCCCGATTCAAAGAAAATATGGACGTATTCAAGTGATCATAACTAAAGAATTAAACAATATACACGGTTGATCAGAACGTCAAACAAAAGGATATTTATTCAGCTTTCAAACGATATACAACAAATTATTACATTTCACCGTTTAGAACAGACTGTCGCACTTTACTTGTGATCGATGCCATCATGATCTGCACAGTCGCTGGTGACACTGTACCGGCGAACTTATTCCACTTTAAACGCATTTGTTGTGCATTTGTCACTTCTTTACCGCATCCTGGAAGTTTTCGCTTGACAGTTGCCCAATATTTTTCGATCGGTCTGAACTCAGGGCAATTCGGAGGATTAATCTCTTTGGCGACGAATTTAACATTGTTTGCAGCATACCATTCTAGTACCTCCTTAGAGTAGTGGCAGCTGGCTAGATCCGGCCAAAACATAACGTTGGTCTTGTGTTGCCAAATGAAGGTTAAAATCCGCTTTTTCAGACGCTCCTTCAACGTCATTGTATGATTAAACCCTTGGTCTTAAGGCCACTACTGCAGATTCCTTGCCAAATCATTAGCTTCCGAACAAACTTATCAGCAAAAATAAATTTAAACCTGGAAGGGACATCCTCACCATCGGTTGCCAGGTAAAATTTTCATCCGGGGATTCGTTTATAATCCATTTTGACATATATTTCGTCGTCCATTAAAATACAGCCATCAAATTTCGTCAAATTCGGATAGTAATCGTGCTCGCTTTTGGCCACTAAATTTTGTTTCAGGGAGCGATTCGGATGTTTACTGGCACAAAAAGACTTATATCCTTCTCTTGAATGAATGTTTCGCACGGTGGAAAAGTTGGAATCGTAATTCTTTGCCAAATAACGTTAAAGAGACACCTGGGTTGCCTTTCACGTACCTCAACACCTTTGTCCCTAGTGCCACTTTTATGATAGATGCGCTGTGCTCTATCCATCCTCAGAGTATCCTTGTAACGTTTGATTACAAGACACACCGTTGTGCTATTTTTTAGGCAGACCACGAAGGATTCTCTAGATGTTTGTGCACAATTAATTTTCTTTTCTCAAGTTCCATGATCCGTAATTTCGAGATGCGTCGAGCAATCGAGAAAAACTTTTCACCATTTTCTTCGTCAATGAAACATCAACAAATTCCTCTGAGACGATTTTTGTTCCAACCACCAGGGAAGCGGTGGTTAAACCATGTGTCCAGATTTACTTTGAATCGAGCTTTAGCCTATTTCAGTTAAGGTGAATTGCTGCTCCATGTATTTTTTCCTATCTTTCATCTCTCTCTCTCTCTTGCAAACTTACCTCGCTATTTCAAATTGATAAATCTCGATTGTTAGTGAATGAACATTGAATCGAACTCTATCAGATTGTTCACATCAAGTAAGTTTACAAACTGATGTGATTCAATATTCAATATCTAGTACAGATTCTAAGTTAGATCAGTTCTAAATTTTGAGGTATAGGGTGCTGTCGAGTGTGCTTCAGCATAATCCCTTAAGGCTTGCCCGCAATGGATACGTTTGCGTTCAATTGACATTAGTTTGACAGAAAAAGTGACAAAAGCACGTGAACGCAACTGCATCGTTTCGATTGGGAGGGGGAGGGGGGGGGCACTCTTTAGTGTTCGCAGTTTTAGCTGTCTCAATTCACTCGAAACCAAAATTTGCACCACCAATACCTTGAGCAGGAGTCATACGATAGAGACAGAAGATAACACGAATTTAGCGGCGTCCCGTTTCTTCCTAAATTTGGTTTTTTTTCTATCAATAGTTTGTTTCCATTTATGTAATTTTTGTGTGCTTTTTGTTGTAATTTTTGAGATATTTTATTTGTTTGTTGTACCTGACTGAATATTTTTAATTGCCACGACAACGTTTCCTCTTAATTGGAACCTCTTCGTGTATAGTTTCGAAAGGAATGCTGTAGAAGACGTAGACAGCAAGTTCAACATTTCTTACATTTCGTAGTATTGACTGCCAGCTTACACTGCTTAATCTACGTTTAATGTTGTGCTAGTGTGCGTTGTAGTACTCAAAGACTTCCTCAAATTCACAGTCGTTGCGCCTTTTGTTTTCATGAATAAATAGCGCGAATTCGATTGCTGTGTGGAACTCTGCATTTTTCCATGATTGAAGGTTCCAGTTTTAAGTGGATTGATACTGATGAAAATGTGTCAATATACAGACGTCCTTCCAATAGCGCGGCTAATAGGAACTGCGCTAATGGAAATCGCGTTAAAGGAAATACACAGTATCTAACCCACACATCTAATTAGTTCCAACATGGAATATTTCGTAATTTTGGACAAACAGAAGGTTACTGTCCTCAGCAAAATTGTTTGAAGGGTGTTCCGATGAAAATTTGGTCAAACAGTAGTGTGTGTGAGTCGATCAAAGTTTTTATTAATAAGTCAAATTATTTTTCTTTTTCAAGTTCAGTTAATACAGAACACAAGCTAAACTTCCTTTCTACCGAATGCAAATTGCCGGGTCTTTCGTTTAACACCTGCCATGAGATTTTGTTCAGTCTCCTTGTCCATTTTACGCCTTTGCCAGTTTGCCTTGAACTGTTTCTCGCTCACAACAGCTTTTTGAGTCTTCTTAAGATTCCGCTTGACGATGGCCCAATATTGTTCGATTGGGCGAAGCTCTGGCCTTGGGCACCACTTGAACGTTGTTGGCAGCATACCATTCCATGGCCTTTTTTCCGTAATGGCAAGATGCCAAAATAGAATGGAACAGTTGTGTCGCTTCAGGAAAGGCAGTAGACGTTTTTGTAGGCACTCGCTCAGATAAATTTCCTGGTTGACGGTTCCGGTCGCAATGTAAACGTTGCTCTTCAAGCCACAGCTACAGATGGCCTGCCACACCAGATATTCCCTCACGAACTTTGACAGCTTAATGTGCTTGATAATATCTGCCACCTTTCCCCGTCAAGTTGCCGTATACAATTCCTGTCCAGGACGCTGTTTAATGTCTGCCTTGACGTAAGTTTCCTCGTCCTGTTCCAAGCAATCAATCTTCGTCAGCATAGTCGTGTACAACTTTCGCGATCGAGCCTTGGCCGACGTGTTTTGTTCATCGTCGCGATTTTGAGTCACCACTTTCTTGTAAGTCGACAGTCCAGCTCGTTCACCGAACACTTTTAATACGTTGATAACAGTTAATTTAGCCACATTCAACAATTTCGCCAGCTTGACGTGAGAGTAGTTTGGATTTTCGCCATGCACGCGCAAAATTTTGATGCGTTGCTTCTCTTCCTTCGACGACATTTTGATAACTGAAGTGCTAATCTGAAAATCAAAATAGAGGCATGATGCTTCACGCACACATCTTCAAAATGCAAAATTTTTTAATGCACGATGAAAGGAAATGCGTCAAGTTTAAGTCGACCAAATAATGATCGAAACACCCTTTAGTACATCAAGTCCTTCCGCTTGGTGGATAGTAGAAAGTACAGAATTATCTCACTATCACTCACTGCACTATGTGTGCATATGACTTCCTGTATGAGCTGGATGTCGAGATCCTGGCCATCTAGCAAGATGTCATTTTGGGTAAAGGTGCTCGAATGAACTAGGCCTTTTTGGCAGATGAACCATTTAATTCTTAATTTTCTCTCTACGTGGCACAAGTGTGCATATTAACTTCTAGTACCTGCTGGATTTCGAGATTCTGGCAATCTAGCAAACCAAAATGCTCCGTTTAGTTTAGAATTACCTCACTACGCGGCGCTAGTGTGCTTACAAACTTTCTGTATCGACGGGATCTCGAGTTTCTGGACAAAAAGCAAGTTGACGTTTTCGACAAAGATGCTCGAGTGAAGTAGGCTTTTCGGATGATGAATCATTTAGTTCAAAATAATCTTACTGCGTCACGTTAGTGTGCATATGAACTTCCAGTATTACCACTACCTTGTGAATCTGGTCATCTAGCAAGCTGGCGTTTTAGACAAACACTCTTAGTTCAGTTTACCCAAATATGGGGGAAGAGTACCTGTTCGCACCAGAACAATTGCATCGTCACAACATCTATGTTCCAATGTTTGTAGCAGGTCAGAAATTCCTGTTAATCAAATATGGAACCCTTCTGGAATTTGAGATTCCATTCTTCCAGCAATAGAGTTAAGATGGATGAACCATTACAAAAGCCGATAGAACACTTCACAAGGGGGAGTATTTTGGATGTAAACACGACAGTATAATCATCATCACCATCGTCATCGAGTGAGTCAGTCAGTGAAAATAATAGAAATAGTTAGTCAGTAAAGTTTGAATAAATTTGAATTAGGACTAAGTTGAATGCTGAAATAAATTATTGAAATAAACTAGACCAGTCACTTATTATTACATTTAGCTACCCAGCGCGTAATGCATAAAAGGAAAAGAGGACTTTATCTGACATAGTGCTTGAGTCCCGGTTGTGCGTCAGTGTTGTGATGACGAGAAAATTTTTGCATAGAACTCCGTTTCTTCTGAGCGAAGCAGTGTTAGTTGGCAGTCAGTACTACGGAATGAAAGAAATGTAGAGTTTGCTGTCGACGTCTTCTTCAGCATTCTTTTCGAAACTGTCCAAAAAGAGGTCTCAAATATTTAAGAGAAAATGACGTCGTGACAATTCAAAATATCCAGTCTGGTACAACAAACAAATAAAAAATTTCAATCAAAAAGCGCACAAAAATTATAAAAATGGAAACAGACGAAAGATAGGAAAAATCGAACTTATGAAGAAACGGAATGCCAAGCAATTCATCAATGGAATCATAAGATAGAGACAGAAGATAACTCTATCTTATGATTCCAGCTCAAGGTATTGATAGTGCAAATTTTCACGAATCGCGAATGCAAATGTTCACGAAATACTCATTTATGGCTACATTACTACTTACACATATTTAAGTACTAAACTGTGATATCGTGGTTGGTTTTGTTGTTCTGCTTTGTTCGATTATCTGCTCTTCTGATTCATTTAGCAGTAAATAATATCGAAGAATAAAGGTCAAGTGTTACGGGAAATTTTGTTTTATAGCAAAATTTCTAAAACATATTATGTTTTTAACAGCGTGTCATACTCCAAATTATAAACGCATGTAATTTTGTGGTGAATATTGGAATATTTTGTGGTGAATACTATAAGAGCTTAAAATTAAAGCGCCTCGGAAATTATGCAAGTTCACAACAACAAACACAAATATATTCGATAAATTAATGTTAAATTTCTTGAAAATTTATGGAATTCAAAACGGTTATCTAAAAAAATGCAGGAATTGGTCTCCGATCTACAGTTCATTTGCATTGCATTTAGAATTTGGTGCATTTATTTTTCCACATTTCAATTATTTTGAATATTTCAATATGGCGATTGGAAAAAAATCACAATTCTGCCATAAAGCCAAATTATCTTCGCAATGACTACTTTAAGACTTTTTGGTCATTTGGTGAATTCCTTCAATGCCAATTTGCCGTTTAATGCATTTACTGGAGGCAAAATGGTTTTAAAATGCTTTTTCAACTGACCCTTATCAGATAATATGAATGAGTCCTAAAACGGCATTTCAAAACAGCATTTTATGAGTTCATAAAGTCGAAATAAAACCTTTGATAGGAGTAAAAGGAATTTGAGAAAACGAGGTTTTAAGATCGTTTTAAACAAGCTGTGTAGGTTCTCATAAACCTGACTAAAATATGAAACCTATTGGCAGCTCTTGGTGTCATAATAAGACCAAATTGATCTCTAGTTGCTTTGATAAAACCTTAATAAAACTTAATAAAGCAGGATGGTTTCGGCAATGTAACTTGGGTACACAATAATGACCAATCCTACGGAAATTTGGTTTTGAAATAGTTTTTACTAGTAAAAATAATCAGCTTAAAACTCTCTTAGGTTCTTCTAAAGACCCAATGGGACAGTCTTTGCAAATCCGGGGTCAACTGAACGTAATCTCAATATTCGTTTCAAAGAGCATATTGCAGAATCACTCAAGCAAACACAGACACTGACAAAGGCCACATATTCAATTTTAAATCAAAAGTGGCTGAACATACATTTTTTAAACTTAAATAACATACACATTTGAAGACATATCACAAACCCTTGAAAACTAAATGTAGCGGAAAGCATAGCAATCCGATAACAAAATTTCAAAAAATTGCTTAACAAGGATCAACGAAACCGAAACCGATATTCGTGACTTTTGTAGGTAAATTTTTACCTACATCACAAAAACATTCACTACAAAACACAACACCAATTTGACTACCTTCAAACGAAATAGGAATTAATAACCTTTCAGCTAACAATACAAACATAAACACATTTAGGTAAACCAACACTCACTCCCCCACCCACCCTACCTCATACATTGAGGTACCAACAAACCAACTATAAATACTAGACCTACTGTGATGTTCCCTTCAAGTGGAGACACTGAAGAAGTCTGTAAGTCGCAGACGAAATAGGCCTATCTGTCAAAAGATAAGCTTTCTCTAGGGGAATTTAAAAGAATTTGCTCGCGTTTATTAGAGATAATTTGAAAGAAGTGTTTCAATGTTTTATTTTTTATTTTTAAAAAGTGATCAAAGGAAGTGTCAATTTTAAATTCTCCTAGTTTCCCAATCACAATCGTTCTAGTGATACGCTCAAAAAAGTTTTTTGAAATAGTTTTTTTTTTAAAGTGAAAGTCAGAACGGAATGTTTAATTTTGAGTAGAATTTACTCCATATTTTGATAACATATTTCATGATTCTTCCTGTCATTTCAGGTTAATTTATCCTTATACCCATGTAATGATGGATACATGGATATATCAAAGGGTACGGGACGGGTTTTAAGCAGTTCTTGCATCTCCTGGGATATTTGATGAAGCTATATGTAATCTAAAATTAGAACTGCCAATATTCGGACGTTAATATGTCTCCTTACTTCTTATCTATCGAAATTTACTTTCAAAAACGAGCATAAGACTCAGAAAACTTGACAGAAATGGAATAAAGTTCTCAATTGGTAGGAACCTATTTAAAGCATGCGGATTGCTTTCCGATCATGAAAATGTTTTCTTCAGCTCCGCAATCTGTACATGAACTAACAATATTGTATTAGTATGATTCCGTGCATGTGTGCGAAGGCAAAATTAAATAGGCCAGTTCACGATTTGCTGCAAACGTCGATTTCCTCAACCAGCTCCTTCGTTTTACCCATCCGCTCTCGAAAACAATCAACCAAAATATGTCGATTGCTACGATCACAAACTCTTCTACTAGCAGGTTATGAGACAAACGACCAAACTTTTAGTTTGTCATTGATCTTTAGATATACGAATCCAAGTAGGAAAAAGAAGAAGATACCGAGTGGTGCTAAATCTGACAGCTCCCATGTTAAAGCATAGGACGAACATTTCAAAATGCTTCTAAAAAATTCGAATGAAATTTTAATTGGAAGCGGTTTGCTGTATGATGGAAGAAACATTCAAAACTGCACAATAGGGGCATTCTTTCAATTATGTTTTTATTTTGCTGAAAATGTCTTCATTGAGTAGTTTTGGTTTTTTCTTTCATCATACAACAAAACGCTTTTAATTAGAATTTTATTTGAATTTTTTAGAAGCATTTTAAAATTTTCGTCCTTTACTTTAACATGTGATATGTCAGATTTATCCCCACTCGGTGTCTTATTCTTTTTTAAAACCTGGGTTCGTCCATAGGCAATGTTTTTTTTTTCTTATTTCATTTACTCTCACAGAAATGTTATACAAAGTGACTATGACTATAAACGTGATGCTTCGTTTAAAAACGAGCAAATCTCGGGTTTGTTTTTCATCAGGGCGAATCTAACATTGAAAGATTCTCTCCGGTCTCCTTCTCTTTCATTTATGACAGCGTCAGTACAAAACTGTTGAGGGATCCTTTAATACAGATCGGAACCCAACAGTGCTGGCTAGCATACTTTACAAATAGTAAAATAAAAAACGTAAAGGTGATTGGAATATGAATGAAAGAGAAAGTAATCAAATAGAGTCTCTTAATGTTAGACTCGCCCTAGTGAAAAAAAAAACCGAGAAATGTAAGAGATAACAGGTTTCACGTTACAATAATGGTGCGCTAGAGCCATGGTTAACAAGAAAGAATGTAATGATGAGCATACTAAAATGCAACTGTGCACGGTTAATCTGAAGTATGCAATTATGACTTCAAAGTAGGCACTTTGCTTGAAGATTGGAATTATGCATAAAATGTCTAAAAACGGTCTATTAAAAAATGCCTAAAAGGGTTAAACGTCAAAAAGTGAATTAATTCTAGTCATTTTGCAGCATGAGAAAGAGATTAGAAAGTATGTATTTTTAGAATGTGATTGTGTGTGAAACTAGTCACTTTATGAAATGAAGATGAGATTAGAAACTCAGCGCCAATATGTCAAAAGTTAATATCTCCTTTTTTTGTACTCCACGATGCAAATAAAATACACCATATGGTAGGAAAATGTTTCTTCTTGCAGTTGGGATTGTTAATTTGCAGGAGAAAGTTAAAGTCTAAAAAATAACTTGGGATCATTTTGGAAAAAAATTACATAGGACAAACCAAACGTACTCTAAAAACTAGCTTAAAAGAACATATCGCAGAAGTCACTAAAGCAAACAAAGACACCGACAAAGGAATCATACACAATTTCAAATCAAAAGTAGCTGAACACATTTTCAACGAAAAACATTTCATAAACTTGAACAACATACAAATTTTAAGACATACATATTACAAACCCTTGGAAACTTAATGTAGCAGATAGCGTAAGAATTCACAAACAAAATTTCAAAAAATTACTTAGCAAAGATCAAGGAAACGGGTATTCGTGGCTGTTTAAATATATACCTTCATCCCAAATACAACACACCACACAACGCAATAACAATAAACTACCTTACTAAATTGATATTCATAGCTGTTTTTTTTTTTCAAAACCTTTTTACCTACAAAACATACTTACACAACACACGTCACAACAATTGACTAACCTACCGATCAAGTAGGATTTTTTAGATTTAAACAACCCCCACCCACCCATATAATCCCCCCCCCTACACCACACCACCCACAACAACCACCCCACCCAATCAAATTTATCAACAAACACAACAATAACCCCCACCCCAACCACCCACCACCCCAAACCACGGAACCAAACAGAAACCGAAATCGTATCAACAAAAACCTTTCTTCTCAGAGATCAGAAAATCCGATCCTTCCCCCTCGCCTCCTCTCCCCCCCATTCCGCCTTTTTCTCTCCCTCCTGCCGTCTCGGCTGGGGTTCCCCCCCCCCCTTGGCCCCGCTTTTCCCAGACCAATCCGCCCAAACCACCAACAACCGTTTTCTTCAGGAAAGGCAGCAGACGTTTATTCAAACACTCTTTCACGTAAATTTCTTGGTTGACAGTCCCGGAAGCTATGAAAATGCTGCTTTTCAAGCTACAGGTACAGATGGCTTGTCAAACCAGATATTTCTTTGCGAACTTTGACAGTTTCGTGTGCTTGAAAATATCTGCTACCTTTCCCCTTCCTTTTGTCGTATAAAACTCCTGTCCCGGAAGCTGCTTGTAGTCGGCTTTGACGTAGGTTTCGTCGTCCATTACCACGCAGTCAAACTTCGTCAGCATCGTCGTGTACAGCCTCCGGGATCGCGCTTTGGCCGTCGTATTTTGTTTATCATCGCGATTTGGAGTCGCTACCTTCTTGTAAGTCGATAGTCCGGCTCGTTTTTTGGCTCGATGCACGGTTGTAGACGATACACCCAGCTTATTTGCGGCATCTCGGAGAGATAGGTTAGGGTTTCGCTTGAAACTACCGGCAACTCTCTTTGTCGTCTCAGCGGCTTCCGGTTTTCGATTTCCCCCCGATCCAGACTTCCTGGCTGTCGACAAACGTTCCCCAAACACTTTAATTACATTTGTTACGGTTGATTTGGCAACTTTTAGCGATTTTGCCAACTTTGCGTGCGAGTAGCTCGGATTTTCGCGATGCGCGAGCAAAATTTTGATACGCTGCTCTTCTTGCTTGGACGGCATTTTGACAACTGAAGAGTGAATTCCAAAATCAAAATAGGAACAACATTCTACACACACACACCTTCAAAATGAGGGGTGTTCAGGTTTTTTAAATGCAAAATTGAAAGAAATACGTCAAGTTGATATTGACCAAATTTTGACCGTATCGCCCTTTATTATTTTCATATTCATCCATTAAAAAAACACAAAACCTTAATTATCAATACATTTCCAAATTTCCCGGTTTGACATGAAAACTATATACATAATTTAAACAATATGCATAATCAATAGGCTGATGCAAATTTCGAAATGTTTGCTCCCCTAAGCTTAATCGACGCCAATTTGGGTACTGATAGTCCCCAAAAAACTTGAACACATTTGGTTTTAATTTGGCTTTGCACACGCTATTCAAAGTTTGTATGGGAATTAGTATGAAGAATCTCAAACTTACACTTCCAGATCCCTAACATCTTGATATTATGTCCTTAAACCAAATCTAATATTGATTCATATAGTGTAAGTTGTCAACTATCAAAATGCCGAAGATACCTGACATGTGAATTTTATACAAAAATAGTTATTCTATAAAACATAAAATACAAAATTTAGGTATGATGTTTTATTCTTATTTTTGGCAACACTGCCTGACGGGAAATCCCTCTGTTATTTTCTTGTTAATCTAGCTCATAGTAATTGAAGAAAACACATGGTTGAATTTAACAAAATAACAGAGGGATTATTAATCAATTATGGATTACTTGCCTTGTAGCTTGTCCATGGATTCAAGTTTTGCTTGCAAGAACTTCAGTTGTTTAATTTTCCCTTCTACGTTTAGGCAAAGCCGGTAAACTAGCACAAATCGCTTTTTTCGCTTTGTTGACAGCGTTTTTTTAATGCATTTTTTCTATCACACTGGAATAAAAAAAAGGACTAACAATTATTCATTTTTTTTTTGATTAAAAAGTAGGCATTTTTTGACGTACGGAGGATGCTCCTTAAAAAACATAGAATGTAGTCAAAAAATGACTTCCTCAGAATTACCGTGTGGTGCCATAATGGTGCCACTCAACAGCGAAGGATTATTTATCGTTGAGTACTGTTGGACAGCTCCGAAACATATTTTTTCATTGCATATGATAGTGCCAGTTGATGGACTATTAAAACAAAAGTATCTATTCCTCATATGACTGGAAGAAACATGGAATAAATAGTGATTTCAGATCATTTAAATATGAAATAAATTGCTGATGAAGACATTCCCTTCGATACACGCGAACAAATCTAGGAACTTTTTTTCAATAGGACGAATCTAACAATGAAAGATTCTCTCCTGTCTCGCTCTCTTTCATGTATTACAGCGCAATTATAAAACTTTCGAGGGATTCTTTAGTACAGATCGAAACACAACAGTGCTGGCTAACATACGCTCTAAATAGTAGAATGAAGAACGTAAAGGTGTTTGGAATATGAATAACAGAGATAAAAAGTCTCTCAATGTTAGTTTCGCCCTAATAAAGAAAGTTCTTAGAAATTCAAAATACGCAAAGGCAAAATGTTAGCGAACTTCTTCAGCAGGTAGGAAACCGATGGTTTTCTAGGTGATGTATTCCAAATCTTCGAAATGTCAGTAATTAACTGGTAATCAATCATGATTTATGCAACGTTTCATTAGCCCGAAAGCTAGAGTTGATGTTTGTATAATCAATTGTGAAATAATTAGGAAAATGTAGAAATTTTCGACCTATTTCCTAACAACTGATGACAACAGTCACCCCTGATTAAGCCGTTCCCTACGCCATCATCACAATCAACAAAACTAACTTTCCCATATCTTTCCCCAGGTCGCCGCCCTGTTTGTTGTGCTAGCCCTGGCTCTTGCGACCGAGGCTCAACCAGCTTGGCCATGGGCCCCATGGCACGCTGCATGGCCCGGAGCTTGGCCAGTCGCCGCCTATCCTTGGGCATGGCCGGCCGCCGTTCCGGCTCCCGCTCCGGTCGTAGCCGTTGATGCCCCAGCCGCTCCGGAACCTGCCGCCACATCGGTCACCGCCAACCGTGGAGCAGTGCACGTGGCCCCACTTCCCGGACATGCCATCAACCAGCAGCAACTGAATCTGGCTCCAGCACCAGGAACCGCCTAGAACTGTCGACCCCCCACTCACCAAAACGATGTCATGTTTTCGTTTCACGATGCTCTCCCGAAGTCAATCTATGTTACCGATGCCGATTTCTTTTCAAACTTTCCCTATCTTTATTTGAAAGCAATCAGCTCACGTGGATCTACGAATAAAATCGGTTTTTATTTTTCTCTAAAAATATGAAGAAAAAAAAAACAATCAAGCTACTTATTTAACATTAGACAATCAATTGAGAAAATCAGTCCTACTGCGTTCGGCTCATCGAGGATTCATAGCCAAGTACTTCTTCAACATTGTCGGAGCGACGTACCGATCCGTTGTGTAGCCACGTCCTTTGACGTACACATTCGGAGTCATCCAAGATCCCGATTTGACTGGAATGTAATTGATCAGGGAATTTGGCTGTGCCTCGTAGTTCATGTACTGCGTCTTTGAAGGCTGGAAAAGGTCCCAGAACGTCGGGCTGTGCTCGAAAGAGGGCTCAAACTGTTCCAGTTGATAGTAGGGGTTACCGATGAAGTGGTCTTCGTGGTGGTCGAAGACCTCGAGGGGTAGCTCAACTGTGAGTGGAGTGTAGTAATGACCTTCAACTGCTACCGCTAGAGCTGCTATCGCGAAGATGATCCACACTGATGTTGCCTACAAGAATCAAATCGTGTCAATCATAGCAACTTGGTACAGTGAGGGGAAAACGCCTACTTTCATGATGTTACACTTATTTTTCTACCGGAACGAAGCACAAGCACCAAACTTGACACGAGTGCGACCTGATGAACTCTGATGGCTCGCAACGGTCAGTGATCACTTTTTATTTGTTCAACCACATTTTGAGTAAATAGGAAGGTGTTGACCAGTCGAAGGTTGGAAGCAAACAAGGCGGGCTTATTTTCTTACGCCGAGGAGGGCCGGATATTATTCGTCGGTTCAACGCCGTCGGTTCCGTTTTGTGATTTTATGATTGTTTTATGACAACGAAAAGTGGGGAAATATGGTCATTGGGAGCTTGATGCTCATCGCACTGAAGGATGATAGAAACCAGTTGAAGTGGTAAAAATTGAAGTTTCACGATAGGTTTTGAACATACACTGATAGGCAAAATAAAGTCATCATTTTTTGAATTTCTCTCATTTTTTGGTTCCAGCTGCATATCTGTGGAAAGCAGCGGTAGACAATCGTTTGTGCCTTTGCTCTCACGGAATCCAAACTGTGTATTTGATAGCTAGTTATTCGACTCAGTGACTGAGCCTTCGAAAGATCAGCAATTGGACGATATGAGTTATGATCAGACGCTGGTTTACCAGGCTTTTACTTTGACCTGTCACCATTCAAGCCTAGAAGAGATCTGTGCGCCACGATTTTCGACCGGCGCGCCGCTGAAATTTTTCACCGTGTATGCATCCCTTCAGTTATGTTCATTAGCCCTTTATCTGCTTTTATTACAAATTATGACATCTCGATGCGATGTGCCATCCAGAGGGGTGCGTGTGAGACGGTGATCAACTTTTTCGTTTCGTTCTAGCAATTGCAGTGTACATTTTCGTGTTTCGACTTTCAGCAATTTCACGAGTAAATAATTAAAATATTTACATCGCAGTAAGTTTTTAACAGCGCAGAGTACATATTGATATCACATAAAATGCTAACCGAACCAGCAATATGTGAAAACATATTTGATGCACAAAAATATGTCAAAAATGTTTTTTTTTTCGGCTGGGTACATTTTCCACTGCGACCAGTTTTTTGATCTATTGTGGTGAGCCCCTATTTTATTTTATTTACGCCACATCTCAGGGTGGCATATCACTATTGGATTGAGTGATTTCCACTTGCTGACTATAGGCATTGTCCCAGTAAGGTATTATAGAACGAATAAAGTTTATAGCCTTCCTGGGAGAGTTCAACCATTTTTATTTTTTTTCCTCTGTTCGGGGCATAAACCACTGCGACCAGTAATTTGATCTATTGTAGTATATCCCGTATCCTTTATTTAGTTCATGTCGAGTTACTTCATCACTATTGAGAAATGATGAAGTATTCGGTGTTTTTTACAGTTGTCTTTATTTGTTTTGTTGGAAATGAATCGACTTTCATTGAAAGTTTCCGCTATTTAAACCGTTTGTGAGTGACAGCACTCTTCAAAGGCGCACCCCTTTATCAGTCAAAATCGGATTCATTGCAAACAAAACAAACAATACTATACTAACCATGCATCAGAACCCTAGTCATAACTATTTCAAACTATAGAACATTAAATAGAAAATGAGAATTCACATAAATGAAGACTAACCATGTTTTCCTTATTCCAAGCTCATCCTCGGTGGCACAATCCGGGTATTGTCACTTTTCACAAGGCATAAAATGTAATAAGGACTAATATATGTTCTTTTCACTACAAAAACAAATATGTTACCTAGTTTGAATTAATTCAGACTAGGGTTCGGTGGTAGATCTGATACTCCGTAACGCACCACGAAAAGGTAATCTACCAGCGTTTCGGGTGGAGTATTAAACCTTTATCTGAGGGTTGTATTAAACCTTTATCAAAAAACAAAATCTCGCATGAGTTAATAACCCAAGTAACAATTTTAGTTTTATTCCAGCCGTATAACACTTCTCCCGGCTTTGTTGATAAAACTACAATCAAAACTGTTTTGTCTACCAACACCTCCTCTATGCTTCTTTAAAGCCGAAATTTGAACAAAATGGCCCACTCTATAGACGGTTGTGAAAACAAGTTAATAAAACCTTTATAAGAACATAAAGATTTTGAAAATGTTCTAGTGAAAGATGTTATGACCACTTGAGAACCTTCATAAAACCTATTGGCTGCCATGAAAACCAGAATGTGGCCAAATGGCCACAGCTGTCAAACTTCACTGTGAAATCGAGGTTGGTTTTTGTTGTTCTGCTTTGTTCGATTCTCTGCTCTTCTGATTAATTTAGCAGTAAAAAAGAGGTCTAGTTTTGCGGGAAATTTAGTTTGATAGCAAAATATCCAAAACAAATTGTGTTTTCCACAGCGTTTTGTGCTCCAAATTATATGCGCATTTATTTTTATGGTGAATATTGGCACGATAAGAGCCGAAAATTAATACGCCTCGGAAATGATGCGAATTTACAACAACATAAATCAAATTTAAAAAAATATATTCTATAAAATAATCAAGAACTTCCTGAATAGTTCTTGGAATTGGATGAGATTATCTAAAAGAATGCCGAAATAAGTCTCCGATCTACAGTTTATTTGCATACCATTGAAAATTTGATGCATTTATTTTTCCACATTTCAATTATTTCTTATACTTCAATATGGCGATTGGAAAAAAATCACAGTTTTGCCATAAAGCCAATTTTTCTTCGTAATGACTGTTATAAAACTATTTGGTCTTATGGTGACTTTCTTCAATGCCAATTTGCCGTTTAAGGCATTAACTGGAGGCAAAATGGTTTTAAAATGCTTTTTCAACTGACCAGAATAAGATAATATCAAAGAGTCCTTAAACGGCATTTCAATGCAGCATTTTACGAGTTCATAAAGTCGAAATAAAACCTTTGATAGGAGTAAATGGAATTACCCCAGATATTTGACTTTTTGAGAGAGGGCTATTTGAGTTCCTTCCAAGTGCAGATCTGGGATAGTATATTTCCATCTGTGTGTAAATAAAATAATAGTAGTCTTGTGAGGGTTTATGGACAACCCCTCATCTTTACACCACGCTATAGTTAAATTGAGAGCATATTGTAATCTATCTCTGATAACATGTTCATATTTCCCACGAATTATAATTACTATGTCATCGCCAAAACCAATTATTTCAAATCCTTGCGTTTCGAGATGTGATAGTAGTTCATCAACTACCAGTGACCACAACAGAGGTGAGAGAACACCTCCTTGTGGGCAACCCTTCACAGTCCTTACCGTGACCGTTGACCTTCCATGACTGCATATTATTTCTCTTTTTTGCCACATTTCAAAAATCCAATCAACAATAGTTTTATCGAAATTACGCTTCATCATAACATTTCTCATGGAGTTATGGGATGCATTATCAAATGCTCCTTCAATATCAAGAAATGCTGCTAATAACATCTCTTTGCTTTCAAATGTCTTTTCAATTTTGTTTACGAGTGTATGAAGTGCTGCTGTTGTTGATTTTCCTTGTTGGTATGCAAACTGGTATTTATTTAATGGAATCGAATCTTAGTATTTTGATTTAATATAGTCATCAATCAGTTTCTCCATCACCTGCATTCGGGCAAGGCCGGCGCCGGTATTGCCTTGGTTTGGGATCACCAGTTCTTACACATTGAGGATGTATGCTGGTCCCAAGCATCATTTTTTTGTTCTCTGTGTAACAACAGCTGATCTGGCAATAATGGAGTAGAAACCTCGGGCGGTCAATCATGCTCATGCTCATGCTTTTTGGAGTAAGATTGCAAGATTGGATCTCGAGAGTGTACTTCGAGATAAGATCTTGAGATTTGATTTCCAGATAACGTAATTTCGGGATTTAATTTAGAGAATGGATTCAGAGGGGGAATTAGTGATTGAATTTTCAGATTGGATTTCAGGAAAGAATTTCGGTATTGGAGTTAAAAACGGTTCAGAAGAGGGTTTCGAGATTAAATTTCGAGATAAGATTGCGAGGCAGGATTTCTGATTGGATTTTGGGATGGGATTTCGACAGAAGATTTTGGTACTGGATTCAAGCATTGGATTTCAAGATTATGTTTCGGAATTAGATTTCAAGATTTGGCTTTGCGATTCTGTTTTGCGATTGAATTTTGAGATTGAATTTTGGAAATGATATTTTTTTATATTAATTAAATTAATAAATATTAAATAATTTAACTCGGTATTGGATTACACGATAAGATTTTGATATTGGATTTCAGGAATGGATCTCAGGATTGAATTTCGGTATTGGATTTTGGGATTTAATTTCGGAAATGGATTTTGGGGTAATGGGTTTCGACTCAATATGAATTTTGAGATTGGATTTGGGGATCGCATCTCAAAACCAGATACTGGGATCGAACTTCTGGTGGCTAGCGACGGTGTTTTAGGGGCAAGCATGACTGCTACGTGGCTCCTCAGTGGGTTTGGGTTCAATCCCAGTCGAAGTCGGTGAAATTTTTCTGAGGCTGAAAAATCTGTAGTCACGCCTTCTTCAGAAGTGAAGCGGTTGGTCCCGGCTCGTGTGTTGATGAGTGTGATGAGTAGGGTGTAGATGGTAAACCTGATTAAGGCTGAAAGCCATCTCAATACAGAAAGAAGAAAAATTGCTGGCTTTGATGTCCGAATAGGGTTTCAGGTTTCATTGAATTTCTGGATTTAAATTCAGGGTTGGCTTACGTGATTGATTTAAGGGTTTAGATTTCGGGACTGAAATTCGGGATTGGATTTTGAAAACGTATTTTCAGATGGGACTGTGAAATTAAATCTCACAAGAGCATTTCACGGAAAAAAATCGAGATTGGATTTTTTGGTTTGAGGACTGAAATTCTGGATGAATTTCTCGATTTGATTTTCAGATTGAATTTCAAGATTGGATTGGATCGAGATTGGATATCTAGATTGAGTTTCGGTGTTGGATTACAAGATTGGACTTCGGGATTGGATTTCGGAATTCGATAAAAAGATAAGATTTCTGGATTAGTCTCTTTGATTGAATTTCAAGATTGAAATTTGGAATTGAATCAGGAGATTTAACTTCAAAATTGATTGTCGAGATTAGATTTGAGAATTCATTTTCGGAATCGGGTTTTGGGGTTCGATTCCAAGACTTGACTTTGGGATTGAGTTTCAGGATTAGTGTTTGGAATGGATTTCAAGATAAAGTTGCAGGATTGGTTTTGGGAGTGAATTTAAAGATTATATTTCGAGATTTCATTTCAGGATTGTATTATTGACTTTGAATTATGAGATTGGATTTTGGAATTGGATTTTTGTATAGGATAACGGAATTGGATCTCGAGATTGGATTTCAGGTTTGGATTCTTAGAATAGATTTTGGGATTGCATTCTGAGATTGGATTTCCGGGTTGAATTTTGGGATTGTACTGCGGGCTTGGATTTTGGGATAAGATTTCGAAATTGGTCAGTTGATTGAATTCCGGGAGTGGATTTCGAGATATGTATTCCAGGCTATGGGTTTCGGCTCAATATCTATTTTGAGAATTGATTTGGGATATGGATCTTGGAATCGGATTCCAGGATGGGACATTGCGATTGAATTTAGGGATTCCATTTCGGAAGGTTGTATGTTTTATTTCGCGAATTTAGAGATTCCATTCATGTTTTATTTCGCGGATATCAAAATTGGACATCAAGATCGAACTTCGGAATTCGATAAAGTGAGAAGACTCCTGGATTAGTCTCTTAGATTGAATATCAAGATTGAAATTTGGAATTGAATCAGAAGACTTAACTTTGAAATTGATTGTCAAGATTGGATTTGAGGATTGAATTCCGGAATTCATTTTTGGAATTGGGTTTTGGGATTGGATTCCAAGATTTGACTTCGGGATAGAATTTCAGGATTGGTATTGGGAATGGATTTTAAGATAGTTTTTAAGGATTGGTTTTGGGAGTGAATTTTAGGATTAAATTTCGTGATTTCATTTCGGGATTGTATTATTGACTTTGAATTTTGAGATTGGATTTTGGAATTGGATTTCTGTATAAGATAACGGAATTAAATATTGGAATTGGATCTCAAGATTGGACTTTGTGATTGGATTTCAGGTTTGGATTATTGGAATAGATTTCGGGTTTGAATTTTGGGAAAAGATTTCAAAATTGGTTCGTTGATTGAATTCCGGGGGTGGATCTCGAGACATGAATTTCCGGCTGTGGTTTTCGGCTCGATATCTATTTCAAAAATTGATTTGGGAATCGAATCTTGGATTCTGATTTCGGGATGAACTTGTGGACTCAACTTTGAAATTGTTTATCATGTTTTATTTTGCAACTAGATTTCAAGATTGGACATCGAGATCGAACATCAAGATTGGACTTCGGAATTTTATAAAGAGATATAATTTCTGGATTAGTCTCTTAGATTGGATTTCATGATTGGAATTTAAAATTGTATCGGGAGATTGTACATCGAAATTAAATGTCGAGATTAGATTTGAGAATTGAATTATGGAATTCATTTTCTGAATCAGGTTTTGGTATTGTATGACTAGAATGAACTTCAGGATTGTATTGTAGAATCAAATTGGTTTTAAGAATGGATTTTAAGATAAGGTTTCAGGATTGATTTTGGGAGTTAGGAATAGATTTAGAGATTTCATTTTGGGATGGTATTTTGGAATAAGATTTTGATATTAAATTTCAGGATTGGATTTGAGGATTGAATAACGGGATTAAAGGGTGTTTCGATCAAAATTTGGTCGACTTAAACTTGACGCATTTCCTTTCATCGTACATTTGAAAAAAATTGCACACCCCTCATTTTGAAGCTGAGTGCGTACAGCATCTTGCATCTATTATGATTTTGAGATTAGCACTTCAGTTATCGAAATTTCGTCGAATAAAGAGAAGCAACGCATCAAAATTTTGCACGTGCATGTCGAAAATCCAAACTACTCTCACGCCAAGTTGGCGAAATTGTTGAATGTGGCTAAATCAACTGTTACCAACGTATTAAAAGTGTTCGGTGAACGTTTGTCGACAGCCAGGAAAGATTGATCGGGGGAAAATCGAAAGCCGGAGGCCACAGCGACGACAAAAAGAGTTGCCCGCTGTTTCGAGCGGAACCCCAACCTCTCCGTCCGAGATGTCGCAAAGAAGCTAGGAGTGGCGCTTTCAACCGTGGATAGAGCTAAAAAACGAGCTGGACTGTCGACTTACAAGAAAGTTGTGACTCCAAATCGCGACGATAAACAAAACACGTCGGCCAAAGCACGATCGCGAAAGTTGTATACGACGATGCTGACGAAGTTTGATTGCGTGGTACAGGACGATGAAACTTACGTCAAGGCAGACTTTAAACAGCTTCTTGGACAAGAATTTTACTCGGCAACCGGACGGGGAAAGGTGGCAGACATTTTGAAGCACATTAAACTGTCAAAGTTCGCGAAGAAATATCTGGTGTGGCAGGCCATCTGTACCTGTGGCTTGAAGAACAACGTTTACATTGCGACCGGAACCGTCAACCAGGAAATTTATCTGAGCGAGTGGCTACAAAAATGCCTACTGCTTTTCCTGAAGCGACACAATTGTTCCTTTCTATTTTGGCCGGATTTGGCATCTTGCCATTACGGAAAAAAAGGCCATGGAGTGATATGCTGCCAAAAAGGTTCAAGTGGTACCCAAGGACAAGAACCCTCCCAACACGCCAGAGCTCCGTCCAATCTAACAATATTGGGCCCTCGTCAAGCGGAACCTTATGAAGACTCAAAAAGCTGTTGTGAGCGAGAAACAGTTCAAGGCAAACTGGCGTTCTGCGGCGAATAAAGTGGACAAGGAGACTGTACAAAATCTTATGGCAGTTGGCTTTTAGGCTAATAGGTCTTTAAGATTTTGGACTCTTTTTGTCTTTTTTGTTATCTTTAGGAATAAATACAACACGAATTTGCCACCAAATTTTTGGAATATGATTTAGCAGCAAATTGGCTTTAAACATTTCAGTTAAACAGGGAGCTAGTATTCCTTTACCTTGTTGAATCATCACAGGACGAATTCCATCATTGCCTGGTGATTTAAATGGTTCAAAAGAATGTAATGCCCATTCAACTCTAGGTTGAGTAAAAATACGACTTGCTAGATCTTGCGTGTCTTCCCTGGTCGGTTGCCCAGTTATTATTGTAATATCATTGAGTTCCTTGAAAACTCCTGAGCTAGTACTTTCTAACCCAGTATGTGAACTCAATGAAGTCGTTTCTTCACTCAAAACCGGTAGAGATCCTGGAAAGTGTACTACTACTAAATGGTTAAGGTTTGACATCATTGGTTTATTGAACCTCTTCTCCCAACCCAAATGCCCGCACCTTTGCCTTGACCCCTTTCATCAAATTTTGGGCAATGATAGGACCGACTTGCTTACTTACTTTTAACCACACTTTCTTTAGTTCAAGTTCATTTTCTATCAGTTTTGGAGTTTTAACGAGCTTTGCCTTCATGATTGCCCAAAAATTTTCAATTGGGCGAAGTTCCGGAGTGTTTGGAGGGTTGACGCCTTTTGGTACAAAAACTACATTATTATCTTTGTACCAGTCTAAGACGATAGTGGCAAGATGCCAAATCCGGCCAAAACAGTGTCGGGCCATCGTGAGATCTCAAGAAGGGCAGAAGTCGTTTTTGGAGGCATTCGTCCTTGTAGATTTGTCCGTTGACGGTCCCAGAGGTGATGAAGGGCTGACTCATTTTACCACATCCGCAGATCGCTTGACAGACAAGGAATTTTTTGGCGAATTTCGACAGTTTCTTCTTCCGTACACTCTCCGGAACGGCCAACTTAGAGGTGGCGACGTAGTGTTCCTGTCCTGACATTTGTTTGGTGTCGGCTTTAATGTAGGTCTCATCGTCCATCACAATGCAGAACGGTTTTGTGAGCCACTCCCTGTACAGTTTTCTTGCACGAGTTTTGGCCACCGAGTTCTGTTTATCGCTCCGGTTCGGTGCCTTCTGGACCTTGTACACATGTAATCCAGAACGTTTCATTGTTTTCTGCACAAAACAAACTGAAACTTTCGCCTTTTTTCGCAACATCCCTGATCGAAATGTTGGGATAACGCTTAAATTGGTTCAATACCATCCTGGCCTTCTCCGGATTTGATGTGCCACGTTTTTTGCCACTACCATTTTTCCGCTTGGTTGTCTTACGGTCCTTGAACGTTTTGATCACATGAGATACGGTTGAATGTGCGATTCCGAGCTGTTTTCCGATCCATCGAAGAGAAGCGTTTGGGTTTTCGAAGTGAGTGCCCCAAATTTGTTGGCGCACTATTTCTTCATTCGAAGCCATCACTGAAATCACTCGACCGATTTTCACGAAACTCATTACACAATTGACACAACACAATGAAATACATTCAGTTAAAATTTCAATAATTTTTAACCCACGCGCTTAAAAGTTACGAACAATTGCGTGTGTCCAAATTTCATCGAATACAGTCTTTAGTAGAGATCCCAGTTGGTTTTCCTGGGGTCTCTGAAAGTTTCTTTGATAATGTCGTTCACTTTATATTCAAATAATATATGTTTGTGATCTGATAGAGATATTTCATCAGAAACATGCCAATTATGTATTTTTCCGAGAGTGTGTTATGACAGAGTGTTAAATCTAGAACTTCTTGTCTTATGGAGTTCATGAAGGTATTATTAGTTCCTTCATTTCAAATGTCTTTGTTATCATTTGTTACATATTCTAGTAAACACTCACCTCTTATGTTGATATCTGTGCTGTTCCATATTGTAGGATGTGCGTTTGCATCACACCCGATAATAAATGCTTTATTTTGCGATTTACAGAACGCTATGAATGCGCAAACATCAGGAGGAGGTACCTCTTCTACGTCGCCAGGAAAATATGCAGATGCTACGTAGATTTCTGTTTTTCCACGCGAAGTAGGAATTTCCATAATTGC
This sequence comes from Aedes koreicus, assembly GCA_024533555.2. Classification (NCBI taxonomy): domain Eukaryota; kingdom Metazoa; phylum Arthropoda; class Insecta; order Diptera; family Culicidae; genus Aedes; species Aedes koreicus. The sequence continues at coordinate 70,533 of JAHHFK020000952.1, read as the reverse complement.
CGCTACAATGTCCCGTTTAACAAACTCTGTAATGGGTAGCATTTTAACATTTTCATTTACAAGAATAGCAGATCTTGGAATCTGTTGTGTTTCATCAAAGATCAACTAACATGATTTAGTATCAATGCCTAATATTTTTCCATGATTTGACCATGGCTCCTGGATAAAGGCAATATCCAGCTTATTTTGAATAAATCTCTTGCAAAGTACAGCACTTGCACCCTTTGCATGATGGAGATTTATTTGGATGAATTTAGTGCTGTTTTGACTATTGAATGTAATGATTAGGAAATTATTATTTGGGTTCATCTTTTCGTTCCCCAGCAACAGCTTTGCGGGTTGATTTTTGGCTGTTGGAATGCTAATCTTCCTGTATTCAGGATTTGAAACAGTACGGCCTTTACTTTGAACCAAGGTCAGTCCTGAGACATTCTAACTAGTGGTGCTTGAACCCACTTTATGGTCTCCAGTTTTATCATTAATCCTTGTACTGATGCTATTGGCCTCATTTGTTTTAATTAGAATCCTTTCACTGTTTTGAGAATCACTCGGTCCTGGGACATTCTGATCAATGGTGTTTTTGCCCATGTTATCATCTCCAGTATCGCAGATCCTTGTAACACTGTTAGCTATTTTTTCCGATTCTGTTTTCCTAGGAATTTTCTTTCTAATAGGAGCGTTCCCAAATTTATAGTCCAAGACAAATTCGCATTCTTTTAGCGCTTTCATTGATGTCCCATCAACGCTGAACGTAAGTTCCACATAACGTTTATTAATGGCAAAGGGTAAATGCACCCTTTTTTTTGGGTAAATGCTCCTTAAACTTTGGAAAAATGCTCCTTAGATGCGTTTTCCCGGTATAATGCAATCGGAGGTATTAACCTTCTGGTTAGCGCTTTCCGGGTGTTTTGACGGGTCTTCAGTTTCTTCAAGATTGTATAGTTTTGATGGGTTTTAAGTTTCTGAATTTAAGAGTCGTCAAAACAAAATTAAGACTCTTCAAAATGAAATTAAGACTCGTCAAAATGAAATTTAAACCCGTCAAAACTACCTCAAAGATTGTAGAGCGAAGCTCCGCTATACAATCTTGAGGAAACTTAAGACCCGTCAAAACATCCGGCAAGTGCTAACCAGAAAGTAAATACTTCCGATTGCATTATACCGGGCAAACGCATCTAAGGAGCATTTTTCCAAAGTTAAAGGAGCATTTCCCCAAAAAGAAGGGTGCATTTACCCTGCTGCCGTTTATTAATTATTTTCCTCATAAATATTTTCCAGCTGTCAACTACTAAACCTTCATTTTGAGCTTCTAGAAGAGCAAGAATGTCTTTGTTGCTGTCTTCTGCACTCATGGGAAAGAACCCTATTAATTGTCCCCTCCCAAGGGACTATACTAGAAATTATTTTTTTTATCCAGTCAGATGTTTCCTGGTTCTTACAAATCAGAATTAGGTAACCTGGCCTAAACAAGCAATTGCCAAATTTGGGCTTAACCTTTTCTTTCCGTTGATGTACCACTTTGTTTAAAACAGCTTTTTGTGTTGCAATCAACTGCTGCAATGTTAGTTCCGAGTTTGGGTAGTCTTTTGGAAGTATGCCCACTTTCACACCGTTTAGCACATCCCTATACAATGGTTTAGTTCTACCCTCTGTATTTTTGGACTGTCTAATCAAATCCAAACGATTCTGTACCGATGTCGCACCCAATGGCAGTTTCGATCCCATGGGACGACCCTGTTTTTTTTGGGCGCGGATTTTCACCACTGCTGTTAGACTCACTGTTTCGAAAACGCTTGGTTGGATCCGAATTGGGAGTGAGCAAAGGCAAGATAGCCAGATAACGGGCTTCTTCAGGATTGACCCCATTTTCAATTAAACGTTTATATTGTTTTTTCCCAGCCCCACTTAAAGGTTTCATTGACTCGCTATTCAGTTTAGTACCATTTCGGTCCTGCCTGGATAGGGTAGTCAAAACATCTCCTGGTGGTGTTGAAAGTAAAGTTACATTCATTCCATCCTCATCCGAGTCACTAGCATCATCATCCTTACCTCGTTGCCTCTCTTGGCGAGGTGTTTTCAAAATAGACGAAGAGCAAGATAGTTTATCGTCAGCCGATTCCCTTTACAGATTTTCCTCTTCAATATCCATTAGCTTATCATCTCCCATTTTAATTATCAAAAATGGTTTTACTCTTCATCTGCTTCCTGGCAAAGTGTTTTGCAATAAGGAGTGTATCGTATATAAGCTATCCACATACATTTGCGTTGTACGCATGTATTTGTGATGGTTTTTTATGCTCTGAACACTGCATGCTGTGCGTTTGACTGTCAGCTTTCTTTTGTTTACTTGTTTATGCGGTTCAAATTCTGCGTTTTCAAAATGTCGCGTAAAAAAAAAATTCGTGAAGGAACAACTTAAATTTCATCCGGTCTTCATTATGTTCAAGTTTAACCTCGTACAATAGAGGATCAATTTTTTGTATGAATAAAATATCGGTTTTCAACATAATTTGAAAGAAAGTTTGTGGATAGCTTATTTTCGATACACTCCTTACATGTCTAATCGAAGCAAAACAAAAGGCTATTTTGCAGGAAGACAGGGTTCGAGATATTGAGAACGATCCTGCAATCGATTGGTCGTTAACATTTGGCAAGTAAGTTTTACTTATAATGAAATTGATGATTTTTTCTTAGAATTTCTTAGGTTAACAAGTAGCGTCAGATTGCATGGCTATGTATACTTTTTTCTTATTCAAAACTCCGATTGTTCTGAAATAGAACATGGTTAAGGTAGCCTACACCCTCGGGAATCTTGTCCAAGGATTTTGTTCTCATGTTATTTTTAAGGGGTGAGATTGACGGAATTTCGAAACGGGAAATCAAAAATCCGGCCACATTTAACATGCACTGGGATTAAAATCCAGCGAATTTCAAGGTATGAGATTACCATTAATTGAGAAATAAACTGAAATTGTAGTGAATACTGGCGAATAAAACACAACTATCTATCTATGCTTAAGTAATGTATTACCTTCAAACTTTCATATTTTCTTCATGTTTGACGAATCGGTAAATTTGCTAATGGTATTTCATAAATAATAGGAAATGTAATGTGCCATCCAGACTAGAAGCTATATCACTTGATATAAAGTAGCTTGATATCAATGTTCGTATATCTAGGTTTCACTGAAAATAATGTATCTGACGTCTCATATCAAGATCCATTATATCAAGTTAATAGCTCGTAGTCTGAATGGGGTCTAAAACAAAAAAAAGTTCATTTCCACAACTTGATAGCATTTTAGTCAGGCGTGCGAAAGTTCAAAAACCATCTATAACGATCAGGGTAAATTAACAGTGATTGGACATACCAGATTTTTGAATTGAATAGTCAAGACTGTATATACAAGAGGTGTTTATTAAATTTAATAAATATCGACACTAATATCACCGAAAGACCTTATTGGCAAAAAATTTGCAGGAGGAGACAAATGTGGATTTTCACCGAAACATGCATTTCGACGTTTCAAACTTCATAATTATATAACTAGTCTACTTCAAGCCTAGAAATAGCCCAATGACTATAATGACCATTCCGGGACAATCTGGATGCCCCAGGGGACCCGTTTAGGTGGAGACAAATACATATTTTAGCCGAAACATACCTTTCGACGTTACAAGCTTCATGATTTTTGTTGAGTAGTCTGCTTCTAGCCTAAAAATTGATCAATGACCATATTGGCCATTCTTAGACAACCCGGATGCCCTGGAAGAACCGTTTAGGAGGGGAAAAATACAGATTTTCGCCAAAACATGCCTTTGTGCAAGCCGGCTCAAACTTCACGATTTTTCATGAGAAGTATACGTTCAGCCTTGAAATGGACCAATGATCATATTCACTATTCTGGGAAACTCAAAATAGCCCGGGAGCCATTATGCCTTTTGACGGCTCAAACTTCATGATTTTTTGTAAACAATCTACTTCTAGTCATTAAATGGATGAATGAGCATATTGACCATTCCGTGACAACCCGGATACTCGGAGGGAACCCTCCAGGAGGAACATATCTAAATTTCGACCATGCATGAAGATATTGACAAAGCAGCTATGGTCATTCATTCACGCTGAGAGCCATTGTCAAAGGAAACCTTGTATATTTTATATTTCCTATCTTGTCAATGCCCAACATGTGCTGTTTTCATTATTTGCTAAGTTGGTAACAAAATTAAACAAATTCAGTAAATTATATCCATGGAGCAGGCAAAGTGTATAAGCATTCACTTCCTCAACTGTCTGGTTAACAACCAGGGTGGACCACCCCCACCGCTCGACCACGCTTCGCCACTGCTCATAAATGAGTAAAAATGATAAACTAAGAAAGCTACGTCAATTGGATCAGTTTTTCTTTGATTTTGAAAACTCACCGTGCTGTTTACCGAATTTTTTAGATTTCGGTATTTTCGGTAGCCAGGTCAGTAATCAAGTGCGTGAACTTCCAGAATCAGCAAAACGAAACCAATTGGTATTGCTTTCTTTGTTAACTATTTTTACTCAGTTATAAGCACGTTGGGACCTTTTAAAATATTTCAATTTGATTTGAGAACAACAATTGAAAAGCAATCAAATTTACCAGTAATCAGCCCTAGGTGCCACAAAGTTCTCATCTTGGCCCATTACTATTTATTATACTGCTGATTTTGAATCACCTGATTGAACCAATATTGGATGCGGGACCAATTCTCATCACCAATTGCTATTACTCAGCCGTACAAGAGCCAAATGACTTCAAATTCTGTTCATGAATAGTTTCAAAAATCAAATCATTCGGTTTCAATACGGCTGAGCAATAGCGATTAGCGACAGGAATTGACCCACTGCCGAGCTGGCCCCGCACCCTATGCTGACGAGTTGTCACCAAGGCTTCAAGTTTTCACCTCATATTTACATGTTTGCGTTCACTCCACAAATATAGCCACTACAACGGGTCAAAAAAACTTGGCACCTTCAGCCCCCCTCTACGCTTCCTTTATTTTTTACTACGATATTTTTTTATTTTTTTGATCAGGCTCATAAGTCCAGCATGTACAATCAACGTTGAAATTATTATTGATTTTCCAAAGATTGAAACGATCAAAACAACAGATGATCTTTCTGATATTTCTTAGGGTCAAGGATCAATTTACAGGGTGCGACAGAAAATAATGTGAAAATGTGTGAAAATGTTCAAACTTGAGTATTGGGTTAATTTGTGTAGCTAGTGACTAATTTCTGTCGAAAGTGTATTTGTTTATGTTTACTTTCAAGTGCTGCATCCAAACATTCTATTTGTTTTATTGCAAATTCGTCAAAATGTTCGCGAAAGAAGTGATCACCAGTTTGTTGCTCGCCCAGCAGAAGCCGAAAGAGATTGCCAAGGTGGTAGGGTGCCAGTTGGAAACAGCTTACCGCACAAAAAAAGTCCCTGCAAGATGGTCCAAAGCAGCGGAAGCCGGAAGGCGGACGTCCGCGGATCAAATCGATCCGTGCAAAAATTGCTCGCAACCCGGTGCGTTCCAACAGCCGCACGGACCGGTTCATTTCACCGCAGAAAATGGAGAACGTTCCGAAAAAAGTGAAATTCTTATTTCAAACCAAACATCCGGCAGGTGTTTGGCTTGGTGGCTTCCAACGGTTTGAAATTGCCGCCTGTTATCATTGATGCTGGAGTTAAAATCAATACCAAAGTGTATATCGGTATTTTAAAGGAACAACTGCTTCCCTGGGTGAAAGCCAACTTTTCCGAGGACCAAAACGTTGTCCTACAGCAGGATGGAGCGCCGTGTCACACGTCCAATCGAACCCAACAATGGTTGAACGAGAACATGAAGTTTTGTCCAGTCCAGATCTTAATCCGTTGGATTATTCGATTGGAGCATATGTTGAAGCACGAGCCTGCAAAACATCACACCCTTGTGTGAAAACCCTGAAGTCAACCATAACACGCACATGGCAGTCAATGTCGGAGGACGACGTCCGAAAGGCATGCTCTGGCTTCCGGCGTTGGCTCGAGGATGTTATTAATAAAAATGGAGGACATATTGAATAAATTTGTTTAAAAGGACTTTATAAAGATAACTGAACTCGAAAATTTTGATATTATTGCTTGAATTAGTTGAAAATGGGATTTGAAAGAAATAGAACAAATTTTCGCATTATTTTCTGCCGCACCCTGTAAAAAATCGAAAATCGACATCAAAACGATTGATCTCGTAAAGAGCAATCCAAGATCACCAAGAACCAAGATCGTATGTAAATAAAGGCAACTGTCATAGATCTCCTCCTAAGGGGTTCCCCCGGGGCATCCGGATTGTCCCGGAATGTCCAATATGGTTATTGGTCCATTTCAAGGCTAGAAGTAGACTATTTATGAAAAATCTTGAAGTTTGAACCGTCGAAAAGTATGATCCGATGAAAATTTGTATCTGTCGCCGCCTCACGGATCGTGACAAAACATGCCCTCTTCCGGCACAGATTCCTTGTGGCGAATCGGGTCAAAAAGGGCAGTACTCACCAGAAACTGAAAACTCTAATCAGCATTTTGATTGCAAAGAAATTGGTTATATAACTTTTCCACGATGTGAATTTGAAATCAGGGTCAATATGACCCGAAACACCTTATTCGTCACAAAATGTTAACACCCAAGGACGATTAAGGATGCTAGAAGTTGTCGCCATGTTCAGATTGAAGAATATTGTGAATCAAGTGAACTCCGTGTGTTATGACGCGTTTTTATTTTGTAAGTCTGCAACTTTAATTTGCTATTTGATTTTACTGCCCGTCAAGGCAATTCATTGACGGGCAATGAAATTCAATCTGTTAAAAAATTCATTTAACATGGAATACTCGTTTTAAAATCTCTCACGGAAGAACACATATTTTAACTTGGTACTGGTCGTGACGCGTGAAACTGACTGCGTTCAAAATAGGTCTGATTTTGATATAAAAATCAAAGACAACGATCTCGTTAATTTCAGGCTTTCAAATCTCAAGCCTAGTGTTTTTTTTTCAACGCATTTTGGATTTAGATTTGAGGTTATCAAATATATTCCAGAAGCTGTTGTAAATGTAGCATCCGGAACGTGATTTTGAGTGTGACAGTATTTATTATTTTGGAATTCAAGGTAGGATTTAACAATGCATCAAATAGAACGTACATTTAAGGTATTTACGTGCAACAAGGATTACATCACTAGTAATATTCATTATTTTTAAGAGTATATGATATTTGTGTGTGTGTGTGTGTGTGTGTGTGTGTGTGTGTGTGTGTGTGTGTGTGTGTGTGTGTGTGTGTGTGTGTGTGTGTGTGTGTGTGTGTGTGTGTGTGTGTGTGTGTGTGTGTGTGTGTGTGTGTGTGTGTGTGTGTGGTTTAATTATAAGTTCTCCACTAAAATGATGGAAGTCAACTCTTGATAACTCTTGAAATGGCCTTAAAATTTAATAAGGAACTCATTCACATGAACCACCATCATTCACGAAGTTGGTGAAATTCAAATTAGAGAAAAATATGGAGAACAAACCATGCAAAAGTCCATGGTAAAGACACAAGAATGAAACAAAACTCGCTAAGCTTATACACTGGCTCGGTCAACCGACTGCATAACTAATGGCTGCAATTTGTTTGCCTCTGCTAGTAACTAACCTGATCTACTATCTGCAACTAATCCACAATGTTCAACTAGGAACTACCACGAACCTAACCTAACGTTTTCATTTACAAAAAAAGGATAATAATTGCCGATTTTTCATGGGTTTACCTTAACCCGCACTGACGAAACTACCCATGCAACATCAATCATAGTAACCCATGAGTCAGCAGACAAAATTTGACAGCTCTATCAGTTGAACTCTAACCGTGATGGCAAAAATAGTGAACCAACTCCGTTCAGAAGTATGCGCGTTCAAAGAACGGCACCCCGCCGCGTCAAAAACGGACATCGTGCGGCACTTTGTAGACGCCGGATACGCCCGTTCCGGCAACTACAACATCTTGGCACTATTAGACAACAATCAGAGCATCGAAAGAAAGCCCGGTTCCGGACGACCGACGACCCTGAGTGACAAAAAGATCCAAAGGATGCTGAAGAGGAAGATCGAGGGAAAAGTGGCTAATTCGCTGCGTGCGCTTGGCCGGGAGGTTGCTTCAACCGGCCAAACAGTGAAACAGTACCTGGCGAACATGAACATATATGTCAGGAAGCGGAAGTCGCGTCCACTGGTTTCGGAGCTGCAGGCAATGACGCAGCGGCAGCGGCTGAACAAGATGGTCAACTCGATTTTCCCGGCGAATCGCGACGTGGCGGTTGTGATGGACGACGAGACCTATCTCACCCTGGATGGCAACGACTGGCAGGGCACTTCGTATTTTACTTTCCCCACGAAGGAAGTGAGCTCCGAGGTGAAGTTCATTTCACACACCAAGTTCCCCAAAAAGGTGCTGCTGTGGCTGACAATCAGCGAGAAGGAGGTGTCAAAGCCGCTCTTCTTTTGCTCCAGACTGGCCGTGAACGGGGAAATTAATAGTACGAAATGCCTGCCGGAAGTGGCGTCGTTCATCAAGAAATACCATAAGAGCGAGAACGCGGTGTTCTGGCCAGATCTCGGCCCACTACTCGAAGCGATCGTTGGAGGAAATGGAGCGGCTGAAATTGATAAATAAAACGAAGCAAGAACACAAAAACATGCCTACACGCATGTTTTCGTCCGCCATGGCGAATGTTCTGGTTAACTACCGGAACCCTCGTCGGGAAAACATTGTTTTTATTTGTACGTGACATCAATAGCTTGGCTAACCACTAAATTAACCGGTAAATCAGTGCACAATGGATTCGTGATTGTAGTAATGTTGTCAAAATATTGATAGTTCGGTCTATTTCACTACTCTTAATATGTTTTTTTTAATAATTGATATGATTTTTTACCTTTAAGCTCCCAAATATAATAATTGAAAGCAATTTGTTTTTTTTAAATAGTTATATGTTAAGGTTTTGATACTTTTCGATTTTTAAATTTTTCAATCTAAATTTTTTTTTATAAAGGGTGATACGGTCAAAATTTGGTCAAGGGAAAACGCGTGTAAATCGGTGAAACCGTTTATTTAAAAAATCAAATTAAATTTCTTTTTCAAGTTCAATTAGTATAAAATTCAGGAAAAATATTCAGTTAGGCTTCCGCTTTTCCAAATCCGAATTGCCGGGCCTTACGCATGACCCCTGCCATCAGATTTTGTACAGCCACCTTGTCCACCTTCTTCGCCGCAGAAAGCCAGTTTGCCTTGAACTGCTGCTCGTCCTTAGCAGTTTTTTTGGTCTTCTTTAGGTTCCGCTTGACAATAGCCCAGTATTTCTCAATTGGGCGGAGCTCTGGCGTGTTGGGAGGGTTCTTGTCCTTGGGAACCACCTGCACGTTGTTGGCGGCGTACCACTCCATGGCCTTTTTACCGTAATGGCAAGATGCCAAATCCGGCCAAAACAGTACGGAACAACCGTGTTTCTTCAGGAAAGGCAGCAGACGTTTATTCAAACACTCTTTCACGTAAATTTCTTGGTTGACAGTCCCGGAAGCTATGAAAATGCTGCTTTTCAAGCCACAGGTACAGATGGCTTGCCAAACCAGATATTTCTTTGCGAACATTGACAGTTTCGTGTGCTTGAAAATATCTGCTACCTTTCCCCTTCCTTTTGCCGTATAAAACTCCTGTCCCGGAAGCTGCTTGTAGTCGGCTTTGACGTAGGTTTCGTCGTCCATTACCACGCAGTCAAACTTCGTCAGCATCGTCGTGTACAGCCTCCGGGATCGCGCTTTGGCCGTCGTATTTTGTTTATCATCGCGATTTGGAGTCACTACCTTCTTGTAAGTCGATAGTCCGGCTCGTTTTTTGGCTCGATGCACGGTTGTAGACGATACACCCAGCTTATTTGCGGCATCTCGGAGAGATAGGTTAGGGTTTCGCTTGAAACTACCGGCAACTCTCTTTGTCGTCTCAGCGGCTTCCGGTTTTCGATTTCCCCCCGATCCAGACTTCCTGGCTGTCGACAAACGTTCCCCAAACACTTTAATTACATTTGTAACGGTTGATTTGGCAACTTTTAGCGATTTTGCCAACTTTGCGTGCGAGTAGCTGGGATTTTCGCGATGCGCGAGCAAAATTTTGATACGCTGCTCTTCTTGCTTGGACGGCATTTTGACAACTGAAGAGTGAATTCCAAAATCAAAATAGGAGCAACATTCTACACACACACACCTTCAAAATGAGGGGTGTTCAGGTTTTTTAAATGCAAAATTGAAAGAAATACGTCAAGTTGATATTGACCAAATTTTGACCGTATCGCCCTTTATTTGTTTTTTTTTGTTATTTTCAGATTTCAGAATAGAGCAAATGAAGGGTTTGGTGAGTTTTCTTCTATTATTGTCAGGGGGGTTTTCAAAAACTGATTGCGCACATATTTTGCGAGAAGATGAACAGATTGTAAAAAGAAGAATATTGTGGCCGAGCATTAAATTTTACATTTAGTCTTAGCATTTTGTATTCTCAGATTTTTAGACTTAAACATTTTTTTAAATTGTTAAATTCTTAGATTTTTAGATTTTAAGATCTTAGATTTCTAGATTTTTAGATTTTTAAATTGTTATATTTTTAGATTTTTAGATTTTGGATATTAAATTTTGATTTTCTTTTAGTATATTAGATGTTTTGATTATTCAATTAAATTGTTTCACATTTTACTTCCTCAACCGTTGAGCAAGGATTGCAACGGGAGTACGAGGCAGGATATATTCGGTCCTTTATTCGTAGTGGTACCAGTTCTGATAGCGATTGATAGGTTTTAACCGAATGATGTAAAATGGAATGTTTGTCATCCTCATTTCAAATGATTTGCGTTATAGGGCTTTTCCAATGCAATACGCATTCCACTTTGGGATGACGATTTTCCATACAGCGTGCGTTCAAATTTGAACGGGAGGTCAATGCACTTCGCGTATTATTATTTGTTCAACATTAGAAGGATAATCATCTGGTTTCTAGAAAATCGGCCTCCGCCTGCATTTATCATTCGAAAATGCGATTTCAATGTTTTGATATCAACCGACGGAGGATTCATTCGATAAAAGGAGGATGTTTGGGTTCAGTGCAGGAAAAGTACCCTATAGAGATAGTAAAGCATTAGTAGTCGAAGTGCAATTATGTTCATCTACTGTTGATTAAAATCCGCAGATAATGTTGAAGTAATCTGCAATAACTTTATTAGTCCAGTCGTGTGAAAGTCAAAGAAGACGATCCATGAATCCAAAAAAAAAAAAACTCCTTGAGAATATCCATGTTTGTTGAAACAAACATAGTTTTGGTGATGGACCATCTCGAATAACTTATGAGAAAGGCGTGTTTCTTAAGTTGTTAGCCACTCATGAAATTAAATTTAAAATATCTCGAAAACGGTTACCTTTAGGGAGATCATTAACTTATATATTTCGAATGAAAATTTGATGTTGAAGTATATTTTGGCATTGAAAAGTACTTTTGATAAACATAAATTAATTTTATCAAATTCTCTAAAAAGCTGCTATTAAGAAAACTTTTTTATCAATTTTTTGTCCATGTTGTTCTTGCTTATTCATTCTGTTTCCTGCAACCAAGTGCCAATATCTAGAACTAGATTTTAGAGAAAAATACCACAACCGTGCCAAAGTGAATTTTGATTCGGTGTGCAGGCTTACTTTGTAAATGAATCGGTGTAAGAAGAGTGTATTAGACGCAGATATCTGACACGTCGTCGACGGCCGGGCTGATGTGGACGAGTGCCGACGGCAGCAGCTGCGGGCCCAGCAGGACTTGGCCATCTAGGACATTGAGGAGAGCTGGTTTGCAAAGCAACACATAATTTGTTTCTACCATATTTTGAAGACAATATCTAATATCCTGTTTTATTTTATTTTGTCTATTTTGTTTTGTTTTGTTTTTCGTTGTGCTTGTCTATTTTCAGTCACATTGGAGCGGTCTATTGCTTTTGGCGGATAGTGTAGGTATGTACTTTCAGCGTATCATTAACCAAAACGAACCCTGCTGCTAACCTTTCCCAAACTATCCAACATCCCAGTGATTTCTCGTGGATGTGCAGAGGATTTCTCGGCTTCCTTCAAAGCGAGTATCATGTCAACACGGTCCTTCCCATTCCCTACTTGACCAGCATTCGGGCACGGCCGGCGCCGGTATTGCTTTATAATGGGTCACCAGTTTTTACACATTGAAGATGTATGTTAGTCCCAAACATCATCTGTTGGTTCTTTGTGCAAATACAGCTGATCTGGCAATAACGAAATTGCATCCGTTGGCGGTCAATCATGCTCATGCATGCTCATGCTCAATTTTTTGTCGATGTTGTTCTTTCCTTTAACCCTTATGTGATCGACAGGGTACCCGGGTACCTTTTCATGTTTTACATTACGAAATTTCATAGTTTATTTTAAAACAGGAAGCTGAAATTCAGTGACATCTTAAAAACAGTTGAAAGGCATCTTTTTGCACAAAAATATTTCGTATAGTAGCAACGGGGCCGAAGGGGGGGACTTCGATTTTTTTACCCCTTAAGTAAACGATAGGGTACCCGGGTACCCACCATATTCAAATGATTATAACTCTGGCAATTATTGACCGATTTTAATTCTTTTGGCACCATTAGATTCAAAAATTCATTCGCCTCAGGGTCATTATCAGCAAATACCATTTACGGAGACACTATTTGGAAACATCTATTGAATTTCCGGGAATGGATGTAAAAATCTTTGGAATAATTTCTAGTAACTATTCCTATTCCATTGCGGGCCATATGCCGACTTGTTCCTGCAACGGCCATTCTGTAACAGGTTCCCGTGAGGCCTCGAGTGGCCATGAACATAATTAGAAGGAAACCCTGGCAATATGGGTATCAAAATTCATGAAATTTCGCCAGTAGAATATTTCTCAACGTTTTATGGCAATCTGATGATTTGTCCTAGGACCTGTCAATCCGGGACAGGTTCCCGTGAAGCCTCGAGTGGCCATGAACACTTTCAGAAGGAAACCCTGGCAATGTGGGTATCAAAATTCATGAAATATCTTCAGTAGGATATTTCTCAACGTTTTGTGGCTAGTTTTTTTCATGGTCACTCGTGGCCCCACAGGAACCTGTTCCAAGATGACCGTTCCGATGACAAATTATCAGATAACCAAAAAACGTTGAGAAATAGCTTTCTGGTTTATATTCATGAATTTTTAAACCCATACTGTCAAGGTTTCTTTCTAAATATGTAAAAGGCTACTCGAGACCAACCGGAACTTGTTCCGGAATTACCGGTCCGAGAACAATGAATTTTTATACCCACACTACCAGGATTTCCTTCTTAACATGGAAATGGCCAGTTGAGGCCAAACGGAAACCTATTCCGGAATGATAAGTCCGAGGATAAATCATAAAATGGCCACCTTACGTTGGGAAATATGCTACTGGAGAAATTTCATGAATTTTGATATTGCCAGGGTTTTCTTCTAAATATGTTCATGGCAACTCGAGGCCCAACAGGAACCTGTTCCGGAAAGACAGGTCCTAGTACAAATCATCAGATTGCCAAAAAACGTTGTGAAATATCCTACAGGCGAAATTTTATGAATTTTGATACCCATATACCCAGGATTTCCTTCCAATTATGTTCATGGCCACTCTAGGCCCCACAAGAACCTGTTTTGGAAAGACAGGTCTTAGTAAAAATCATCAGATTTCCACAAAACCTTGAGAAATATCCTACTGGCGAAATTTCATGAATTTTGATACCCATATAGCTAGGGTTTCCTTCTAATTATGTTCATGACCACTCTAGGCCCCACGGCAACCTGTTCCAAAAAGTCAAGACCATGAACAAATCATCAGATGGCCACAAAACGTTGAAAAATATCCTACTGGCGGAATTTCATGAATTTTGATGCCCATATTGCCAGGGTTTTCTACTGAAAATGTTCATGGCCACTCGAGGCCCCATGGGAACCTGTTCCGGAAAGACAGGTCCTAGGACAAATCATCAGATCACCACTAAATGTTGAGAAATAGCCTACTGGCGAAATTTCATGAATTTTGATTCCCATACATCCAGGGTTTCCTTCCAATTATGTTCATGGCCACTCGAGGCCCCACGGAAACCTGTTACAAAATGGCCGTTGCAGGAACAAGTCGGCATATAACCCATAATGGAGTAGAAATAGTTTCTAGGAATTATTCCAAAGATTTTTACATCCATTCCCGGAAATTCAATAGATGTTTCCAAATAGTGTCTCCGTACCGGACCACTGCCCCGAAAACCCGGATTTACGGGAACCAGATAAAGTTAAATGGTCATTGCCGATAATGACCCTAAAGCGAATGAGTTTTTGAATCTGACGATGCCAAAATAAATAAAATCGGTCAATAATTGCCAGAGTTATAATCATTTGAAATTGGTGGGTACCCGGGTACCCTGTCGATCACTTAAAGGTGTTTTTTTTTGTCGAACGCATGAGGGTTAAAATAATGGTTTTATTGTCAAAATTTTAGTGTTCAAATTTAAAAAAAAATTAAAAATAGCATATTTTGAGATTTGAATTTTATGTTTTCATGATTATATTTTTTCATTGTATTTTTTTTTTCTGTGTATATATTTTTTCATGGACATTTTGATTCCCTTCCATTAATTCTCAGACAATTTTTCGCTAAAACAAACGATTTCCGAGTTACTGTTTTCTTAAAACTGTTGTATCAAAAACACATAAGCCCTTTTCATAAGTTACTCTCGTATAAAAACGACCGTTCCTCATGCCGAAACATTTATATTGTTATTTCGAACACGTTTGCAAAGATTCGGCCAAATTTTAAATTCAAAAGTTTTGTCATTTACTGTTTGGCATGGAACCGCTTAATTAGGTTTAGTATTGCAACCAAAGCGTGCTATTATTTCCTCCAAGTCACAAAACCAACCAACAGTTACAATATAATAAATCGAATTAATTTAAATGCATGCTCTGTTCTCTTATATATATATATATATAAGGAAATGCACATGTCCACAACCATATTGAATATCAGGAAAGTGGAAGTTTTTTAGAGGATTCTTATCATTCCGTATCTCGCATGTCAATACAAACAAAAAGTAAGAAGACCATCCTCGTAAGTTAGATGTTACGAACCTAGTTTATGAATACCTTTTTGATGCCGCCAGAATTTTTTTTAAAATATTTTGTTCATGACAGTTATCAAACTTAAATTATGTTTCATAAACTCCACCTTCTGCGTTGTTTCAATTTCACAGTACTACCCAAAAAGGATTTTCCATAATCAGAACGGCAACATAATTTTTTGTCACATTACAGTAAATATAGCGTGTTACTTGGTTTAATCCACCTCTATAGCGAAATTGTATATTTGAGTTGTAACAGTAACCGATTCAATAAGTTTCATGATTCCAAGCATGGGATACCAGACCAGTTGTTGAACGGGTTTTATGCACATCGAATCGACGTCATTCATATCACATACCATGTGAGCTGATCGCAAGTGTTGACATCTGTTACCTTTGTTCCAATTGATATTCAGTGCGAATTTAAATAATGGCACATTTGACGTAACTTATATCCCCGGAAACTGGATCAGAAGTGACAAAAATTGGTTCATTCATCCCTGCGCTTGCCAGCCCATCCCGATGATGGTTATGAATGAGCGAAAATACCATTTCAATCGCATCATTCCATTGGCGGTATCCCGTATGAAAGATGCAATCCCGATTAAATAGACGAATCAATTACCTCATTAATGCATCACGTCCGTCATGTCGCACGGCTTGATGAATTGATCCCGTGCAGGTTATCGCGTAATTCATGCAAAAATTCCGACCCCCTATTAGCAATTCACCCTTGTCGCAATGTCCCGTCTCCTAACCCATGAAAGACCTAGTTCAGGAGAGACCTCAGGGTTCGGCTGCTGATGAAATTTTCCCCGCACTTGAGCCAGCGTTAGATGTTTTAGATCGCGTAATTTATTCCACCGGACCGTGCCCACGCCGGACCGGCCTCGGGTCGTCTCCCGAGTAAATCTCCTTTCTTGAATGGAAATCATCTCCACACACACCTGAATCTCATCCAGACGACTATAAAAACGAATCGATCTGCTCGATTCAATATCACAGTTCTTTCAGCTTCCGCGTTCAAAGTGTCGATTTTGCAATAACCCAGCAACTGCCAAAGATGAAGGTGAGCATTCCCAAGGCCGTTGGATTATTAGGTACTCCAGGATTATAGAAAATAAAAACCTTCTCTTCATCAGTGCTCCATAGCCTTAGTCATTGCCGCCATCTCGCTGGTCGCGGAAGGATCCGTGATCCCATGGTACTGGCCGGGCCCGGTGGCCATTCCGGCCCCTGCAGGACTAGCTATCCCTGGTGCCACTGTCGTTCAGTCGAATCCACCCCCAGCAGTTGTGCTTTCGGCCCCAGTCGTCGCGGTTGATGCCTCTGGAGTTCCAACGGTGGTCGTCGCTCCTGTACCCCTTCCGCCAGCTGTAGTTGTTGCCGTTCCGGCCCCGGCTGCTACCTCCGTGTCAGCCACCCGAGGAGCCGTTCATGTCGCCCCACTGCCAGGACACTCCGTATCGCAGCAGCAGTTGAACCTGGCACCGGCTCCAGGATCGGAATAATTTGTCCAGCAACAGTGCAACTCACATACTTCCGCTGCTATGGCTTCTCTCGTGGATTGTTTCCACCCACTTCTGCAAGCGGTCTTGTTCCATCGAAACGGATCGGAGACTTCGAGCTGATTTGGGCGTCTTTTGTATATTTTTTGTCTCTTTTTCTCCACAAGTAATCGCAATAATAAACGGCAAGCTCTGAACACGACTACGATGAAAGGAATTTGATGTGTGTGTGTGTGTGTTTTTGAAGAAATTCTGTTTTTAATCATAACGTAAGTCCAATAATAGTTTCATCTTGTGACTTTTTCAATAATTGGAGTGTCGTTTTAACATAAACGAACACGAAAACATTAACTTCAGCATGAACAATCATAAACTCTTTATGACAAAATGATGAAAACACGCGGAACTCGTGATACGGTACCTGATTAAAGTTCCCGTAAATCGTGATTTGATGGGCGTTGTAATTAAGCGAGGAAAGCTTTAAACTGGTGTTCTTAAGGATGAAAATTGAAGGTTTAGTTGGAAATTGTAGGTTTAGTAGAGCTGGCAGCAGTGTTAGTTTATCGTAGTTTCAAAGCATTCTTCAAAATCATGGTCTTTAGAATCATAATAAATTCAATTTTTTCCTTGTGAGCCTTTCCTGAAAATGTCAAAATATGCCAAAATGTGGAGCAAAACTAACCGAAACGAAGATAGAAAACTCATATTTTTCGGGATATTAAGCATCGCCTGGAGGAATTGAAGATTGAAGGAATGGAGCAGCTGTAGAAACCCGAAAATTATACAAAAAATCTTAATGGATCCCGCAAGGATTCGTGGCACGAGCAGAAACGTGCCGGGATAAGGATGGAGGTATCTTCTATTGGTGATTGAAAGGTGAGAGCAGCACTACGATGAACACCCAAATGGCGCAGAGCACTAGGATAGCATGAGGAATGGTTTCATCGGTACGGTGTACAAGGGACACGTGCCAACCTTAACTCGAAGATAAGGCTGCTATGAAAAAGTTTAAGAACAACTATGCCGTTGAAAAGTATGGGATCGGAGCGGAACATATTAAATAGGCCCAGATAAATTGAAGACTTGTTAGCATCTGGTCTTGATCTGGAACATTGAACAGCTACCAAAGAATTCGAGAGAGGGAGTTATATGTCCAAACTACGAAAAGGGGGACATAGTGTAATGTGAGAACTACCGAGCGAGCACAATTATCTCCCGTTCCCGTTCGGTTCTCCAGCTGGACGGGGAATGAACAATATAATAGGTCTCTACGATACGGCAGATTTTCAAAAATACTGTGAATATCAAGTTCCATGGCATCACACATTCGGC
Source organism: Aedes koreicus (assembly GCA_024533555.2). Taxonomy (NCBI): domain Eukaryota; kingdom Metazoa; phylum Arthropoda; class Insecta; order Diptera; family Culicidae; genus Aedes; species Aedes koreicus. The sequence goes on along the minus strand of JAHHFK020000952.1, from coordinate 52,478 downwards.
AAGATGATGGTCTTTCATGGCTTCTATTTCATATTGCGCAAGAAGGTGTAACGTGCGATGTTCCGCATGTGGCGATACGATTTTCAATCAATCCATCCAGTTCACCTGTTTCACTAACGACGTGAACGTTGTCATTGTCAATCGTTCCTGGAGGTTCCTGTTTTTGATTCACTGCACAACAACCGCTTCTGGACAGCTTCAAAGTGGCCATTTTGGAGTTAGGAAAACATTATATCATTATTATTCACCCAGAATTTGGGTAGACAACTCCATACGTCTTGCAAGAATGAGTGTAATCTACTCAGTCACTGGTTAGTCTACAGTGTACACCGAGTTTCAAATTGTAGCACAGGTGTGGTCTTAATTCATTTTGGTATATGCCTGCAGCTGCAGGCATTAAATAGACCCCACTTAGTCGCCTTTGGTCTCTGGTCCAGTAACTTCTATCCCATCCTCCTTGTGGTGCCGACTGTGGTATGATGTGGGAAAGATAGAAAAACTAACTCCGGTGGGCGTATGTTGACTGAGAAGGGGAGCTGTACCATTCGAAAGCTGCAGCTTATCCAAGGGTCTCTTCTCAATGTTAGGGATAGGACAAAACAGTACCTGTTCTCCATGGTATAGAGTGTTCACAGTTAAATTGCATCACTTTAAACTCGTCCTCAAAAACAAGTCGCTCAACCGATTGTCATGAAATATTCAGGGAATAAAATAAAATGTATAATCTTGGTTTACGTATTTTTATTTCACTGTATTTCTTTACCAAATCCAAAAGCCCGAACTTTCTTCTTATTACCACGCATAATATTTTGTACAACGCTTGAACGGACCATTTTTTCCGCTTTCAACCATGACTTCAACATTTCCTGTTCTGTAGTGACAACTTGAGGATGCTAACGAATTTCTTGCTTCATTATAGCCCCATATTTTTCAATTGGCCGCCACTCTGGAGAGTTTGGAGGATTAAGATTCTTCGATACGAAATTGACACCATTCGTCTTGTACCACTCCAGAAAATCCTTGGAGTAACTAGAAAATGAGAATAATGATTAGTAATTTCCATTTAATTCCAACTATCTTTATTGCTTATTTTGACAGATACGCGTATTTGCGGACTTGGTCGACAGAAGGACATAACTAGTGATCTTTTCGTTTACGTGTGTGTTTGTATGGTATGGTGGGGTACGTAGAGCTGCGGACTTGATCGGCCGAAGCACATGAGTTGTCAGCTGGCCGTTAAGGTGTGTGTGTGTGTGTGTGTGTGTGTGTGTGTGTGTGTGTGTGTGTGTGTGTGTGTGTGTGTGTGTGTGTGTGTGTGTGTGTGTGTGTGTGTGTGTGTGTGTGTGTGTGTGTGTGTGTGTGTGTGTGTGTGTGTGTGTGTGTGTGTTTGTGTGTGTGTTTACAGTTGGGTGGGGCACGTAGAGCTACTGTGGTGGCACCTGCCATGGCGAAGATCATCAAGAGGCGTCTTAAGAGAAATCTTCGGCGTAGTGCCACTAAATAGGCGGAGAATCTCACCGTATCGGATCGAAGTCTTTGTCGAATCCTGAAAGCTAAACTTCAGACCAAGCACTACTAGATTCACTAGATTCTAGACTAGATTCAGAAGGGTCAAGACCTTTCGATGAGGCAGGAACAAGAACGGGTAAAAGAGCGAAGGCGCTGTTTAAGAGGGCCGCGGAAGGTAGGTTGGAGAATATCATGTTTACCGACGAGAAACTCTTCACCGTATAGCAGTTCGTGAATAAGCAGAATGACGGAGTTTGGTTGCCAGAAAGATCACGAACCCATGATGACATGCTGACGGCCACCAGGTGACAGAAACCAGCATCGGTGATGGTTTGGGCAAGAATCACCCGTAATGGCTAGACCCCGCTGGTCTTTGTCCTGAAAGGAGTGAAGATCAACCAGAATACATACCGAGAACTAGTTCTACAGATTTTCGTCGACCCGTGGGCACGTCATCATTTTGATTCCAGGGATTGGGTTTTCCAACAGGACTCGGCGCCGGCTCACAAGACGAAGAAAACCCAACTCTGGGTTGCCGACCATTTTTGAGCTCGGACTGGCCGGCGAGTTCGCTTGGCCTGAACTCTATGGGCATCGCTGTCTGGAGTACGTTGGAGGCAGAAGTCTAGTCTTAAAAGCATGAAGGTGCGGAAGTCCTGAAGCGACATCTGGCGGGAGCCTGGGATAAAATACCACAAGAGCACCAGCGGGCCTCGTATGATGTGTTCCTCGATCGTCTGCGGCGAGTGGTTACACTCAAGGGTGAACAAGTTGTACATGACCAGTGAATTTTCAAAAAGTTATTTGTTTTCAAGTGTAGTTGAATGAATTTGAAATAAAATGTAGATCAAGATCAATATGTTTTGATCAATTTATCTGTTTGTTTCAATGTAGCACTTCATTTGCCGGACCCTGTACATAGCTGAATGTTTGATATCGTATACTATTGCAGAAATGTGCACAGGCAATCATTTGTACACTATCACCAACCAAAGTGTAGGTTTTTTTTTTCATATCTGTACAGGGTGCGGCAGAAAATAATGCGAAAATTTGTTCTATTTCTTTTAAATCCCATTTTCAACTAACTCAAGCAATAATATCAACAGTGCAGTTATCTTTATAAAGTCCTTTTAAACAAATTTATTCAATGTGTTCTCCATTTTTATCAATAACATACTCGAGCAGACGCCGGAAGCCAGAGCATGCCTTTCAGACGTAGTCCTCCGACATTGACTGCCATGTGCGTGTTATGGTTGACTTCAGGGTTTTCACACTAGGGTGTGATGTTTTGCAGGCTCGTGCTTCAACATATGCCCAAATCGAATAATCCAACGGATTAACATCTGGACTGCTAGGGGACCACAAATCCTTCGGCCAAAACTTCATGTTATCGTTCAACCATTGTTGGGTTCGATTGGACGTGTGACACGGAGCTCCATCCTACTGTAGGACAACGTTTTGGTCCTCGGAGAAGTTGGCCTTCACCCAGGGAAGCACTTGGTCCTTTAAAATACCGATATACACTTCGGTATTGATTTTAACTCCAGCATCAATGAAAACAGGCGGCATTTTCAAACCGTTGGACGCCACCAAGCCAAACATCATGACACCAGCCGGATGTTTGGTTTGAAATTTGAATTTCACTTTTTCCGCAACGTTCTCCATTTTCTGCGGTGAAATGAACCGGTCCGTGCGGCTACTGGCCACAGCATCGATGCTGAAAAGCTTTTCGTCGGAGAACAGGATTATCAATTTTTCCTTCTTCAACAAGGAAAGCAATCTCTTGGAACGAGTCACTAGTAGTTCTTTGACCCGGTCCGTAATCAAGTGGCGTTTCACTCTGGCTCTGGAAGATACATGCAGGTCTTCTTTGATGATTCTCCGCATGGATTTCTCCGAAATATTGGCTTCCTTTGCAAGTTTTCTTATGGAACGCACGTTCGGCGTGCGTGCAAAGCGTGGACGTCCGCTTCCCGGCTTCCGCTGCTTAGGACCATCCTGCAGGGACTTTTTTATGCGGTAAACTGTTGCCAAATGGCACTCTACCACCTTGGCAATCTCTTTCGGCTTCTTCTGGGCGAGCAACAAACTGGTGATCACTTCTTTCGCGAACATTTTGACGAATTTGCAATAAAACAAATAGAATGTTTGGATGCAGCACTTGAAAGTAAACATAAACAAATACACCTTCGACAGAAATTAGTCTCTAGCTACACGAATTAACCCAATACTCAAGTTTGAACATTTTTGCATTATTTTCTGCCGCACCCTGTAGAACCTAACTATCTGTAGAGCCTAAAGTTCTAACACACTAACACCACTAATATACTGATATACGCCGTAACCAAACAATGAGCAGAAAATCTGGCTGACAAAATCTTCTTTGTGTTTTACCGTCTTTAGCGACTGAAAGTTCTTTTCGAGTTCAGCACTCGAAAATAAGGAGGAAATCTTGCACCTCCTGTAGTTTCAACTTTTTCGCCTGCTTGGCAAAGTCCGAACGCGTAAACGACTTGCCCTTGATCGCACTTGCGATAAAGAAGTCCGTACGCGTTTAGCGCTAAAACTCCACTCTTTAATAAAGAAACCAAAACCAAATCAACCAACCAACTCCACTCCTGTGTACCTCGGATTAAGTGCAGCAGATCAATTCGTAGACGTATAATAGCCGGAAGTCGTGTTTAGTATGGACTGCACAAGATCATAGGGTCTGGTAAACTACACCCCCGTAGTAAGTGTGCCATGCACAAAACGCTGATAAGACCGGTAGTTCTCTACGGACACGAAACGTGGACAATGCACGAAAAGGACCTGCGAGCACTTGGAGTTTTCAAACGACGTGTGTTTAGGATCATTTTTGGCGGTGTATGTAAAAACGGCGTATGCAGGAGAAGAATGAGACTCGAGCTTCCACAACTCTATGGCGAACCCAGTACCCCAGAAAGTCGCTAAAGCTAGAAGGGTACAATGGACGGGCCACATTGTAAGGATGTCACCCCGCAAACATGGTGCCTCGAATCCGGCCGGTACAAGACGCAGGAGAGCGCAGTGAGCTCGGTAGTTAGAACAAGTTGAGCACGGCCTAGCAAGTGAAGGATGCTCGAAAAACTAGAGACAAGCAGCTCTCAATCTTTTATCAGTTGGCGAACCAGAGCCAACATTCTGATACCTAAACCGATTTTCATGGATAAGTCAATCAGGCTAAGACCAGGCTGTACTCAGAAGTTGTCTCTATCTTATTATTCGTCAGCCTCGAAGTCTGCGAAGGGTCCGCATAGTACCTTCTTCGATCGATCCAACTTGTTCGTTGCATGCCTCTCCTTCTTGTGCCCGTCGTCGTCACTCAAATACCTCTTTGGGGGTATTTTCGTAACTTGTCTTGGGGTGAGATTCGAACTCGTGACTTTGGCGTGAGAGGCATGGATATCAACCCTCACCCTTTCTTTGTACTTTTCTTCTGGTGCGGTTATCGGTGGTAGAGCCCACCGGTGAGCCCAGATGCACGTATTCGTCTACCGCTTCGATTTCATCACCGACGATTTGAACTTGTGGTGGTTTGCAAAACTGATTGCACCCAGCCATTTTAATGTAGATTGTTTTGAGTGACGTAGTTGAGAAGATTTTTGTCAAACCATAAGTCCTGCACTACCTGGGGTGTCCTGATTAAATCCTAGAGTTAATCTTCTGAAACGAAAAAAGTTATAAATTGATCCCACACGGTGTCATAAAGTATTAAATCAAGTATAATTCATACTGTTACATAAAGTATAACAGTATTTAAGCTGAACGCTTTAATATTGAAATGCTCAAAACTGCAGATAAATTTAAATAGGCTTGTCTAAACGCAATTCTTTGTTGCAAAAATAGTGGTATTCACAATTTATTCCCATGTGAAGTATGTTGAATAAAAATCAAGGCAAACCTGTTCAAGTATTCATCATTGGACATTGAGTAAGGCTGAGTAAAGCAATACAGCTAGGTGAACCACCTCATCACACCGGGAAATAGCATTGTTCTTTTTCTGTACTCACTCGATCACTCGCGCCACCGGAAAATAGGTAACCGAAACCATAGACAACGCGACTATACCCCATAACAAAACAGTGCGCACCAAAGTAATCTATGCTCATCCCTTCAAAGTTACGACTGAAAGACTTCATGCAATTAGAGTCTCTAGAAACACTGCGTGCTCTCTGGCAACCTTATTGATTTCCAAGATCTTCGGCCCTGCACCAACCGGGGGAGATCTGATCCTGACCACTACAATTTGAGACAACTCAACTCAGACGTCATCCAAATTTGGCAGATCGACAGGCAACGGTGAATAATCACCTGGTACCTCATAGCTTAGAGGTGAACCGGAAGATTTACTGTAGGTATATATAAATATATATTGACACGATCTTACCCTATCAGTATCAAACATCAATATGGCATTTCATCCGTGCAGCTATGCCCGCAAAACATAGTGTACTACAACTTGTGAGAATACGATCCAAACAGTAATTCCTCTATTTATTCGAATCCTCGTCGCAATGATGTGAGAACACCACCAAATCTAACCGCACTGCTACCAGCATCTCAACGAGTAAATCAAAACGTACTCCACTATCCAGCACCACTGAGCTCTTCTGTACACCCATAGACCTGCTTCCTTTATTTACAGGTCCGTTCCTCGTTTTGATCGTTCATTCTCTCAGAAAAATCCATTTCACTCCACCGCAGAGCATATTCCGAATGGATTTTTACGATCAAAATCCGCGCTGAACCTCGACACTTCTAGCGCAAAAGATTGCCACGGTTTAGGACAACGGTTTTCACCACTTGTGGACCGGATACATTATCGTTCACTAAATCTCTCTGCATACATTCGACAACACAAAAAAGCGAAAAGTTTAGCATGTACTTCCACACTTTCACATTGTTCTCATTGTTTTGGAAATATAGTAGATTTTCCATTTTAAAACTTTCTTAGAAAGGCGCGGAAAAAATGACAGTAAAATATAAACACATCCACTCGCGGCCAACGCTTACTTCGATCTTTTTGACACCTAGCTACACAACCAATCAGCGATTAAATTAAAAACTGGATCAGAATCTGTACTCAGTTGTCTTATTTTATTTTCGATTAAAGGGCGATACGGTCAAAATTTGGTCAATATCAACTTGACGTATTTCTTTCAATTTTGCATTTAAAAAACCTGAACACCCCTCATTTTGAAGGTGTGTGTGTGTAGAATGTTGCTCCTATTTTGATTTTGGAATTCACTCTTCAGTTGTCAAAATGCCGTCCAAGCAAGAAGAGCAGCGTATCAAAATTTTGCTCGCGCATCGCGAAAATCCGAGCTACTCGCACGCAAAGTTGGCAAAATTGCTAAAAGTTGCCAAATCAACCGTTACAAATGTAATTAAAGTGTTTGGGGAACGTTTGTCGACAGCCAGAAAGTCTGGATCGGGGGGAAATCGAAAACCGGAAGCCGCTGAGACGACAAAGAGAGTTGCCGGTAGTTTCAAGCGAAACCCTAACCTATCTCTCCAAGATGCCGCAAATAAGCTGGGTGTATCGTCTACAACCGTGCATCGAGCCAAAAAACGAGCCGGACTATCGACTTACAAGAAGGTAGTGACTCCAAATCGCGATGATAAACAAAATACGACGGCCAAAGCGCGATCCCGGAGGCTGTACACGACGATGCTGACGAAGTTTGACTGCGTGGTAATGGACGACGAAACCTACGTCAAAGCCGACTACAAGCAGCTTCCGGGACAGGAGTTTTATACGGCAAAAGGAAGGGGAAAGGTAGCAGATATTTTCAAGCACACGAAACTGTCAAAGTTCGCAAAGAAATATCTGGTTTGGCAAGCCATCTGTACCTGTGGCTTGAAAAGCAGCATTTTCATAGCTTCCGGGACTGTCAACCAAGAAATTTACGTGAAAGAGTGTTTGAATAAACGTCTGCTGCCTTTCCTGAAGAAACACGGTTGTTCCGTACTGTTTTGGCCAGATTTGGCATCTTGCCATTACGGTAAAAAGGCCATGGAGTGGTACGCCGCCAACAACGTGCAGGTGGTTCCCAAGGACAAGAACCCTCCCAACACGCCAGAGCTCCGCCCAATTGAGAAATACTGGGCTATTGTCAAGCGGAACCTAAAGAAGACCAAAAAAACTGCTAAGGACGAGCAGCAGTTCAAGGCAAACTGGCTTTCTGCGGCGAAGAAGGTGGACAAGGTGGCTGTACAAAATCTGATGGCAGGGGTCAAGCGTAAGGCCCGGCAATTCGGATTTGGAAAAGCGGAAGCCTAACTGAATATTTTTCCTGAATTTTATACTAATTGAACTTGAAAAAGAAATTTAATTTGATCTTTTAAATAAACGATTTCACCGATTTACACGCGTTTTCCCTTGACCAAATTTTGACCGTATCACCCTTTATTCCCTTGTTTCCCTTGTTTCAATCAGGCACTACAGTTCTTTTTCAGTCAGTTCAATTACTGTTTCCAGGGTTGGGTCAATGAATAAAGCACATACCGTCTCTCCTTCTGTTAGATGAATCTGCTGATAACTCGTTTCAGAAGCTGCTTTTCACAACATATTTGACTGACTCTTACGTCAAAAGCGTAAGAACCAACATTCATCGATAAATTGAATTGATATGAAGGATCACTTAAAGACAGATAATTTCAATCGATGTGCTCAATTTTAGAAACATTACCCCTCGCTTGAGACAATTTTTTTTTCCATTGAAAATCCACAAAAACTTTTTTTTTTTTTATCTTGATTATCGAGATTTTCGGCCTCGGGCTGGTTCATCTCCCGTCGTAGTCACTCAAATACCACTTTTGGGTATTTTCGTAACTTGTCCGGGGGTGAGATTTGAACTCGTGACTTTGGCGTGAGAGGTATGGATGTTAACCAGTACGCCGGGGTCGCCCCCAATCCACAAAAACTGTAATGTAATTGATGATACAAATACAACAAATACAAATACAAATCGTAGAAAATTTAAAGGGAACACTGTCGCTTAAAAGTTTTGATTTCAATTCTCCAACACTACGTCATATTAAAAAAAATATAATGCCAATTTGAAGTTTATGGTTTCATCACCCCTCGTACTTCAATACTTCGGTCGATAACATGGTAACCATGGTCAGCCTATGTGAACTCCCATGGAAATCGCGTCCTTGCTATGAAAACAACAAACTTGCCTGCCACAACCTGCCTGCCTCACAGGTTCGCTGCAATCAATGCAGACTGTCGGATTGATTGTGGCCCGTGGTCCCGCGCGAAAAGTGAAGAAATGTGATATCGATTCGAGGGCGATTGGCGCAGCGCACATGTCTGTTTGTTTATTTATTTCTCGAAATCCACCCACATGTTTTGCGCGGATCACGACGGCCGCTGTCGACCATGTACGAGCAAAATCAGAGTTGCAATTTACATTTGTTGACTGAGAGACTCGAGTCGAAACTGGTGACGAAATACAGTTCGGAATTAGTTCACTAGCGGCATTGTTGGTCAATTTCGTGTTGAACTCCGTTAAATTGGAGCGATTTTACTTCTACTTATTTGGTAACGGGCTGGTTGGTGTTAGCGCTAGCTTAGGAAAAGAGCGAGATATTTGTGGCTGTAGAGCGTACTTCTAGGTAGGGGTGTTTGAGGTTCAATCGAAAATTTCGATTTTTCGATCGCTGCCACTAAGGTTATAGGGTTTATATGCTAGTAATGGACCCCTTAGTAAAAGCTTTGAACAATTTTGATGTATTCCACAAGAATTTTATTTACTTTTTGTGCAACACTCCAACATTTGATGAAAATAACTAGTCATTTACACAATATTATGGTAAACTCTATCTTTTAGTCTAGGTTTTCCTGGTAAACATCGATAATTCGCGCTGGTCATTATGTGCCTATTTTGGACCCGGGTCTATAATGCGCATATTAACTAATTTGATTAAAATAATTGATCTGACGCTGCTAAGCCAATTTGTTATCTCGTAAAAGAATAGGGTAACGCATATATTTTGGACATTTATATATTATGGCCACCTTCCTTAAGGCGGCCAAGAATTCCAAACGCAACCGATGTGTAACAACCCCTGTGTAGATATCTATCTAGGTTCAATCTAGGTATAGAATAAAACTAGTACAATCTTGGATGCATATGAATATAATTTATTTTACAGCAAAGTGACCAAAATATATTCGTTCCTCTACACCGATAGAAAAGTAATGATAATATTTATGTGTTCGACACATGTTTTTTTGCAATGTGATAAACAAATAATAGCTATTTGTAACCACTCATACTTCTCTGGTGTACACATAATCACTATGTGTGGCGGCCACAAATACTTTTCATTTGTCAAATATTTGTTTCTCAGTGGGTTCTGTTCATGTGTGAACGCATCAGTATTATGTGGAGTTTTCCATGAATTTTTGCCAATAAATACGTGTGGATTATTTCCCGTGTACTCAAAACAAGTTTGACTAATTCTTGGTCCAATTTTGTAAGTCGAGTCGAGCAAACTTCTGCAACATCAAAGTGGTGTAAAAATGCTTAATTTGACTTACATATTTGGGCCCTATGTCATCTATAATTAGTCACCCCAACGGGCCTGGATTTTATCCCAATCGGGATTTTCGAGAACAAAAAACCTCTGATGATTTATAAAATTTTCCAATTTTTTAAGTGAGTTCGAACATGATAAAAATTGGTCAAATTCGGTACATTTACCCTGAATAAGTTGCAACATGCGTACAAATACAAAAAAATAATAATAATGTGGAATACAAACAGACCTATAGCAAACTATTTATTATTTAATTATTCGAGCATGTATTTTCAACCATGAGCATTTAGTTGTATTTATAAATTCAACAATTGTTCAAAACACATTGTTCTTCAAACGTGACAATTTCTCCTCCAATTTTGTGATCGTAGACAACTTTTTCAAACCTGCTTTCTTAATGCGTTCAGCTCGATGAATTACCCCTTTGGATGATAGTACTAGAAGGCTTTTAGCTTCTAGGTAGGGGTGTTCGAGGTTCAATAGAAAATTTCGATTTGTCGATCGCTGCCACTAAGGTTGTATGTAAATGGTTTTTTATTACTCGTTTATTTTTCGTCGGCCTATTTCCTCACAACGTGGTGAAAGAAGAAAAATAAGTGCAAGGTAATCACGGTTCTCGGTGGCAGTGAAATGAATTGCAGTTTTTACGCTGAAAAACGGCGAAAGTTTGGCGAAAGTTACGGTCGTTCGGAGTCGATTGATGATATTTTTCAGTCCGGTCGCATTAAGTTGCGAAGCAGTGGAAAAAGTGTCCATTCTTGGGTCTGCTGTCTGGTCGTTCAAAACGAACGACATGGATGGCTGCTGCTGCTTGCATTGAACCTAAGCTGGCGATTGCTACGTTCGAGGAAGAATATTGACGACGGAAAATCTGAGCAGAAATAAAAGGCGCTAGGTGGAATTAGCTGAGAAAATTCTGCTTTTTCGATAGGGCCGAATGTCCCAATATGATTATCGAAGGTGGTTCTCCAACAGGAAAATCGAACCCAGTTAGAGTACATGGCAGAGGAATTTTAATCGATTTGTGTGAGCAGTGAATGTATGAGTGAGCTCGGTGTGGTTAGTCCGGTACCTAAACAGAAGAAGTGTTTTTATTTTCTGCTTTCCTCAGATGGAGGAAGGCCGTTTTGTTGTATGCGTGAGCAGTCTTTCGGGAAACAAAACTGACAGGAGAACCATCGAGCAAAAGCTATACGGCACAGTTGAAAATAATCAAATTCACTTTACTGACGCAACACGAACTGAATCAATAATAAGTTGTCCATCTTTCCACAACTTCAACCTACTGAACAACTATTTCGGTAATGATTTTTACTTTATCATCTTCTGCACTTGCCATTTCACGCAATCGTTCCACCAACAATCAATGTGTAACTAGCGATTTAAAATTGGTTCACTGTTGTAGAGCCCCTAGTTCCGAAGTACACCTTGCAGTCTGCACCTTGCCATGCACTATTGCGCCTTTCAGAACCTTTTGGTACAAGTATCTTTTTTTTTGTTTTGATTCGCTTTGTTATTTTGACAGAATATTTGAGAGTGTATTGGTGTGAGTAACGGTCTTAGGGGCGAATCATTAAGCTTGGGACCGAGCTTGGGACCCGTGTGCTAGTACTTTCTGAGCCAAAAAAAAAAGTTTTTCTTCATGACTATCCACCCGCTGGTTCCACACTCATTCGTTTTGCGATTCAATGACAATGAACATGAAAAAAATTCAAGTTCATTTTTCCATATCACAGGGAATGAAAAGTTCATTCATTTCACTGAATATTTAGGCAATGAATTTTCAAAACGTATCCAAAGCCGCTCTCTAATGGTTCTTGGCTTCTTTGCCGTTGCATCGTTGGATTCAACAGGCCATTTGCGTTTGCCAGCTCGTCGTGTCGAAATCGGAAATGAAGGGTGAATTTTCCTACGTCGAACCTGACTTAAATGTAGTTGCAGCTGCCAGCTGCCTTCGGGATCGATGTTGCAGAAAGATTTTCGCTCCATCGCTCCCGAAAAATGTGGACGTTATTTCGATGGCGTTTTTTGCTGTTTTGTCCACTTGTCGAGGCCATTGTGAGGGGATGATGGCACAGAGCAAGGATGAGTAATAAAGGAATAATAATTATTCTTACACGGATTCAAAGATATTGTGCAGCACTTTCGAAACTGATGAAATCAATAGCAAAGAACATTTTCACATAGCGTGGGAGGAGTCACCGAGATAAACCTATCTACTTCCACTTAATATTTCGCCAAAAACAAAGCGTGTCGTAGACCCGCTTTTCTCTGCGCATATGGCCACAAAGGAAAAAATCAATGTGCTTAAATAACTGTGAGTTTTTTTTTTAATTCGTTTTCACTGATTGCTGAACTGATTATTCTGTTTAGAGAATGGGTATAAGAGAGAGCTTAAACTGACAATCTTGGATGAACAGCAAGAACTCACGCATACTGAATGAAATTATTATTAACAAAACAAATCAATAATAGGAATTTCGATGATGCGTCAACTCGCAGTGACGTTCATCAGTAAAAACAGAAATGAACACCATTTACTTTTTTACACTGAAATGTATTTCGAAGTGATTTTCAAAATAGAAATTCAACCATTTTCAACTCTGCTAAACGGTTTTCGAATCAGATTTGCCGCGCGTAGGTGTTGGTGTGGGATTCAATTAAATAGAACTTTGTAGTTGTGAATGAAAAAAAACGGTCGCAGATTGTTACTGAATGTCTTAACAGATAGGGCAATGGAGAGTCTTCTTGCAGTACCTTTCCAAACTATCCAAAAAACCGCGAGTTTCACAGTGTACGGAATCGGCCGTATACCCAATGTTTTCGCAACCGAAGCAGAGTCACGGTAAAGTGTACGACAATGACGACCAGTGTGTTTACATTGAAGGTTGCCTTGGAAATTAAAATAAGAGTCTATCTATCGCAGAAGCCAGAGTTGTGGGTGGATTTATCGAAATATTTACGTATCCTGTCTAGTAGCAACAGTGTAAAGTAAGAGGTCAAAAGCGAGTTTATTTTTCTCATTGATTTTGTTTGCTGCAACCAAAACTGTGCCAAAGTGAATTTTGATTAGGTGTGCAGGCTTAGTTTGTAAATTAATCGGTGCAAAAAGAGCGTATTAGACGCAGAAATCATGTTACAACCGGAAGGTTTCCGACACTTCAGCGACGACCGGCTTGATGTGAACGAGTGCCGACTGCAGCAGCTGCGGGTCCAGCAGAACTTGGCTGGGATCTAGGACATCGAGGAGAGCAGGTTTGCAAAGCAACAAATAATTTATTTCTACCAAATTTTGAAGACAATATCTGATATCCTGTTTTATTTTGTCTATTTTGTTTAGTTTTGTTTTTCGTTATGCTTGTCTCTTTTCAGTCACATTGGAGCGGTCCATTGCTTTTGGCGGATAGTGCAACATCCCAGTGATTTCTCCTGGATGTGCAGAGGATTTCTCGGCTTCCTTCAAAGCGAGTATTATGTCAACACGTTCCTTCCCATTCCCTACTTGACCAGCATTCGGGCACGGCCGGCGCCGGTATTGCTTTAAAATGGGTCACCAGTTTTTACACATTGAAGATGTATGTTAGTCCCAAACAACATCTGTTGGTTCTTTGTGCAAATACAGCTGATCTGGCAAAAACGAAATAGCATCCGTGGGCGGTCAACCATGCTCATGCTATTCCCAACGGGGTGACAACCACCGACGCCAGGGAGACGATTCCACCACCTGGACCCTACATATCACACTCATCAACACATGAGCCGGGACCAACGGCTTTACTTCCCTCAGAAAAACCACCGACCTAGACTGGGATTGAACCCAGACCCACTGGGGTGCCAAGTAGCAGTCACGCTTACCACTACACCACCGGCGCCGGCCTTGTAAACGGTTTTATCTACTTAAACTAACAACTCGTCTGTAAAACTTGTGATATGTGGAATTTTGTAATTATTCTTTAGGTGAGTGAGTGAAAACTAATAATATTTGACTCTTGTGAAGCAAAAATCAACAGGTGTCTAAAAATACTAGCAACCAGTTTTTTCATACTTATTTATGTTTATTTTTTTCTCAAAAAATCTGCATCGTTGGACACGAATTCTGAATTGCAAAATTTTGAATAATCTGTATAAGTGGTAACCCTGCTTGCAATCTCCTCTTGTGCCTGATTATGATCATAGTATTTTCTTATTTCTTATTCGAAATGTAATTATTTGAAACGAGCATTGTTGACCTTGATCACCTAGCGTATTTAACGTTCATTAGACCTACAGCTAAAGTCGTTTCCACTTGCAATTACAATTATTTGTACTCCAATTAGATTTGACAAAACAAATCACCCTCCACCAAACGACTATCGATCTTGTGTGGTGTTGGGTTCATTCTTGTATCGAATTAAATTTGTCACCTTTCGTAAGTTTCACGACCCAAAAGCTTTGGTTTTATGGCCGAACATTTGTCAAAGAAACGGCGTTAATTTGAGCTCTTTTCCGCTTGCTCTTTATGCTTCGCATTTAATCGTCTTTTCCTCTTTCTATGTGTCAACCCGTGACCAGCCGGGTCGACCACAAAGAAGTTCGCGTGCTCAACTCGTTCTATGGTAATTAATCATCTGTTCGCTGCAAGTGCCCCGGCGACGTCCATATGCCATATGGTTCAACGCTTTCGGGGACTTGTGGAGGCACGCGCTCGCTTCTCTCGCCGGCAGTCAGTCGTGTTGTTGGTGACGACGATCGTGATCGTTGGTTGTGTCTCTGCGCAGGCAGTCCACCGTCGTTGTCTTTGGAGGCGGAGGGCGTGTTTAATAAGCATGAGAGCCGACGCGATTCGTTACGTTGATAGGCGCGGGGGGTTGAGGGAATTTATAATAAGCAGTTGAGTGCAGTACGCGGCTGTTTGTCGATTTAAGCAGGGTATTGAAATTGAATTATACTCGGTGGTCGGAGAGCTGCAGCGTCAAGATCAATGTCAACCACATTATATGAGGTGTTTAAAGGGTGAGGCTACCCTCCTTACTCATCGGAAATATTATGTTTTTTGCTAAACCGCTGAATATGATAAATGAAGAGCCACATGTTAGTTAGGGAATATAAGCCTTTTGTAAACAAATTTGCCAACAACCAAGATAAGCTAATGAACCAACATTTCCCTTGATGGTTTCCCATAAGGGGACCCCCCAACAAACATCGATGTTGAATAACGGTTTGTTCAATCAAATTTGGAGAAGTTGTTCAGCTTTTTCTTCTAGCAAGCTGAATAACTTCTCCAAATTTGTTTGAACAAGCAGTTATTCGACACTGATGTTTGTTGGGCCTCCCCTGGATTTTTTTTTTTTTTTTTTTTTTAAAAGACCGTGCAAATTCGTAGTTGCTACTCCCTTACTGACAGAACTAGTGGAATTGCACAGAGAACCACATAGATGGAGCTTGGGAGTAAGCTTTACATCTTCAATGTACAAGTTCACTAATTCTATTTATAGATCAGTACCGGCGCCGGCCACGTCCTCACGGTCTTTTGGGGAAGGGGGAAGGATGATTTAGTTTGACAATCGTTGTTATTAGAGACCGTGAACACCACTGCATCTCTACAATTGACAAGGGAAGGATAGTTGTGTTAGTGAGGCAGGTTATTTTTAGATAATGGATGCACTGTGGTAAGTGATGCGATCAATGAAAGAAAGCGCAGTAGACTGCTTTTTATTTTTTAAATCTAGTGGTGATAGAAAGAGGCAAGTGAAAAATGGCAAGGAAGGGGACGGGCCTGGGATTGAACTCCCGACAATCTGCTCAGTAAGCAGAACGGGTAACCACTGAGCTACCCAGCCGCGTCATGTTTGTTGGGCCTCCCCTGGATTTGGGCAAAACTAAGGCAAAGTTTGTATTTTTTTTTTTGGGATATTAAAAAAGCGTACGAACTTTCGGTTTTGACGAATCAATTCGATTATTATTCAAAATTTCAAAGAAATAAAAACAATTATGAAAATCTAATCATTTGAACTGAAAAGTTTAATTTTTCGCAACTTTTTTTTCATTTCAACCGTGTTCAAAAATTATAAATAATTAATTATTAATGCCAATTTTTAGTTCAAACTGTACGAAAAATTAAAACCTTTCAAAAAAATATTTGATGGAGCGAATCGGATTAATAGTTCAAGCCCGGGGCTTGAAGTTAGATTGAAAAATATGGTTTCGAAAGATCGCCATTTTATAGACGTCATTCTGAATTTTCACAATTTTTTTTTATCTCTTTGAAATCTTGAATAATAATCAAATTTAATCGTCAAAACCGGAAGTTCGTACGACTTTTCATTCTCCCACAAAAAAAAAATACAAACTTTGCCTTATTTTTGCCCAAATTTAGGGGAGGGTCCGCTTAACAGAAAGTGTTCCTGAGCCGGCAGTACTTTTAGGCTCAATTGTTATCGATTAAATGATTTGCTAGTTTCGATTGTAAATAACTACAATGCGTCTATATAATTCAGTGAAAAATGTGCCATTCTAGAAGATTTTTTTCTATCATCAGAATTCTCATTAATCGGCTGTTGCTATCTGAGCAACGCAACCTGCCCAAGTTTGATGATGCTTCAAAGACATATTTTACAGCCAAAAATACGTTCAAATTCAATACAAATATTGAGAAAAAAAAATCAAAAACATTCATCAAAATTAAAGGCAAAACAATCTGAGTCTTCACAAAAGTCAGAAAATTTCACTGCACCGGTGGAAATACGGATAACAAATCAAGTTAGCTCTGGTTAACAGAACAGTTAAGAAAGTATTGAAAACATACTTCTGACCGTAGAATTCACATATATTTATTCAGGTTCCTTTAACTTTAAGCGACAATAAGTTTGTGTCCTCCAACTGCAACCGGGGCAACGTTGTATGATCCGTGGGTGACCTCAATCTGCTTCGATACTGGAACCGATGACAGATATCCTCCGTTGTATCCCAGGCCATAGACTGACGCACCAGCACCGTACGTTCCCCACGGTTGTCCCCAAGGATAAGCTGTCTTAGCCACGTTGGCCTGAACTACGGTCTTGCGTCCATACAGGCCATTGTTGTAGACGGAGGCGGCAGGAGACCATGCAGAGTCAGACCACGAGTTGATGTATGGATGAGCGTTCCAGTTGGCAGCGGGGGTTTGGGGCCAAGTGTTGTACGCTCCATGTGCATAGATTCCATTCGATGGCCACACTGAGGCGCTGCTGACTGGCCAGGATGGGTAGGACGCTACCTCGGGAATGTAAGATGCTTGGGAAACAACCGTAAGGGTCAAAGCGATGATTGCGATGAAAACCTGTCAGAATAAAACATTAGCTGATGTTGAGAATTTTGCGATTAAAAGAACTTCACCTTCATTTTAAAATTATTGAGAGTGCACTGCACTTATGTTGTTACTAGAATGAAATATTGTTAACTGATGTCTATTTCGAATTGGTTTTTCATTTTTATACTGTTACTTAAGAACCAATTCCTTAAAATGAAAAGGCTGAATCATAACTATCTAATAATTGCACACTACAAACAGAATGACCGCAGCTTAAGCATGAGCATCCTGGTTATAGGAGCTTAAATTGAAATAACAATTTCCTTTCGCGATTACTGAAGAGCAGTCAACCGTAACATTTGAACCTGCTCTGACCGATGGTTGACTATCATAAAAGTATAAAAACGATCCACTGTTTGTTTGGCGACGTCAATCAACAGTTTGCCATTCTTTCAACAGCAAACATCCAGTGTGCTATCAACCAGGTCAAAATGAAAGTAAGTTAATCCCAGATGAGAAAAGCGAATCAACATTGTCTGATTTAAATTTTCCTCAGGCTTTCATCGCAATCATCGCTCTAACCCTTGCGTTTGCATCCCAAGCTTCTTACATCCCAGAGGTTGCGTCCTACCCATCCTGGCCAGTCGGCAGTGCCTCAGTGTGGCCATCGAATGGAATCTATGCACATGGAACCTACAACGCATGGCCCCACACCACCGCTGCCAACTGGAATGCCCATCCATACGTCAATTCCTGGTCCGACTCTGCATGGTCTCCTGCCGCCTCCGTCTACAACAGTGGCCTGTATGGACGCAAGACCGTAGTTCAGGCCAACGTGGCTAAGACAGCTTATCCTTGGGGACAACCATGGGGAACCTACGGTGCTGGTGCGTCAGTCTATGGCCTAGGATACAACGGAGGATATCTCTCATCGGTTCCAGTATCGAAGCAGATTGCGGTCACCCACGGATCGTACCACGGTGCCCCGGTTGCAATCGGAGGACAGAAGCTGATTGTCGCTTAATGATCGTGATATCTCAATAAATATTTTCTTATATGACGGTATGATAATTGATGATTTTCTTTTTTATCATGCTCTGAGAGTAGAATTTAATTCCCTGTTACATCCACGACCACAAGTTCAACTCAATTTTGAATAGTTTCGACTGACTATCGTGAACAGTGAAGTCACTCAAATTTGAGTAAAGGTTTTTGGGATTGACAAGATTGACAAATATATCCACCTCATGCGAGTTTCTTTATTCGATTTGTAGACTTATCAATCCCAAGGAAATTAAGTTAAATATGAGTGACCCTACTTTTGGTGAAAGTGAGCCAGAAACTGCTCTGAGTTAATCATTAGGCTGAGTCGATTTTGAAAAAATAAATCGAATTTATGAATTTGCATAGTAAAATATTCACAGATAAAAAGAAACATTTCAACAATGTTCTGCATTATCTAATGCACATAAAGGGAATGCTAGATTTGGTAGAAAAGAATGGGATATTTCATACAAATTTAAGCGAAATAACGCCTGAATCTAACCTTTTGTATGAAAGATTACAAACATTGTTGTATGGCGCATGAAATATTGCAAACAATTTCGTGGTTTACGCTGCCTTTGGCATGGAATTAAACGAGGGGAAGTTTTCTTGGAGTTCGTATGAGTAAAACCGACTAGTCTAGTCAATGGTCAACGAAGAACTTAATTTATTTCTCAAACTCTTACAGACTAACAATATCATGGCCTGCTTTAGTTTAGGGCGATCGTGTTGCTTCGACTACGGCTTCTCAACACTCCTCCTCAATCACGATCCTTTGCAGGCCAATTGATGTTCGTAATCTTTCCAGCTTTATTCGTGGTAGCGGCTTAGTAAGGACATCCGCTTCCATGAATTCGGTTGCACAGTACCGAACGCTCAGGACTCCAGAATTTCTCAGGTCCCGGACGAGGTTGTACCTGGTGTCAATATGCTTGGTACGCCGGGTGTAGCCTTCGTTTCGTAGCATGTTGATACAACTTTGATTGTCCTCCTGGATGAGAACCGGGTACTGGATATCCTCGCCAAGGTCTCGCATCAGTTTGACGAACCAGACTAACTCCTTGGTTGATTCTGCCAGAGCTACGTACTCCGCTTCGGTTGATGATAGCGTAACGCAATCCTGCTTCCGTGATGTCCAGCTGAGCGGTTCTCCTCCAAGTTTGAACACAAATCCGGAATTCGATTTCCGATCAGTCCGATCTCCAGCCCAATCCGCGTCTACATAGCCTTCAAGGTTTCCTTCTCCGCCTAGTCTCAATCGCAGGCTGGCAGTACTCTTCAAGTACCGCAGGGCTCGCTTTGCTTCCGTCCAGTCAGTTTCCGTCGGCTTACTTACTCTGCGCCCGAGAATAGACGCTGTAATAGCCAGATCTGGTCTTGTACAAACGGCCACATAAAGCAAAGCACCAACGAGACTTTGGTACTTTTCGTTTGACAACATAGCTTCCTCCTCCTTTTGCTTGATGTTGAGGTAATCAGGATCCATCGGTATTGGTGAAGCCTTCACATGCTCCATGCCGAATCTAGCCACAATTCTCTGAATGAAACTCTCTTGCAACAGCAGAAAATCTCCGTCCGCAGTCCGTTCCACCTGTATCCCAAGGTAGTTTCTCACATCGTCAAGACAGGAAATCTTGAATTTCTTCCGCAGGAAAGAGCAAACTCGTTGGTATTCGACGTTCCCATTGGTGACGATCAACATGCCGTTGACGTAGAGTAAAATAAATGAAAGTTCCCCGTCATCGCTCCTCACGAAAAGCCAGCTGTCGGCTTCTGCTTGTTTGTATCCGAGCTTCATCAGGACGTCGGTGATGGTTTTATTCCAGACACGTCCGGCTTGCTTGAGTCCGTACAAACTTTTCCTTAAGCAGCATACTTCTCCTCGATTCCCAGTTTCGTATCCGGGGGGTTGCTGCATGAAGATCGTTTCGCTGATTTCTCCATACAGATATGTCGTCTTTATGTCAACGTGCTTCACGTCCATCATTCGCCGGGCAGCTACTGCCAAAAGTGACTGGAATGTCCAGGTGTTCCAGGTGTTGTTTTCTTGCAATGAGGCAAACTCCTCGTCCATGGCTTTCTTCCACTGCTCCCGCTCAGGACCACTCAGAGCTTCCGAGACGGTCCGTGGCTCAGCGATTCTAGTGGTACTCCTTTCGTTATCCGGTTTGAGGTCCTCGGTTCAGTTGGTCCAATCGTTGCGTTGCGGCGACGTTCATCTTTATTGTTCGATTCAGAGTGCGTGGAATCGCAATCGGTAAACGAATCAATCGTATCGTTTTGATCATCATCCGTCTCCGTTTCGAAATCGCACTCCTCCTCAAGTAACGTTGGCTTACTGAGAACGTCCCCTGCAACGAAAGGAACATTATCAGTTTTGGGAATAGCATCCCCACCTACACGGCATTCTATGCTACTTTCTTGTATGACGTTCATCCTGAACGCTGCTGTTTGTCGTTAAGAACCTTGCATCCCTGCTGTTAACGATGCGTCCTGTCTTCATGCCCAGCAACCGGTATGCTTTCTGCTGCGTCGAATATCCCACAAACGTCATTTTTTGCGCCGTTGAGTCCAGCTTCGTCCGATTCTGCTTGGGAACCCACACGTACGCCTTGGTGCCAAAAATTTGCAAATGGTCAACATCTGGTTTCTCGCTCCACCATGCCTCGTAAGGTGTCACCATGAGCGCCACGGTAGGAAGTCGATTTTGGATATAAGTTGCAGTGTACCCAGCTTCGGCCCAGTACCGCAACGGAATCTCCGCATCCAACAGCATACACTTCGGGAACGATTTTTCCGCTCTGCAACTCCATTCTGCGGCGGGGACTGTGGTGTGGTAAATTGCTGCCTGATGTCCTCTCGTCTGAAAAAATCTTCCATTGCTCTATTCTTGAATTCACTTTCATTATCAGAACGAATGGTTTTTGGCGGCCGGCCGAAAGTTGTCTTTATCTCCATCACAAATTGTTTCAGTCTCTCTTCGGCGTCGAATATCTCGCGCAGGAAATACACGGTTGTGTAACGAGAAAAATCATCGATTACAGTCAGGTAGTAGCGGCACTTATTCTGCGTGACGTTTTTCATAGGGCCACACATGTCAACATGGACCAAATCCAACAGTTGGTTTTGATTTCCTTTTGGATTGTTTTGGGAACGGAAGCCTCACATTAAATTCGCAATCCACAGTCTTCGATTTGTAAACCAGTCGCTGGATTCTGCTGCATCAATTCCTTCACGGCATTGTTGTCACGGTGACCCATCTTTCGGTGCCACGTGTGCTGGCAGTATGTTGTGTGGCATTTTCCTTCCACCTTCATCGCGTTGTAGACGGTCTTCAATAAGTATAGTCCATCAGAAACGACTGCACCAGCTGCAACCTTTTCGTCCTTCAGAATCGTACTTACCTTACCAATCAGACTAAGGCCGGTGTGGCCTCTGCTGTACACAGAAGTTGTTTCCATTGTAATCGGTCCATGGCTGTACCTCGCCAGCCTCGCTGTCTGCGGAGGGTCCGCAGGTCGCCTTCTACTTGATCAATCCACCTGGCTCGTTGCGCGCCTCTTCTTCTTGTACCTGTTAGTTCGTTTTCGAGAACCATTTTCATAGGGCTGTCGTCCGACATTCTTACGACATGCCCAGCCCATCGTAGTCGACCGATTTTTGCGATGTGTACGATGAGAGGTTCTCCCAGCAACTGGTACAATTCGTGGTTCATTCACCTCCTCCACGTTCCGTCTTCCATCAGCACTCCACCGTAGATCGTACGCAGCACCTTCCCTTCAAAGACTCCAAGGGCGCGTTGGTCCTCCACTAGCAATGTCCATGTTTCGTGGCCGTAGAGAACTACCGGTCTAATTAATGTCTTGTAGATGGTCAACTTTGTGGTTCGGCGAACTTTGTTCGATCTTAGCGTCCATCGGAGTCCAAAGTAGGCACTATTGCCAGCCATAATGCGCCTTTGTATTTCTCTGCTGGTGTCGTTATCGGCACTCACCAATGAGCCCAGATACACGAATTCGTCTTCTACCTCGATTTCATCACCGTCGATCTGAACTTGTGCTAGGAGGCTAACATTTTCTTCTCGTGAGCCTCTTCCCTTCATGTATTTTGTTTTTAACGCAGAATCGTGCATCCTTTTGAATCGAAGATTACTGCTCCATTCTTCATCACCAGTTTTCGTACGGAGATCAAATTTGACTTGAGGCTCGGCACGTAGAGTATATCTGTAGGGATAACTGTCTTATTTTTTCCTTCCAGATTACAGCGAATAGCACGGCAAGTCCCTTTGCCCTTTGCAACTGTCATTTTGCCGTCGGTGAGTGCCACATGTTCGGTGATAGTTTCATCCATGTCCACAAAAAAGTCTTTTTCAGCGCACATATGTGATGTTGCCCCGGAATCGACGACCCAGCATCCTAATGTTCCTGATCTTCTTGCAATAAAAGTGGTTTCGCCAATCGGATCTGCACGAACCGTCTTCACTGTGGACGCGGTTTTTCGATTTTTCTTGTCGCTACGGTTCGCTTCTTCTCGGTCACTGGCCAGCTTCCGACAATCTCGCTTCTCATGGTCTGGTTTTTGACAGTTATGGCAAATAATTGGCTCCCTACCAGAAACTGCCGGCTGACCGGTCTCGTTGAAATAGTTACCAGTTTTCGTGACCTCATCGACGGGCTTCGTTTTCACCAGTTCTAACGTGAGCTCGTCATCAGCTCTGCTCTCGTGTGCGGTCGTCAGCGTGTTGAAAGACTTCGGAAGGCTGCTCAAAACTAAGGCAACCTGTAACGTATCGTCCAGTTTCAGTCCTGCCACTGATAGACGTTCGAAGACTTCTTCCATCTCGACGACGTGCTTCTCGATGCCCTCACCTTCGCTGTATCGTTTCGCTATCAGGTTCCGTAGATAGGACACCTTGGAAGTTAAAGTTGGTTTCTCAAAGTGGTCCTTCAACTTCTCCCAGGCTTCACGAGCTGTCTTCGTCTGCTTGATGAGGCCATGTTGACTGCTCTCCATCAAGAGCCCAATCGTGGCTCGTGCTCGCTGGTCCCCGAAATCCCAGGCCTCAATCGCTGCTACATTTGCACGTGGTTCCGCAGCCACATTTGCTCCTGGTACCGCCGCTGCAACTGGTCTCGTTCCTGCCACGAATTTCCACAGGTCTTCCCGGATCATCAACAATTCCGTGCTGAATTTCCAGCTGGTGCAGTTGGATCCATTTAATTTCGGTATCTGGATCTTCTCCATGTCAGCTGAAACTTTGGGGTCAATTATAGGAGTCGAACGGAGCAACTTGACTCGACACTTGTCACTGTCGAGTGGAGCAAAATTGCACACTACAGAAGCCGACTTAATCTGATCAAGTCGGCAACGGAACTCGACTGTCAACTGTTATGTTGAAAGTCATTCAAATATTACACCATGGAATTATTCAGGACTTCCATCACCTTAGTTATCATGTTTGACATTCGAAGGATAAGTGTTAACCATTTTCACTCTTCTTTTGTCAATTACATGAATGCTTTTGTTATTCTGAAAACCTCATTGGAAATCTGTTTCAAATTTGCAATTTGAATTTTATTAAAATGTCGACAGTAATCGATCTCTTTTCATTGATTTTATCTTGAAGTTTTCTGACCTTCTGGTAAAATCTCCAAACTCTTCCCGGATTTTTTTCTTTTCTAAGTGGGAAGTTTTTCTTAATTGAGGATTATTGTTTTGAATTTTTGGAGGAATTTCTGAACGTTAGAAGAATTCTCGAAAACTTCTTTGATATTTTTCTGAACTTCTAAAAACTTCTTTCCTTCACTTCTCTGAACTTCTGAAAATATGTTTTTTAACTGCTATGCTTAACATCATGAAGTTTTTCTTACTAACGAACTGACATGCCATAGGATATCATTGAATTGATCGCCTGAATTAGCAATCAAATCTGTCAAACGAGGTGAGATGGAAACCGACGAATTGTATTTTTTATATGAGTTTGTGTTTTAGCTCATAGTAAAATGCGAACGGCTGAGGATATGGTGGAGGTCTTTGCTATATTTTAATGTGGTGTTGTGGGCAATGAATATTATTACGGGCAAATGAATGAAGTTTGTATAGGTTGCTTCTACCGGTCTTCAATGATTATCTCTTGAATTTCAGGCAAGTTTTTTCCTGCGAAGCTCCCAGATGAAATTCTGGAAAGATCCCTACTGAACTTTTGGCAAGATTCGTTATAAACTTCTGAGCGGTCACTCCTGAATTTCTTAGAAATGCACTCCTAAAGTGCAGATTTTTTTTTTTTTTTTTTTTTTTATGTAAAATTTTGTTTATTTCGTAGTGTTGCTTAAAAAACTAATTACAATACAGTTTATCACAATTCAACTTGTAAGAGAAAATCCAATTCCCTAACGTCTACTACATTATCACAAGCAATGACAAAGGTGACATAATTAATAAAATGATTAAGGATTTCTGTTTTCTGCCTTCTTTCTACGGTGTCTAAACTTGGATGTATCAGTTCCGCGAAAGAAAGATTCCTATGTTCATGCAGGATTGTCGCTAGCACTCTCTGCAAGTGCAACCACGCCGCCCTAACTCGAGGACACTCCGTCAGTTTATGTACCAGGGATTCCGTTGCTGTATTGCAGTGTAAACACTGATCGTTGTCCGCTCGTCGAATGGTGTGCCATAGTTGTCTGTGTTCAACTTTTTCGTTAACAAGCAAGTACCAGCTGCTACGTTGGGCTGACGACAACTTTCTGCTTGCAATGTTGAGCCATACACGCCTCCAGTTCACTGTGGGATGGCGCAATTCCACTCTCGGTTGGCTAGTTTGTTCGAGGTAGAAACTATGAATTTGATCGCTGGAGGGGTTTTGTTGGATGTGGTGTGGGAGTAAGGGAATTTGCTGAGAGAGGAGTTTAAGAAAAGGAAAATCGGTAGGGGGAGGAATATTCTGGGAGAGAAGGGAACGATAATAGGGAAGGGAAAAGATCTCCTGCATGTGGCGGTTGATGAGGAGCGCTTTACATTTTAACGCCGGCAGTTGCAGTTTTAGTCCGCCATGCTCTCTTCTACGCGCTAACTGCTGCATAGGGATTCGTGCGGGCAGTCCACGAAATAGGAATGTCCCCATCGTTGATGTAAGTTTTGCCGTATGCAGGCACTGCGGTGGAATTACAGACGAGAGGTACCACACCTTCGCTGTGATGAACGTGTTTAATAAGATCACTTTCTGCTGCAGGGTAAGGGAGCGCATGTTATGCAACCAATAAGTTTGGACATTTTGGATACTAAGGCATCCCAGTTTAGCTTTACCATCATTCTCACTGAGTTGGTGAAAACAACGCCCAGAACCTTCACACTCTCCTTTGTCTGCAACCCTGGTATCGTCAGTGGGTCCCCATTAATGAAACCGACATCAATAGCCACTGTTTTCTGCCGGTTCAATTTCGCACCGGCTACGATCTCGAAGCTATCAAACAGCTGATAAATCCGGTCGATCGTTTGTGTTGAGGTAGCAATCACTGTGATATCATCAGCGTACGCAACGCAGAGCTCATCACCACACACACGCTCAATTCGTATGAGCAGGGGATGGAGATACAGTACGAATAGAAGCATCGATAAAGGATCGCCCTGACGTACGGATCGTTCAATGCGAAACGGCTGCGAACGGTGCCCATTCACAAGCAGGCGTGATGAAGAATTCTAGGATTTTTTTTCATTAGGGCGAATCTACAATTGAGAGACTCTCTCCGGACTCGCTCTCTTTCATTCATAAATCAATCACCTTTACGTTTTTCATTCTAGGGTTTTTTTTCATTAGGGCGAATCTACAATTGAGAGATTCTCTCCGGGCTCGCTCTCTTTCATTCATATTCCAATCACCTTTACGTTTTTCATTCTACTATTTGTAGAGTATGCTAGCCTGCACTGTTGTGTTTCGATCTGTACTAAAGAATCCCTCGAAAGTTTTATAATGGCGCTGTAATGAATGAAAGAGAGCGAGCCCGAAGAGAATCTCTCAATTGTAGATTCGCCCTAATGAAAAAAAACCCTAGCATTCTACTATTTGTAGAGTATGCTAGCCAGCACTGTTGTGTTTCGATCTGTACTAAAGAATCCCTCGAAAGTTTTATAATGGCGCTGTAATGAACTAAAGAGAGCGAGCCCAGAGAGAATCTCTCAATTGTAGATTCGCCCTAATGAAAAAAAACCCTAGAATTATCAGCTACCCGGGAGAGCCAGCTGACGAAATCTTGGTTGATACCCAGCAAACGAAGGGATCGATGTAGGTACTCATGAGAGACCCGATCGAACGCGTGGTCGAGGTCGTACGATATCATCTTCCCTCTCTGCTTTCTCGCGATTAGCTGGGCGACACGATCCTTGAGAGAGAGAGTGTAGCTTGGAAAATAGAGCGGTCGTTGCCACATTTTTGTGCGTCGCTCAGAATTTGATGGCTCCGCATTAGACTCTCCAAACGGGCCTTCATCACACGGCTGAGTATTTTGAAGTCAACGTTGAGCAGGCTGATCGGGCGATATGCTCTTGCTGTCCCGTCTCCACCTCTCTTTTTGACGAGCACAATTGTGCCATCGGTGAATTCCGAAGGAAACTCATTCGTCATGGCTTCGTTAATAACAAAGTAGAGTTCCCTGTATATGACGTCAAATGTTCGTAGATAGAATTCAACCGGCAGCCCGTCGCTGCCCGGTGATTTTCGTTTTTGCGACGTTCGGATGGCATTTCGTAACTCGTCTACGCTGATCTCTGCCATAAGAGCAGCGTTTGCTTCATCGTTCTCGGGTACGACTCTCTCGTTTTCGAAACGTTCTCCCTCCACCTGTCTCACCTCCCCCGCTGAATACAGATCTCTGAAGTATCGGACCACGTGCTGCTCTATCTCTAGAGAGTCCTGAATTTGTTCTCCTCGTTCGTTCTGCATTTCTGTTATCGTTGTTTTTTTCCGCCTCCTATCACCCAACTGGAATGTTGACATTTTTTCTCCCGCAAAGAAAGTCTCATTGAGCCGCATAAAGTTTTGCGTGAACTGTCGCTGTAGCGTAAGCATTTGCGCTTTGACTCGATTGATGGTAGCCAACATGGTGGGATTCTGGTAATATCCATCATACGCTAGCCGTAGCTGCGTGTACAGGCGCTGGTATTCTGCGCTGTAGACGACGAAAGTTTCACGGGACTTCCAACGGAAAAAAGATTTTATTTTTCGTTTCGCACATGTGAGCCACCATGCCATCCAGTTGGGGAAATTTCTCCGCTGTCGGGTCCAAAACTGCCACCGAACACGGAACTCCTCTATGTTTTCGGCAGTTAAAAGGTGAGGGCGGAGGGACCAGAAACCGCGTCCTTGTTCGCGGCCAAGGTGGGGAAGACAGATTCGCGCTGTTAATGCTTTGTGGTCCGTAAAGGAACACACATGTGTTGCAGCACTTCGGAGTTGTGCGCAAAGCCCAGTGCTGATGTATATGCGATCGAGCCTGGATGCCGCATTGTGTGTAACGTACGTGGGTGCGGGGATTGTGGGGTACAGTTTTAGCCAGATATCGTGGAGCTGAAGCTGCCGTACGGTCGCCTGGAGAGCGGGACTATTGTTTGCGCCCGTTGAGTCGCACGGACGAAGCACGCAGTTAAAATCACCAGCGAGGATGACGTGTTGCGTGTTGAAACGAAGGTAAAATGCGATCGTGCCGTTGAAAAAACGTTCTCTTTCCGCGCGCAAAACTGTCCCCGACGGCGCGTAAACATTACACAGAGTCGTGTTTTGCACCCTTAAGGCTATCAGGCGGCCATCCAAGCTCTTCTCCACATGCGAGAATTGTATGTGGTCCTTTAGCGCGATCGCCGTTCCCCTCCTTGCCTGGTCCACATTGCAGACAACGTTGAAACCCGGAAGGGAGAGCTGCTCATTCTCCACCTCCTGCAGGAAAACAACATCTAGTTCCAGCGATCGAATAAATGTCCAGAAAGCGTCAATTTTCGTTGCGTTCGTTATATTGTTAATGTTTATAGAAGCTATGTTGTAACTGGAGAACTCAGCCATTAGGACATTTCATTACTCCCGTCTCGCTTGTCGTTAGGATCGTTCTCCACGCGAGCCTTCTTGCCTGGTGGTCGGTTGCGGAGCTGTCTTTTGGAGCTGGTTGAACCGACAGACGAGTCTGTTTCGTTACCATCGGACTTTCCACTAGAAGTTTTGCGATCCACTCCGCCGCTAGCAGGGGGCTGATGACCTGTAAAGGGGGTCAACAACCCGCTGTCCGATGGTTGAGTCGAAGCCGAGATAGTGGCTAACGGGGGGAAATTTTGTTCGGTCAGGACAATTGGTGGCATCAGCTTCTGTTGCTGGCGGTGAGGAATTTGTTTCGGTGGTGGCATGGTTCGGGTGGCTTGATTCTGAGTTGGCTTCGTTTGGTTCGCACTGGGAGCGATTTGGTTTGAGTTTGTGTTGGTTTGGTCGGGAGTATGGTCGATTTGACTCGTTTTTTTCGAAGGCGTCTGCTTTGCAGCATCGGCGTAAGATTTTTGAACGAGCAGTTTTTTATTCTGTACACAGGTAGCACCGACGTGTATATATTCACGGCAGTGTCTGCATGTTTGCAGCTGCCCGAAGTACGATACATTCGTCACTTCACCGTCGATGGTGACCCACGACTCAATGTTTTGTTTGACCTTCATTTTGGCAATACACCCGTTGAAATCCCGGGGAAATCAGTATCGGCTCCGCATCGTTGCTCTCGAATTGCGTTGACATCGCCGTACTTTCCCAGAAAGTCGGCAATTTTTCGATCCGACACGTCCTCGGACAAATCGCCTCACCTCCACTGCGCCATCTTCCAGAGTGATCCCAAGTGGGTATTTTTTCCTATCCACTGAGATCTCGTGTTGGTTGTCGTGTTCTTCGCAAATTCGTTGTGCTAACGCCAGGTCAACGACTTTCACGAAGGAGACACCGAGGGCTCTGCTGTTCTGGATCCGTAACACTTCACCTTGTTTCAGACCCAACATGGTCACACAGAACTTTTGCACTTTGGCATTGTCCGGCTTCTTCGGCACGTTCGCAAAGTCAATTCGAAAAGTATTTTCCCGACGGCCCATCGCGAAGTCGTTTGGACGCACTGCGACACGGAACGGCTCAGCGATGAACAGGGAGAAAAAATCACACAGTTGGCACTGGTACTAGCTTGTATTCGACTTCACGGCAGAAAAAACGCGTGTGTTCTACTCGGAAGTTGAGCACTAACTGCAGAATAGTTTCTTGCAGACTTTTTAAGAAGTCTGATAAGGAAAATTTCTTTCGGAACTTCTTATAAGTCCTATCCTGAACATAGAGGAAAATATTTTCAAAACTTCGGGAGTTCTCTTCTGAACTAAATTAACTAGGATAGTTTCATCCTAAACTTCGAAGAAGTTTATTCCTGAACTTCTGGGAACCTTCAACTTTACGGATGTTTAAATTTGAATTTCTTAGATATTCTAGCTTAAACTACTAAGAAGTGCCCCCTATACTTAAGTGAAGTCCCTTCCTGACCTTCGTAGAAGTTTTATTTTGTAAAGGAATTATATTTCTGATCTTCTGGAAAGTCTCCTGCAGTACTTTGAAGAATCCCTCCAGAATATTCCTTTCTGAAATACTAGAGAATTCCCTAAATTTTCTAGGGAGTTTCCTTGATTTTCAACAAGCTTACAGAAGTTCTTGGTAGCTTTATCAACATACTCAAATTTTGTAGAAAATGCATGCTAACAAAATTTATGAAAAGTTCTCTCAGATCCTTCTCATAAGTCCACTGCATTGTTTGTGTGTATACGAGATACTAACGAATATTGTGCTGAACTTTCTTCATTTTCTTAGAATCTTAATTTGATCTATCGGTAAGTTTATTTAACTTTCAACATGCTCACATAAGTTTGAATTGTTTGAAAAATATACACACAACTTCCTTAAAGCACTCAGTTTTTTTAAAAATAAAAAAAAAAAAAAAACAACAGCAGATGTGTATATATATTTTTTTACTATAACAAAAACAAAAAAAATAAAAAATAAAAAAAAAAAAAAAAAAAAACAACATGTTTAAAAAAAAAACAAAAAAAGAGCATAAGTACATATATACTATAATTTTTTTATATATTTTTTTTTATTTATAAAAAAAAAAACTCTCTCAGAGGATCCCCCGGAAACCAGTCTTGGTTACACTTTACCAGAACACCCGCGCTTCTATTCCATTGATTTCTCTTTCAAATATAACTCTCGTTTTTTTATTTCAATTTTTTTCTATTTAGGCTCAAGTTTAAGATTTTACTTCCTCTTTTCTTGGATGTCCATTGTTCTTTGTCCTGCATCGGCTCTCGAGATTTCATTTTGTTCAAGTTTTGCATGCACCAGTTTTGTCGATCCAGATCTGTAAAAACAGTCAAAACTAATCTATTTTAACATACTTCTTTGTGAAGTGTCGGATGCTGAACGCTAGAATCAGATTTATTCTGTGCTTCGTGTTAAGTGAGATGACTCGCATGGGGTTCACAACTTTAATAGTATTCATTCGAAAAATAAGCACTTAATTTTTGCCATTCCGACCCAAGGCCCAATTGGTGGTCCTAATGAATCGAGCTCTTGGACAATTTACTCCCACCTCTGCTTTACATTTGTTTTGGTGGCTCCAACTCCACAAAACCTCTGGCGATGTCCACATTCGTTTTTATAAGTTTAATTATTTGTTTTTTTTTTATGAAGACTGGACAATTTTTGCAAGAAGGAAATTGTTTTTTCTGTTAATTCGCCTCAAAAAATAAAAACAATGTTTTACGGTATCTCTTACCTTGATCAGTCAGTTATCACTTTCAGACGAAAAAACGCGTATCAAAACAAACTTACTCGACAGAATGTGACAGATCCATCACCCGTTTTCGAACGGTCTACTGAGTCGACCTGCTCGACAAAATTTTGTCGATCTCGGCAACTGTAATAGCAAAATAAACTTGAGAAGATTTATTTTTTCTTTTTTTTTCTCCCTTTTTCCCCCCCCCCGCCCTCCCCCACTCACCCAAAAAAAAAAACAACAACCAACAAACAAAAAATATATTAAATCTAATCTACTAACAACCAAAATGTTTTAGTAGAGTGTGTTCGCCTCCGCCTCCCCAATTTTCCCTCTTTTAAAATATTTTTTTTTTTTTTTTTGTTTGGAAAAACGCCAAACCCCCCCCCAAAAAAATTTATTTTTTTTTTAAATCAAAACCAGTCAAAACGACTTGAAAATTTGTTTGACATTTTTTAATTTTTCTATGGGAAAAAAAAAATTTTTAATTTTTTTTTAAAAAAAACAAAAAAAAAAAGAGGCGGCAAAAAATAATGCGAAAATGTTCAAACTTGAGTACTGGGTTAACTCGTGTAGCTAGTGACTAATTTCTGTCGAAAGTATACTTGTTTATGTTTACTTTCAAGTGCTGCATCCAAACATTCTATTTGTTTAATTGCAAATTCGTAAAAATGTTCGCGAAAGAAGTGATCACCAGTTTGTTGCTCGTCCAGAAGAAGCCGAAACAGTTTACCGCATAAAAAAGTCCCTGCAGGATGGTCCTAAGCAGCGAAAGCCAGGAAGCGGACGTCCGCGCTTTGCACGCACGCTGAACGTGATCAAATCGGTCCGTGCAAAAATTGCTCGCAACCCGGTGCGTTCCATAAGAAAACTTGCAAAGGAAGCCAATATTTCGGAGAAATCCATACGGAGAATCATCAAAGAAGACCTGCATGCATCTTCTAGAGCCAGAGTGAAACGCCACTTGATTACGCACTGGGTCAAGGAACTACGAGTGACTCGTTCCAAGAGATTGGTTTCCTTGTTGAAGAAGGAAAAAAATGATAATCCGACGAAAAGCTTTTTATCATCGATGGTGTGGCCAACAGCCGCACGGACGGGCTCATTTCACCGCAGAAAATGGAGAACGTTCCGGAAAAAGTGAAATTCAAATTTCGTACCAAACATCCGGCTGGTGTGATGATGTTTGGCTTGGTGGCGTCCAACGGTTTGAAAATGCCGCCTATTTTCATTGATGCATTGATGATGAGGACCAAAACGTTGTCTTACAGAAGGATGGAGCGCCGTTTCACACGTCCAATCGAACCCAACAATGGTTAAACGATAACATGAAGTTTTGGCCGAAGGATTTGTGGCTCCTTAGCAGTCCAGATCTTAATCCGTTGGATTATTCGATTTGGGCAAATGTTGAAGCACGAGCTTGCAAAACATCACACCCTAGTGTGAAAACCCTGAAGTCAACCATAACACGCACATGGCAGTCAATGTCGGAGGACTACGTTCGAAAGGCATGCTCTGGCTTCAGGTGTCGGTTCGAGGATTTTATTAATAAAAATGGAGGACACATTGAATAAATTTGTTTAAAAGGACTTTATAAAGATAACTGCATTCGAAAATGTTGATATTATTGCTCGAGTTAGTTGAAAATGGGATTTGTAAGAAATAGAACAAATTTTCGCATTATTTTCTGCCGCACTCTGTAGAAGGCGGTGGCACTTTCTTAGGAAGCATTTGAGACAAACCGTGCTTAGTTTTCCTGTAAGATGAGATAGTAATTCAATTTTTAAGTGCTGCTCAATTTTGTAGAACAATTTCAGACTTTTCAAAGTGGCACCACTGTCTACAGCATTACTACTCATCGGGATAGAGCCGCACCTAACTGATGAAATTAATATAATTTGAACGTGTTATATTCTTGTGATTTTCACCTTATACAAAGTGTCCAAATTTTATCCGTACAACAAAATGGTGTTAAAACTATCTTTGATTGTTGGATTAAGAATCAATTTGTATTGTTTGTAATAAAGAATGTGCACACCAAAAAGTAGTCGTCGGAAATGCCCTAATGCAGTCTTCACCGTGTACGCTTTGCTAATCCGATCACTACTACCTAAATATTAATGTATGTGTGCTATGATGAAGACGTCGTTTGGCTACAGTAACCTTTGTTCAGTTCAAAATGGCGATCGAATCAAGATCACGCGTGCGCGAAGCAATTTTGCACAAAAGAGTGGAAAATCCAGATGATGTCGCACGCGATATTGCCAAGTCATTAAAAATCGCAAAATCGACGGTTACTAAAGTGCTAAAAAACTTTCAGCAGCGTTAACTTTAAAGAGAAAGGTCGGTTCGGAGGTAACCATGATTCTCGTTTCGTCGCGGAGAGGAAGAAAGTGATTAAAGAATTTAAGAAGAAACCGAATATCTCCGTTTGTGATGTGGCGAAAAAAGTGAAAAATGTCTCCATCGTTCGTCCAGAAAGTGAAGAAAAGTGAAAAGGAAGTATCATTCAAAGTAGATGTTGCTCCAAATCGTAACGACAGCCAGAACAAGAGCGCAAAATCTCGATCGAGTTTTTCGACAGATATTTGTTCTTTTTTTAGATGTTCTAGTGATTTATGTGGTGTACTGCAGGCTTTTGACTCCAAGATGGACCATACCGAATAGTCCATCCGATTCAAAACCGGTGAGTTAGAGGCCATTCATCTTTCGTTAAAAATCTTGGGAAAATGCGTTTGCAAAGACTAATAGTCTTTTTTGCTCCTTGAGCCGGCGGCTAGTCTTGTTGAAAAATTCATTCATTTTTGCCGAAATTCTGCGATGCCCAAGAAGCTACTGTGTCAGTAATAGTAATCCTCAGAGTACAGAGATATGCGGAAATTCAATCCGACAGTTTAGCAACGACGTTCGTCTTGTTAACAAAGGCTGCCAACACTTCCACAAAGTAAATTGTCACAGCTTTGTGCGTGACTTTGTCGTTGTCAGTTTCCATTGTTTTTTACATTGCTAACGTACAAGTGTTTTATTATGAGTATATATAAAATTATCAACTATGAAGCGCATTGCACAGTTTTGCACTAACCGCGGAGGTGTTAAATCATCGACCCCATACCCCTAAGCTCTGAGGTTAATAGGGGATTTCCAAATTTGAACACCGGCTTGGTGGTTCCAATATTGAACGGGTATGAGGGGATCTGCGACCCAAACAGACAGAATTAGACACTCGAGCAGAATTCTGTTCAACAAACTTGACGTTGGACACTGTGTCAGAGTAGGAACATAGCTATAATCTTCGGCATCTTCCCAACACGGCACCAGTGAAGTGAATTGACTAAAGAGAAAAATGGCCTACGGTACAAATTCCACCAAATTGTCATCTCAGCATCACAAGAAACATTATCGAACAGAGAGAAAAAATAATATTGAATTATTTTATTAACACCACTAGTTCTGCAGAAGACGACTGTTTTATTTTTGATTTTGAAGCGCAATCAATATAAACCATTAATTTTAACTCCATTGCAATACTTAGCAATCGAAACATTTCAGCAAACAGTAAACATGCTCGTTTGGCTCAGATTTTGACAGTTCTCGCTGCTCGATTGGCTCAAGATGGCCGCTTCCGCATATCTCTGTACTCTGAGGATTACTAGTGCATAGATTAGCTTTCCCCCCCCCACCCACAAAAAGAGAGGGGTGAAGAACACCCCAACCCAAGCCAGAAGGGAGGACACCACCCAAACCCACCCCCTGCTAGAAAATAATAACAGTACAATTACAACTCAAACACGGCCCCAGAAAAAGTAAAATTTTAATTTTCTCCCATCCCAGCCAAGGAAAAATGAATTACCCGACCGGAGACCCGCGCATCGTGAGCCCCAGCGCAGCGTTTTTTCCTCCCCCCCCCGCCCGCCCCCCCCCGACGTTTTGTTCGTTCACCCCTAACGAGCTTCCGGCGGCGTGCACACGAACAGTTTTTCCTTTCCTAAATAAACTCCCCCGCCCCCCCCCCCCTTTATTTAATAGAAAAAAAACAACACCAAACCTACCCCCCCCACAACAAACAAACAAGAGGTAAAAAAACCAAGAAGTGAAAAAGCGGGGGAGGCCGAAAAAAAACCCAACCACCCGGCGGAAAATATAACCCCCCCCCGTAAGTAGGAAGGGGGGAGGAACAAACCACAAAAACAAAAAAAAGCAATAGGTAGAAAAACCGCCCGCCTGGTTGAACATCTTCCACCAGTCAAGGCTTTCCGCCTCTTGCCTATCCTGCATGGGGTAGTATGGTAAAGGGTTATGTGCCTGATCGGATACTACCGTTCAAAATGCCCTCCGCTCGTTTTCAAACTTGATCTTTCAATTTTCAAAGCCTGCCGTAGCCCTATACGGAACTATCAATACACTTTCTCTTCATGTCTATTTCGTTCTAGCAATAAATTACTGTCCACTCCTAGCGCTTCGCATGGAGATGATAAATTATCTACTTCTGACAAACTTCATCATGTAGGTATGCTTAGTTTAATCCGCTTGGTTGTGTTGAGGCATGCTGACAAAGTCTGTACGGATAATTTTCAGACACCCTGTAGATTCATGGTGGGTTGGGAAAATTTAGGGCAAGGGTTTAATGAATTCAGGTTTGGCTCAGTATGAGGCGCTAGCTGGCATGCACATTGTTTGTATAAATTGGTTCCAACATGGAATATCTCGAGATCCTGGCCATATGGAAAGTAACTGTCTTCAACAAAGTTGTTCAGTAGATCAAGGCCTTGCGGTTGGTGCAAAGTACAGGCTGTATCTCGATATCCTGGCCTTCAAGGAATATGTCGTCTTCAAAAAAGTTGTCATAAGACGTCATAAGTCAATGCCTGATGGCATTTAGGGATTCAAAATGGCGGCTTGCGGATTTAGAAAAACTGGGAATGACTGCAAAATGGATATTTTTGAATTGGCAACGGCATAATAAAATAAGAAGTCGATGAGTGACGCCATTTTGGGATCCAAGATGGTGGCTTATGTTGCGGAATGAGCTTGCAATACTGTCATATATCCTGGAATATGGATATTTTTGATCAGAAACGGCCAATTTAAGCTTGAAATCGATGTCGCATTCCATTTTGGATTCCAAGATGGCGGCTTCATTTTAAAATCAAGTGATAAGTACGGTCAAATACCTTAAAATATCGACATTTTTGGACCGAAAACTGCGTATAATGGCAGGAAATAACAAATATTTAACGCCAGTTTGGAATCCCAAATTGGCGGGTTATGTTCCAGGAAAACTGAAAACTTCGTCAAAGCAGTGTAATAGAGACATCCTAATCAGAGTGATACTGAGCTTGGACTCATTTTTGAGCGGTTTGCGGGAAGCAGGCAAACAGGAAACTTCACAAACTTTGGCTGAAAACTCTAACTCTGCGGATTTCAAACAAGTGACAAGTTAATCAACGAGTTAGATGACATCATGTCACCATGTCATTCAGACAATAAAGGCTTAATGAAAGCTTGAAAGTGACACATTAGTTATTTTATAGGGTTGCTTTTTTTACAATGTCATAAAATAGCATAAGAAAATAAACATCTGTTATTACAGTTGAAAACAGATCCAATCGAATCTTGTTGTAAATGAAAACGTAGAGCAAAGCAAATAAGACCTTCCGGCGCTGGCACAATCCATAGAATTGACTTCTGTAGATATTTTTCGAAGCAATATTCCTAAAAGAAGGGATATAAAAGTCCTCAAAAATCCGCAAAAATCTTCTGTGTGGAACATATTAACGTGGAACAAAATAATTAAAAAATGATCAACAAGGTGAATTTTTGAAACAAATGGTCTTTTTTACTTTACTGTATTATTGATTAAAAAAATCTACAAGAACGAACAACGTATAAAATAATGCAAGTTAAACAATGACTCCGTATTTTTTAAATGCATCAAATGATATTATTCATCCAAACAAAAAGTGACAAGTCAAGTTTCTAAAGCTTGATTATAAGTAAAACCAATCTTCATACCGTCACATAAATACTTTTTTATTCATATTTCAATGTTAATGAGCCACGATCAACTTCTGTCCACCGACTGCGACTGGGGCACCGTGATATGATCCGTGGGTGACTGCAATCTGCTTCGATACTGGAACTGAGGACAGATATCCTCCGTTGTATCCCAAGCCGTAAATTGACGCACCAGCACCGTACGTTCCCCACGGTTGTCCCCAAGGATAAGCTGTCTTAGCCACGTTGGCCTGAACTACAGTCTTGCGTCCATACAGGCCATTATTGTAGATGGAGGCGGCAGGAGACCATGCAGAGTCGGACCAGGAATTGACGTATGGATGAGCGTTCCAGTTGACAGCGGTGGTTTGGGGCCACGCGTTGTATACTCCATGTGCATAGATTCCATTCGATGGCCACACTGAGGCGCTGCTGACTGGCCAGGATGGGTAGGACGCTACCTCCGGAATGTAAGATGCTTGGGATGCAACCGTAAGGGTCAAAGCGATGATTGCGATGAAAACCTGTCAGAATGAAACATTAGCTGATGTTGAGAATTTTGCGATTAAAAGAACTTCACCTTCATTTTCAAATTGATGAGAATACGCTGCACTTATGTTGTTACTAGAATGAAATAATGTTAACTGATGTCCATTTCGAATCGGTTTTCCATTTTTATACTGTTGCTAAAGTGCCAATTCCTTAAATTGACAAGGCTTCTAGAATCATAACTATCTAATAATTGCACACTACAAACAGAATAACCGCAGCTTGAGCATGAACATCCTGGTGCCAGTAGCAAAAATTGAAAAGACAATTCCTTTCGCGATTACTGAAGAGCTGTCAACCGTAACATTTGAACCTGCTCAGACCGTTGGTTGACTATCTGAAAAGTATAAAAACCATACGCTGTTTATTTGGCGACGTCAATCAACAGTTTGCCATTCTTTCAACAGCAAACATCCAGTGTGCTATCAACCAGCTCAAAATGAAAGTAAGTTAATCCCAGATGCGAAAAGCGAATCAACATTGTCTGATTTAAATTTTCCTCAGGCTTTCATCGCAATCATCGCTCTAACCCTTGCGGTTGCATCCCAAGCATCTTACATCCCGGAGGTTGCGTCCTACCCATCCTGGCCAGTCGGCAGTGCCTCAGTGTGGCCATCGAACGGAGTTTACGCACATGGAGCATACAACGCGTGGCCACAGACCCTTGGTGACAACTGGAACGCTCATCCATACGTCAACTCGTGGTCCGACTCTGCATGGTCTCCTGCCGCCTCCATCTACAACAATGGCCTGTATGGACACAAGACCGTAGTTCAGGCCAACGTGGCTAAGACAGCTTATCCTTGGGGACAACCATGGGGAATCTACGGAGCTGGAGCGTCAGTCTACGGCCTGGGATACAACGGAGGATATCTGTCCTCGGTTCCAGTATCGAAGCAGATTGCGGTCACCCACGGATCATACCACGGTGCTCCGGTTGCAGTTGGAGGGCAGAAGTTGATTGTTGCTTAATGATCATGAAATCTCAATAAATATTTGTATACTTGACGGTATGATTTTAGGTTTTTTATTAACATGCACTGAGAATAGAATTTAATATACTTTATTATGTACAACTCAATTTTTAGTAGTTTTCGATTAACTTTCTTCAGAAGTTGAGTCCCTGAAATTTAAGAACATCTTACTAGGATTGACAAGTCGGCAAATCAAAAACATCCACCTCATTAAAGTTGATGTTTTTGATTTGTCAACATATCAGTCGGGCTTCCCCCCCCCACCCGTCACCCTCCCGAGGAACCCACCCACAGGGGCCCCCCCGAACCCCCCAAAAACAAACACCATCCCACCCAAATTAGGAGTAGGGCGTTCTTTTAAACTTTAAACCTTTTCCTACCCCGACATAATTTTCTTTTTGAAAATTGAGAAATTATCGTGCTTTCGACTGAAATTAATTGTTAAATTGAACAAGTGTTATTTTGGAGACGGCCTTTGGTGATATCGGTTTGATTATAAATGTATGTATGGTGTATGGTGTATATGTTCTACCATCCTTTATAGCAGGGAAGTTAAGTCCAATAGCAATGGGCTCTCCTCTCGGTTAGACTTGATCATGCTTTAATAACCAATGATTTTGATCATCCTGCCATTGTATGAAAGGCCAAAATTGTGAATTGATAGGTACCATTATTTATACACTGCGGCTAGTTTCTATAGCCGCACACACGTTTATGGTGTAACTTGTAAACCGGGTATAAAACTTCATTTCTCCTTGTTATATGTTTTAAATGGATTTGTTTAAGAATAAAATTCAAACCTCAATTGAACATTTGCAATAGAAAATCCTTCATTGATTCAAATTCATGAAATTAGGTGGCTTTTTTATAGCCACACTTATGATTTTTAATGGATAGATGTCAAAATATTCATTTTTCTGAGTACTTTCTGCATCAATCCTTCGAACAATGATTCTCCAGATGTTTTCCACTAGATTTAGATCCGCCTGTGGTTCGAATACTACTTTACCATGCCCTTTCACTCAATTTTCAATACCTCTGTTCTATTTCTAGCCTACCGTACACTGACGGAACTTTCAACTTTGCTGGTCATATCTTTCATTCTAGCAAAAAACATTATTGTCCACTCTTGGTGCCTCATGGCGATGAGCGAGACATCTCCTTCTACATCATAATCGTTACTCCACGCACGGAGAACACAAACATAACAATTAATGTATGTTCTGTGTTTTAAAACTTTTTTCTCACACAAACACACATAAGAACCTCAATAAAGTCCGTCGAGTTCATCTTACCAGATGTAAATGCCAAATTAAGCTTTCCTGTAGCACAAAATCCAAGTCAAACCATTAGAGATCCTCCTCCGAAATAACGTCTAGAGGTACTCTGGTTCCTTCCGTAAATCTCGCCAATAGCCAGTAAATCCATCGGGACCATCTAGATTGAATTTATTTTTATCGGAAAAGAACACTTAGAGTTGGAAAACGAACATTTAAATAATAAAAAATTGAACAAAATATAGTCGGGTTCATCAGTTCAAGAAACATGAAATTTACAAAGATTTTACCGTGACTAGAAAACTGAGAGTAGACTTGATTTAAGAGAGTGATATGGTGGAATTTGAGACCAATTTCACAATGATTCGCTTATCCCTCGGTGACAGCTTCGATTTTTTCGGCTTTCATTTGGTCGTAGCATATTTTTCTGGATCCTTCAAATAATTTCATTTGATTTTATTCGATCGGCTGAGTCTACTTCCAATTTCTCGAATTAAAACACCTTCCTGCTTATAGGCTTCAATCATTCTCTTCTCTTTCTCACTCAAAACATTTAACAAAGCAA
Organism: Aedes koreicus; assembly: GCA_024533555.2. Lineage (NCBI taxonomy): Eukaryota > Metazoa > Arthropoda > Insecta > Diptera > Culicidae > Aedes > Aedes koreicus. The sequence continues at coordinate 11,907 of JAHHFK020000952.1, read as the reverse complement.
TACCTTATTCGCGGCTATTGAAAATGGACGCTCAAATTAATGAAACCATGTTTATTTGAAAACTGTTGCACAAACACTATCAAAATACAGTATGCAAAGTACACGTTTCACTAATACAAACAGAGACACATCCATTGATTGCACCACGAACATCACAAGTTGGCTATAGAAACTAGTCGCAGTGTACGTATTAACAGGGAGATAAAGAATCTACTTCCAACAACAAGATAGAACAATTGGTCAAAAGAGCGTGCTATCTAACATGAGGATGCCCCAATGGGCGGGAGAAGAGTCCACCCTCTATTCATAAACTGTAAGCAATGGAAAGTTGGCATTTCCAATCTCCCCATCCAGAATGCTTCAATCGGGTGCTCTTATGGCCCTTCCCATTTCCCGGTATTAGCATTAATTGTTTATATAATTATGTATATATTTATATGAGAGAAAATTCCTACTTCATATGCATCTATTATATGTTCCATTTGTTAGATTGTTCTACTAGATAGGTGTTTTATATTTTGCTTTGAATTTCCCGTGCCTCAGCCAGAAACGGCGAAGACAATATATATATTTTTGTTTTTTTTTTTTTATAAAAGATTATATGTGTTTTTTTTCACCCAGCAAAAAAAAGTGAGACACAAAAAAGTTGGACAATATCAAATTGACGTATTTCTTTCTATTTTGCATTTAAAAACCAGAACACCCCCCTCTTTTTGAGTGTGTGTGTGTGGGATGTTTGTTCTATTTTTTTTTTTTGATTATTTCTTCTTTTGTCAAAATGCCGTCCAAGCAAGGCAGCATTCATTAATTATGTCACGCTTTTAGGGGGGGGGGAGGGGGTTCAGAAAACCGTGACATTTTGTGACAAACGAGGGAGGGGGGGTAAGCTGAATCGTGACATCACATTTTTGAAAAAAAAAACAAAAACAAAATGATATTCTTATGCAATATCGCCTACTACTACTATCCCTACTGTTCACGCCCCTTCGTAAACGAACAGCAACAGCAGTAATCATGCAGCACTCACACACCGCTCGCATTAACTATGCCACGCCCTGTTCTGCAACTTTCCATCGTTCTGGAACTTTCCATGTTCTGGAACTTTCCATTGTTTTGGAACTTTCCATCGTTCTGGAACTTTCCATGTTCTGGACCTTTCCATCGTTCTGGAACTTTCCATGTTCTGGAACTTTCCATTGTTCTGGAACTTTCCATGTTCTGGAACTTCTAGCAGTAGCGGCACAATATAAAAACGGCACCGCAGTGGCGCAGTCATTCAGTCATTATATCAATTCTAAGGTGTTAAGATCAAAAGGAAAAAGCAATAAAGGATAAGTGAATAGAAGCAGTAGTTTTTCTATCAATATCTTCTGGATCCATTATCCGGTGCAACAGCCCAGTGTTATACAGTGTTGAATACAGTCCACCCTACGACTAGAGTGTTTGCTGTCAACGGCCTTGGAACCCAACCCGGCCTTTTCAGGGTAAGAAGAGTTGAATTTTCCACCCATGAGCCAAGACAGAGCACTCGTTTTACCCGACAGTTGCTAGTTTGAGCGACACCTATTTCCTTTCCTACCGTGTTAGGACACGTTTGAGTTCTGTCGCAAGAGAGCTAGCAAGCTACTTCAAGTACCCTACGGATCCGGTGTTTGGCTCCGACACCTACCATACCTAACACGCTAACTTGAAAGTACCCATTAATGAGTCGAAAAGTACGCATTTTGAAGAAAAGTGGCTTAACTCATTATTAGGAGTATATTTTCCTCATTAATTGAGTATTCGTTACCCATTAATGATTAATTGATATTGAATAAAGTCCAGTGTTTATTGGTGAAAAATTGGTTCGCGCAGTTAGTGTATTTTGGAAAATGAATCGTGGAGAACTTTTTAATACGCTGTACAATGCGTATGTAAAGGCTTACCCGGATAAGAAGAAAAGGGAGTGCCAATTGGATGCTACTAATTTCTGGAATGAACGGAAGGACAACACCGCAACACCCATTGAAGACTTGAAGAGCAAGTCAATAACAAAATAAAAGAGCTTCATGCCTTGCAGCTAAAGAAAAAAGGTAAACTTCTTCAACTATGGGGAAAGTCTATGAGTGCTCCTAAGGAATCAGCGCCGACAGTGAAACCCGCGCAACCCATCAAGGAAATTGAGTATATGGCTCAGCCGTCATCATCAAATAAACGCCCTGCACCAGTACAGGAACAACTTAAAGCTGAGCTAAATAATCTGAACTCTGAGGTAGTGCTTCTGATTGACAAGAAGTCTGCTGGACTATTGACGGATGATGATCCGTCGAGACTCGAAGGGCTAAAAATTAAAAAGATCAAACTTGAAAAGAATCTCAAAATCAAGGAAGACGAGCAAGAGCGGCAGCAGAAGCATCGTGAGAAAATGAAGCAGGCTAAACAACTGTTAATTCGGGACATCCCAGAGGCTGGTAAATATGATATATTAACTAGTTTGTTTGCACAGTAGATATAAATATCAAATTTCAGGAAATTATCTTTCATTCCGAAATTCTCCTGGCCGCCCTCGTGTTGAAGAGCAGCAACCGGAGCTGCTCAAGGCAATATGCGATATCGCACTTCATGGATCTGCGGCCCACGAAAAGCGCAGTGATGAGAGCGTCAGAAGCGTTAAAACTTTAGATGAGTTGACTTCTGCAATACAAGGCAAGGGATTCAATATCAAAAGAACAGCAACATATCTGCGGTTAATCCCAAAACGAGCCAATTCCCATCAAGGTAAATGTCACGTAAATACTGTACCAGTGAAGTTGATGCGCGCAAGTAATGCAAAACACAACGATCATCCCGATGGCCGATTCTGTACAGCGACCATAAGATCATTGGAAGAACTGGCATCTGTGCTAGGGCCCAATGAAGTAGGATTTATCAGTCAGGATGATAAGGCGAGAGTGGCGATAGGCCTAACGGCTGCCAATAAGCAGTCTCCCATGCTTATGCATGTGGAGTACAAAATCACGCTTCCTGACCACGATTGGATAGTTGCAAATAAGCATAAACTAATTCCGTCCGTGTACGCTGGAATCGAAATCAAACCGAATGGTCTTGGCAAACCGGAGGCTGTTGGTTTTTCGGGCCCCACTTACATTGCAATTCGGTCAGGCAAACACGCTTCGTCAACGGCGTTTTCTCATGCGTTAGACATCAAGCGGCTTCTAACTCTTGAATCGTTTGATGGTATTTTTAAGTTTGATGGATTGGTCAAACCAGTCCTAATCTTTACCGTCGACGGTGGACCTGATGAAAATCCGAGATATCGCAAGGTAATACAGATAGCAATACACCATTTTAAAGAGTACAACCTTGACACGCTGTTCATTGCAACGAACGCTCCGGGAAGGAGTGCTTTCAATAGAGTGGAGCGACGTATGTCACCCTTGAGTAAGGAGCTTTCTGGATTGATAATACCACACGACCAGTTTGGTAGTCATCTGGATTCCCAATTGCGTACAACTGATTCAGCTTTGGAGAAGCAAAATTTCCAGTACGCTGGTGAAGTTTTGGCAGAAGTCTGGAATGATGTGGTCATCGACGGTCATCCGACGTTGGCTGAATATATCGATCCTGATGCTTCTGAAATAGATCCGAAGTCAATTCGTGACTATGACCAACACTGGTTTGGAACTCATGTGCGAACCAGCCAATATTTACTCCAGATACGGAAATGCACAGATAGGTAAAATTTTGAGATGCATTTGATGGTCAAATAATTGTTATATGTGCATAAATTTATATTTTTACAGGAAATGCTGCTCACCACTGCGAAGTAGCATCGATCACGTTATCTGCAATGGATTTTTGCCTCCACCAATCTCTCTGACGCAAACATCTCGAGGATTGATTGGGTCATCGAAGGACGAACCACAGCATTTCCCATCAATGTTCGTATTGAACTCATTACAAGCTCAACAGATTCTACCTAAATCGATGTCCGGATATGGAACGATTCCGTATGATCTTTACTGTCCTTCAATTAAAAACTCATTGAACGAACGAGTGTGTTCCAGCTGTGGCCTATACTTTGCATCTTTAGTCATGCTTCGCGAGCACATAAAGATGCACAAGCATACATCCGTTCAATTTCAGAGAAAATTGCGTCCGTTTAAAGTTGTGGCAAAACGTAAACAGGAATGTATGGTTGTAACCAACAAAGACAACTTCGATTGCGAATGGATAGATGACGAAGAACTTGATCTGACTGATGTGGCAGAAACCATTACGAGTGCTTCAGCGGACGCAGATATCTTCCCGGTCATCAATGCTGACCAACATCTGCAAAACCCTTGGACTGAGGATTGAATCTATTTTTGAATGGTATTATTTGAGAATGCAATTTGATATAATATGAGGAAAGTTGAATTTGTTTCTGTATGAAATAAAAATGATTTTTTGTGACTAATATTGGCTATTTGAATAAAAAGTTTTGAGTGGGGAGGGGGGGGGGGTTAACAAAAACGTGACATAATTGCCTGGGGGGGGGGGGGGGGGGGTTACAAAAATTGTGACAATTTGTGACATGGGGGGAGGGGGGGGGTTAATTTTCGGCCAGATTTGCGTGACATAATTAATGAATGCTGCCAACCCCCCCCCCCCCAACCACCCCACCCCCACAAAAGCCCCCCGGCGACCGGCCCCCCACAAGAGCCGTGTTCCGCCCCCCCCCCGCGCCGCACACCGGTCTCCCCCCCCCCAAAAACCCGCCCCCCCCCCCCCACAAGGCCCCACGCGTAAAACAAAATACCCCCCACCCGCCCCCCCGCCCCCCCCCCACCTCCCCGTGGCACAGCCCACCTCCACCCCGACCACCACCAGCTTCCGCGACAGGAGTTTTATACGGCAAAAGGAAGGGGAAAGGTAGCAGATATTTTCAAGCACACGAAACTGTCAAAGTTCGCAAAGAAATATCTGGTTTGGCAAGCCATCTGTACCTGTGGCTTGAAAAGCAGCATTTTCATAGCTTCCGGGACTGTCAACCAAGAAATTGACGTGAAAGAGTGTTTGAATAAACGTCTGCTGCCTTTCCTGAAGAAACACGGTTGTTCCGTACTGTTTTGGCCGGATTTGGCATCTTGCCATTACGGTAAAATGGCCATGGAGTGGTACGCCGCCAACAACGTGCAGGTGGTTCCCAAGGACAAGAACCCTCCCAACACGCCAGAGCTCCGCCCAATTGAGAAATACTGGGCTATTGTCAAGCGGAACCTAAAGAAGACCAAAAAAACTGCTAAGGACGAGCAGCAGTTCAAGGCAAACTGGCTTTCTGCGGCGAAGAAGGTGGACAAGGTGGCTGTACAAAATCTGATGACATGGGTCAAGCGTAAGGCCCGGCAATTCGGATTTGGAAAAGCGGAAGCCTAACTGAATATTTTTCCTGAATTTTATACTAATTGAACTTGAAAAAGAAATTTAATTTGATTTTTTAAATAAACGATTTCACCGATTAACACGCGTTTTCCCTTGACCAAATTTTGACCGTATCACCCTTTAGGCTGCATTACTCGGTTAATCGATTCAATTTAGCCAAATTTAGATCATTCGAAGATCATGCAGATAATCTGTTCAGCTTAACCAGCGAAGTCATGATGTTTAAAAAGTTAAGGAAATCGAACATTGCACGGATGTGAGTAATTATAAATTGATTAATAATGTCTCAATTGCTTTGGAATTAACCGGTAATCCCGATAGCAACATGATTTTGATAATTATGGCTGAATTAATAAAATATTTGGTACATAGGCCAAATGAAGGAGCTAGGCATACATTACATCCCGTTACCCTATAACACAATTTATTTATTTAGACATTTAGTTCCACCACAGGCAAACAGACATATCACTTTGATCATTACCTCTGTAGGCAAACAATACCGACATCTTTTGAGTATAATTTGACAGTTGAACAACTGAACAGATGATTTATGTGCGCAGGTGTAAAACTTATTGTAATAATAAATAATATACATATAATAATAAAATGTAGCTACAGTATGTCAAAAAAGTTTATCGACCCCATATAATGGCGTTTATGTACAACTTTATGGCGCATTTTTGATTAATTGTTATTATCTTTCAATTGCGTAACATTTTACGCTAGCATTCATCATGTTTAAGGAATACTAGATAGAAATTAATATTATTGTGTAGTGTATCGAAAAAGATAACCAAAAGTTACCTTATTGAAATTTAGCATATATGTTCAACTACATATCATTTTATCAATTATTAACTGTTGCAATATCATTCTAGTTGATAAATCAGTTGAATAATTTACAGTTCACGTACAAAAAATAAATGAAAAGTAAAAAGTACAAAAAAATAGCAATAGTATGTCATGTTGTCTTCAATTTCATCTAATTTGACCCTCTAGTAGGTGATTTCTAACAGCCCTGCAACCTTCACCTTAAAATCTTGGATCCATGGACATGCATTTTCCGTTTGGTCGCCTGCCATAGTTGAATTTCCCTACACGTTCCATCTTTGCGTTAAACGCAAGTTCAGCCAGTTTTTTTTTATAAAATTTAAATGATCTTACATAAACTATCATCTCCATTCAATTCATAATGTTTGGTCAACAATTTGAAGCTTAGTACCAAACTAAAAGTCCGCCTTTTCAATCCGATAACTGATACCCAAGTTTGTGTATCAAAGCGTGTCCGGAAAGAGTTTTTGTAACTTTGTCGCGGATCGCAGCAAGCCGTGTTTTGTTTTTGCTGCGTCGTTTTCGCGAAAAAATAATCAAACAATAATTCGTAGTTCGACTCAACAAAAAAAACAGTGAAATCATAAAATATCCACGTGCTCTGTGTAAAACGTTTTGAATATTATCGATTCCCTTCCGAAAAATGGGATGGTCAGTAATATTTCCCCGTTTTTTTTTTGTTTTTGTGCTTCTCCCCCGCACCCAGAGGAAGAGTTATCAGCTTAGTGTTGACTGTTAGTGCTAGTATTGTGTCATCCGGTCAATTTGTCGCGAGTGAATTGATGATTATTAGCAGTTTAGAAGTTCGTTAAAGAGTTGCCTCATAGCGGGGTATTTTGATCATTGGTGGAGTGCGGAGTGAAAAAAGAAAAGGAAGACCAGTGCAATGGGAAAACGGCCATTTGCTGGTCAGAAGCAACGAACAAAGTTAACGCGCATGCGCGCGAGAAACGCTGGCACATAGTTCCAGATGCACTCAACTTGTGGTGTATACAGTTTTGTGACGCTGCTTGTTGATATCGAGAAAATTTGATGGTGGAGCGGTCACCAAAGAGTTGAATGCGGTCCACCATGAGGCTTTTGTCTGGTGTGAAAACAAAGTGTTCCCGCTGGAGATGGAATTCCGGACATACAGCCTTGCGGCAGGAAGAGCTCGTGTTCAGCCGCGTTATTCAGAGATGTTTTGTTCGTGGTCCTGTAGAGAACTCCTCAAGAACAGGACGTAATGTATAGGGCACACGGACCTGCTCTGGTTGCTCGATGTTATAACCACAGAAACGGAATGTTCTGGAAATCCGGGTGAGCTCATTCCATGTTATCCTTTTGTGCCCCACTCTCATTTTTTTTTTTTTTGACGTAGGACTACGTTTTTGTTTACAATATAGGGGTACACGTTGCGAGTACGAAAATTTGAAGCGTCACGAAATATGCTTAGCTTTGAAAGTTAATAACTAAGTAATTTCATGACCGATTTTCATATTTTTTGCACCGATCGATTGCAAATCTTTCTACTCATCAATTCCATCATCAATTTCCAAACTATTAATTTTAAATAAAAAACTATTGAAATTCTTATAAATATAAAAATGAATTTTTATCGAACTGACCCTTAAAAACATAGAAACTACTTAACCGACTGGCGTGAAAATTTGTATGCAGGGGCTTTTGGGACCGGGTAAGCTTCTTATGATGGTTTAAGACCCCTCCCCCCCCCACCATGGAATGGGGGGGCTCTCATACAAATGAAATACAAATTTCGGCATAATTCAAGAACTAATCAAGCAAATGGAACCAAATTTGGCATGTGCAAGTTTTTGAAGGCAAGAAAGGTTTCTATGGCAATTTGAGACCCCTCCCACCTTTTGAAAGGGGGGTCCCCATACAAATGAAACAGGAACTTCTAATAACTCAAGAACTAATCAAGTAAATGGAACCAAATTTGACATGTGGAAGTACTTGAAGGCAAGAAATGTTTCTATGGTAGATTGAGACCCCTCCCACCTCTAGAAGGGGGAGTGGGCTCCCATACAAATGAAACAGGAACTTCTGATAACTCGAGAACTAATCAAGTAAATGGAATAAAACTTGACATGTGGAAGTTTTTGAAGACAATAAATGATTATTTGGTAGTTCGAGACCCCTCTCACTTCTAGAATGGGGGGCTCCCATACAAATGAAACTGGATTTTTTGCCTAACTCGAGAACTAACTAAGCAAATGGAACCAAATTTGGCATGTGGAAGTTTTTGAAGGCAAAAAATGTGTCTACTGTGGTTCGAGCCCCCCCGCCCTTCTGGAAGGGGGGATGCTTTCACACAAACGAAACTCAAAATTCAACCAAACATGATAGTAAATCATATTTATTATTCGATACATTATAAATGTTACATATTATGATTCAGTATTGCAAATCACTAAGGGTCGTTCGATGTGTGCTTATGTGCAATCACAGTCCACTGTTTGATGGCATGTGGTAATTTCTGTTTGATGGCATGTGAAGTGTGAAGTTCGTTGGTAATGTTTTCTTTGAATTCCAATCAGTGTTTAAAAGTGTTTCTTGCGTTCTACTGCAATGGATAAAGTCCATATCATTCGATAAGATACAAATTATTTTGAGGAAGTGTAAGTAAAATGTCGCAGCATATAGCTGCAAACTATATACGTGAGTTGAACAAGCTTTAAGCTTCAGCTTTATGACGAAGTGAGGTGGCTGCACTAGCTGTTCCCCTGACCCCAAAACGGCCCCTTTCAAGGCCTCCAAAATAACTGGAAAAGAGAGTTGGTCTAAATGGGCGGTTGCGAAAAATATCGTATGTCAAAGCCATAGTGTTTTCGACATTTGCACGTTTTACACACAAGCCAGAAGAAATCGTTGCATTGGTGGTGGATGAAGCCAGTCTCTTGAGTAAAAATGTCCTAAATGTCTACCCGCATAAACAATTACCAAAAGAAGACAATCCCAATTCGGGTTATCATCCCAACTGTAACCGGTACGGTTAAACCATAGACTAACTCTAACTCTAAGACCAGTAGGTCCCGAACAAATACGATTTTTTGCTTGGCTCAGTCAGTACTAGCACATCGGTCCCAAGCTCGGTCCCAAGCTTAATAATACGCCCCTAATAATGAACTCACACAACGAACACACGCTCAAATATTCTGTCAAAATAACACAGCAAATTGAAACAAAGGCGCAAATATGTAGAGCAAGGTGCTGACTACAAGGTGTACTTCGAACCAAGGGGTTCTACAACAGTGAATCAATTTCAAATCGCTAATTGCATATTGATTGTTGGTTAAACCATCATTAATATACCAGCAAATGGCCGTATATTACATGTTTATTAGGGTAACCTACTAAGTGTATTGCAGTTAATTTTTGAGCGAAACCAATTTCGAAAACCCTTAAAACAATTAGGCGACTGGAGGCGAATTCGATTGCACATTGCTACATAGTCCTACGTTACCTTTGCGTACAACCCCATTGGGCTGAACCTTGTAGTTTTGAGATTAGTTTTTGTGTATGAAATTAATATTTGGCGGGCTGAAAGAAGGGTGCGACTTCCAGTCCTCACAAGTTCCTATCTCGCGCCTCTGCGCGACGCTGATGGATGGTATTGCCATTTGTTTCAGAGGTTGTCCAGCTGGACTCTTCGATCACTTGTACTGCTGTCCTTGGAATGAGACTGGAGGAGTATGGGGAGGGCTTTTTGAGCGATGTCTATTGCAATAGTATGTTGATTTTCAGAAAAAGACATGCATCTTTGGTTTGAGGTCTTATCTGTGAAAGTAATAATGATCTACTTGTGCTTTTCAGCTTTTCAGGACGTTCAGAATATTGAAACAAACCCTTTATTTTTCTTTTTAGTGACGAACCAGTGAATGTCAGATGTATTTTGTACATACATGTTCTATATTAAAACAAAAAATATTATTCAGTATTTCATTACAGCATTGTATTATTTTCATCATATCATTGTATATTATTTATAATCATATAACATTTTTTAGATGTAGAATCTCGACTGTTATGTACAAGTAAATGTATTTGCGTTTTACGTATTAAAATATTCTCAAATATATTTATTCATAGACATTATTAATTTGCTACATAAAAGTTTTCACATACATGAAAATAATGTTTAGGTTGAAGAAGCCAGCATCAATTGTAGTCAACGTCGGGTGCTCACGTCAGTTTTTTCTCATTTTATTGCATAGTATGACCTTAACATTGCAGTATATATTCATTGACTACTGGTTGAGCTGTATAGCGGTATTAAGCTGCAACTTATTATTATTAATTGCATATCATAATTATTGTCATCAGGATAGTAATAATAATAGCAATAATGAAATTTTATCTGCGTCAAGGTTACAAGAAAAGTGATTCCGGGTTGTATTGATAATTTATTGCATTGTATCATAAGGTATTTTCCTATAAAGTTAGATCAGCGGATATTATCTTATTTAATAATTTGCATTAAATGCTGTTAAATGCTGTTCAATTCTGCTATGTTTGTATTGGATTAGATTGGATAAGATCAATAACCAACCATTGAATGTCATCATTTAAACCTATGAGATCCACTACAAGTGAGTATAGCAGTGCAAGGAATCAGAGCAGCAGATAGACTTTTTAGGTATACTATTCATTATATATAATTCAGATCATACATGGAGTTTCCAGGTTTTGTAAAAAAAAATGCAAGTGGCTATGATACATTGTCTAAATATTTAGGTTTATAAAAGATGCGCGGATCCTTCTGCAATTGCTGTAGGACAGAAGTTTGCAGACATGTGTAATTATTATTATCATTTTGCATTATGATATCCCTTCACTATATTTTGTATACTTTTCTAAGTGACATTGCATTTGATTTTACATTTTTATCATTATCATTACAATTTTTTTTCTTAACTCGGATTTTCATTATTAATTCAAATATTATTACCTCGGAGCGGTATGTCCACGCATCCTTCTTCCCCTGTAGATTCACAAAATGCGTTGTGGTTCAAATCTATTCATTTGAATCCAATTCATTTTACAGAATAATCTTTTGCGGTTAATGCGACGCAGTAGGCCTGGCCGCTTTGACGCTTGTATCATGTCTTTGATGTGCTGCAAGCATCAATATTGACAAAAAAGATAATTGGGCGTCATCTAACCCAATTACTTCCAGGGTGCTTTCTCGCACTGGCTGCGTTTGTATTAGATTAGATTAGATTAGACAAAGCGTGTCCGGAAATAGTTTTTGTAACTTTTTCGCGTCAGCGGTCTGAGTCAACGTAAGAATTTCTTTCAGTATTTGGTTTAGCTGTCAATGGATCCTTTCACCTTTGCGTCGGTGTGCAAATACTTTTAGATTGAAGTTTTGAAAATGGAGTCTCGTCAACAGGAGCTGCGAAATCTTATTTTTGACAAGTGGTTAGAAAATCCTAATCGTTCACAGAAAACAATCACGAATTCGGTCAGGGTGATGCAACAAACGGTGTCAAATGTCATCAGCAAGTTTCTGCAAACCAAAACGGTTCAAAGGAAGCCAACCAAGCAGTCGAAAAGGGAACACGCAACAAACAAGATGAGAAACAAGTGGTGAAAGTATACAAGAAGAAGCCCAACATGTCAGTCAGTGATGTGTAACTTGCCTTTAGTTACGCCCGCTCAGCCCTT
>JAHHFK020000951.1:0-45187 GCA_024533555.2 Aedes koreicus | reverse complement strand
AAGTAGTTTTGAACTAATTTCGTGATATTAAGCGGTAGATTGAACTTTTTCAGTTTCGCAATCAAACCTTCATGCCAAACACTGTCGAATGCTTTTTCTATGTCTAGAAGAGCAACTTCAGTAGAGCAGCCTTCAGCTTTGTTTAAACGAATTAAAGTTGATGCGTAGTTGAATGCCTATGGCGGAATCCAAACTGTTCATCAGCAAAAATTGAGTTTGTATTGATGTGAAGCATCATTCTATTCAAAATTATTTTTTCAAAAAGCTTCCTTATTGAAGAGAGCAAACTGATTGGTCGGTAGCTGGAAGCTTCAGCCGGATTTTTGTCTGGCTTCAAGATAGGGTACGACTTTGCATTTTTCCATTTATCTGGAGAGTATGCCAGATGAAACCATCTGTTAAATAGTTTTACCAAAAAAGACAAGGGAGTTTTTTGATGAGCATATAGAAAATTCCATCTTCACCTAGTGCTTTCATATTTTGAATTTTTTTAGTTATAGTTTTTACTTCATCCAAATCAGTTCCCAAGAATCATCAAAAATATTTTCTTGAGAGAAAATATTCAGATACTCCCTGGAAACCTGATCCTCAATATGACTTGTATGACCCAAACTGAAATTATGGGAGCTCTCAAAATGTTTAACAAGTTTTTGAGCTTTTTCCGTATTTGTGAGCAAAATTTTATCTCCTTCCTTGAGCGCTGGTATAGGCTTTTGAGGTTTTTTCAAGATTTTAGAGAGTTTCCAGAAAGGTTTGGAACTCGGATCTAATTGTGACACATTATTTTCAAAATGTTTGTTCATCAGGGCAGAGAAGCGGAGTATCAAAGAATACGTGATTCCGCTATGAAAGTCATGAGGCGAGATTGACGCCTACGTACATTTTTCAAACGAATCAAGAGCTGAAGATCGTCATCGATTGTAACTGAATCGAATTTACGTCGCAAAAACTTTGGTTTCAAATGAAGAAAGAATCTGATGTTTGATACGCCTATGGACAATGATGGCAACGCCACCACCAGCTCCATTAAGGCGATCATTTCGGTAGACCAAATAATTTGGATCTCTTTTGACCTTATGGGCAGGTTTGAAATAAGTCTCAGTTATAACAGCAATATGCACGTTATGAACTCGTAAAAAATTAAATAGCTCATCCTCGTTATCTCTGATGGATCGAGCATTCCAATTCAAAATATTTAATGACTTAAAATCCATTACTGAACTTCAATGTCATGACAATATTATTGGCAAATTTAATACCAGTTTGGATAGCTTCAAACATGGAATTAGTTTTTAGCATATCGGTTATCATATCGATTAACGATTGCTGTAAAAATTCTAATTTAGGAGCGGATATGTTACCTAAATCAAATTCATCAGAAGTCCCGTGGGAATTTTGGTTTTGGTTTCTACCCGCTGCAACGGCAGCGTAGGTAGGTCCATTTACATGTTGAACATTGTTAACAACACGGTTGGGTAAGAATGTAGGGTTTGCAGATTGAACCCTGTTGGTACCTGCAGGTATCGAAATAGTATTTACTCCTCGTTGAGCGTTTGAAGTTACAGTTGCGGATGGAAAAACCTGTCCGCTGTTTCTACCGACGGTTTGGTAGGAATTAGTTCTTTGCTGATCGTTGTTAACAGCTGCAGAATGGGTAGTAGCTGGTCGGGAACGTGTATTGTTTCCTACCTGGCGTTTAGTGCGCGACTGCAAAATTGCTTTGCGAGTCTTGCACTCCCAAAAATTTGATTTATGGTTTTCACCACAATTTGAACATTTGAATTTTTTAGGATCTTCCTTCACAGGACAGTCGTCCTTAGTGTGCGAGGAATCACCACAATTCATGCATTTACCAATCATATGGCAATGCTTTGTTCCGTGACCCCATCCCTGGCACTTACGGCACTGGGTGAGGCTTTGGAAATTGGCTCCAGTCTTCCTGAAATGTTCCCACTTCACTCGGACATGGAGCAAAAGGCTTGCTTTTTCTAAAGCCTTAAGGTTATTAAGTTCACTTGACTTGAAGTGAACTAAGTAGAAATCGTTTGAAATCCCTTTGCGAGAATCGCCAGGCCGGGATTTCATTTTCATCTTAATTACTTGGACTGGGCTAATTCCAAGTAATTTTATTAACTCGTTTTTTATTTCATCGAGAGATTCACCACTGGGCAGTCCTTTCAAGACAACCTTGAAAAGACGCTCAGCTTTGGTGTCGTAAGTGAAGAAATTGTGGTTCTTCTGAGTAAGATACTCAAGAAGACGTTTGAATCCGTCCAAGGTTTCTGCATGCAAACGGCATTCACCTCGTCTGGAAATTTGAAGGGAATATTTCACACCTTCAACAAATGTTAAGATTTCCTTGCGAAAAGCATGGAAATCCGAAATTGTCACCACAATAGGGGGAACTTTTTCCTTTCTCAATCGAGAAAGTTTTTTCAAATTTTGATTAGATGATGGATCACTCTCATCATCTGTGAGCATATCAAATTGATTACTCACATTAATTTGATTTGCAGGCGAATCAATAGATTGCCCTTTTCGTTTGCGCTTATTTGCCATAGTGGCAGAGTAATTTGCTCCAAATCGACGTCCAAGCAGATAACTATAAGAATCCGAGGGACCGAAGAGGAATTTTCCAATGCGATATCCAAGCCGGGTTACCCGAAGGGCCTAACAAGGATCGAAAAGGAATAAGAGGAAATCTAAAAATTGTAGGTATTATTTAGCACTGAAAAGTGCTGTTTAAGATTTGTTGTAGCGTTAGGTAGCAATAGCACTTCCTTCAGCAAATAGAAAATAGAACCGCACGGCATGAGAGCACAATGCAGACTGTTTTACTATCAATTCCCACCCAGCTAAAATATACAACTAATTTTTCCCAAAAAAAAATCACTTGATGAAAAATCTCTGCCGAATTCACCACTCTCGACTGAATGCCTCAAACAATCCAAAATGTGCTAGTTTTGATAATATGCAAAGGTTGTTCAGGATAGATCATGAACATTTCACTTAAACACTAACTCTTTTATTGCAAAATTAAATTGGTCGTCCTGAAAAGGACGATAGTTATTATACGCCTAAGAAATTAATTTCTATTTTCGGTTTATTTGGCCAGCATGACACCAAAATGTGCTGTACTCAATCCGGATAGTAGTTTATTAAACTCCTCGTCACTGTGAATGGCCGACGGCAAGAAAGTTGGGATGATTCTATTAATCTTGTTGTCACAAACATCGTTTTCGCTGAGAGGTGCCCGGCTCCGGTAAGGCTTCGAAAGCGGATGACGCCCGCGCGGATTATCGATTTTTACGACCCATTACCACGGAAATAGGTCGAGCGGGAAAAATTTGAAAAACTTTGCAGCGCTTCCTTCTGGTTTGCAGATGAGGAAACGCAGGCGATAATTTACGAACAAGACGTGCAATCGCAAGAAAACGGATGAGATAAAGAAAAACCGAGAAAAAATCTTCGTAACGAGAGAGCGAAAAACACAACCGTCGATCAATCGAACTTAAATATCCAAATAAAATCATTTTGGTTCAAATCGTGTGCTTTATATTGGTGTTGATAACATTGCAAAGCAAAATTCAAAAGAAGGGACAGGCTTCAGTTATATAATCAGGCACCGGCAACAGAGCAAAATATGTTTACAGCTGAGGGGTGTGGCTAGTGCTGTATTTAACATGAAAAAAAACTAAATGAAATAAAAAGAAGACAATTCGTTACCCGCTTTTGAGGACCCGGAGATGGAAAACTATATTTGAACCTGTTCATGTGTAGATTTGTATGGGAGCAAAAGTCGGTCATCTTTAAGTGATAAATTGAACTACTTATACTAATATAACTTTATTGAAATTTTAATACAAAACATTTGTAAGTTTTTCTGATCAAATAGTGTATGAACGAAGTCATTTTGTTCAGTCAAACGAGAGTTATTAGCGTTTAAAAACCTTTCACTTTTGCGTAACGCTCTCATTTTTGAAAATTTTGAAATGACACCCGGTATACCTAGAAAAGAGAAACGTAGTCCTACGTTAAAAACCCCCAAAACCCCCCAAACACCAAAAAAAACACAAAAAAAACTCCAAAACTCTTTCCTCTCCAATACACTAATTTTTTTAATAATTTTTTTAAAAAACATCCCCCCAAAAAAAACATATTTCAAACCACCCAAACCTCCCATAAAATTCACCCTACATTTTAATTTATGTGTTTTATTAACTATCTTAGCTGAAAACTATTAACATTCTTCGCCGGCACCATTTGATTCCCCAGTGCACTGCAGTGTTTTCTACGTAAGATATGTCCCTTTTCAAGGAAATAATACAGCAGCGAATGTAGTTATCGACATGAAACTGACACCAGCAAAAAATACTGCGGCAATTGTAGTTATCGGAGTATAAACTGAAAAACACACCGATTAAGGGTAAAATAGGGCAAAATGGACCATTTATCGACCCCGGCACAGCATGCAGCCAAGACCATTCGATTCACCAGAGTTTGTCACAAAAGATGTCCCTTTTCAAGAAAAAAAATACAGCGGCAATTGTAGTTATCGGAGTAAAAACTGAAAAAACACATGTTAATTGTAAAATGGGGCAAAATGAGCCACTTCCCATGCTTTGCACAGGATGAAATTAGTGGTAATCGATTTATTGGCGTTTTTACCATAAAAAAGCATCAGTTCATGTATAAATACTAGCGGATTTGAAATAAGTCCGATTACAGCCTCGATTATGCCCACTGTGCAGTGGTTTGGAAAGTATGAATCATTCAACAAAATTGAGAAGCACTTCAAAATTGAACAATTTTCTTATTTTAAACTCAAATTAGACACGGTTTTTTACAAATGCTTCATGAAATAGTGTTTTCAAGTTGCCGATTTTTAAACTCAACTTCAAATTGGCTTTTTTTTGAATAAAAACTGCAAATACTGCTTCACCCATACTGAAAAACTATAAGGGACAGCCCAATGGGGTTGTACGCAAAGTTGACGTAGGACTACGGAACAATGAAGGTTATTCCGAGAGTCGAAGCAGCGTTTGTCACTTGGTTAAGTGAGAAAAGTCACCTGCAGTGACGTGACTCTCCATTTGATTTACCCAGAAGAGTCACGTCACTGCATGTGACTTTTCATACTTCACCAAGTGACGAACGTCACTTCGACTCTCGGAATCCAAAGGTTTCCCTCTTTTATATCGTGCACAGCTGCATGTGAGACGTTCCTTACTTAAATTTGAAGTCTGTGATAGGAACGTACTGTGCATTTAGTAAATTTACTCTGAGAAATCGACATTATAAGACATCACCTGATGTTTGCGTTAATTTCAATAATTGAATGTTAAAACTATAAGGTGCGCAACTAAGTTTTCGCTGTTTTTTGGTGAAAAAGGAACTTTATTCTGAAAACAAAGGTTACAAACGAATTATTCAAAGTATTGCCCATCACTAGCTACGACTCTTTCCCATCTTTCTGGTAGAACGTGAATACCATTTCGATAGAACTGTTCGTCTTTTGATGCTATCCAAGAATCAAGCCATTTTGAGATGTCATCATATGAGTGGAATTGCTGACCAGTGAGACCATGTGCCATCGACAAGTAATAATCGGACGGTGCAATATCAGGAGAATATGGCGGGTGGGGTAGGACTTCCCATTCAAGCGTTTCCAAGTAGGTTTTCACGGGTTTCGCAACGTGAGGTCGAGCGTTGTCATGCTGAAGAATCACTTTTTCGTGTCTGTGCTCGCATCATTTGAGTTCGATACCGTTCCCCGGTAATGGTTTCGTTTGGTTTCAACAGCTCATAATAAATAACCCCAACTTGGTCCCACCAAATACACAGCATAACCTTCGCAGCGTGAATATTCGGCCTAGGCGACGATGTTGAAGCATGCCCGGGCAGTCCCCATGAATGTTTGGGTTACTGTAATGAATCCATTTTTCTTCACCCGTCACAATGTGATGTAGGAAACTCTTCCTTTTTTGCCGCTGGAGCAGTTGTTCACAGACGAAAAAACGACGCTCAACATCTCTTGACTTCAAATCGTAAGGAACCCAAGTTCCTTGCTTTTGAATCATTCCCAACGCATGCAATCGCTTAGAAACGGCTTGGCGGGAAACTCCTAATCCTGAACCAAGCTCTTCTTGCGTTTGACACGGATCCTCATCGAGCAATGCCTCCAATTCAGAGTCTTCGAAGTTTTTTGGCCTTCCTTCACGCGGACGATCATCAACACTGAAATCACCCTTTTTGAAGCGACGAAACCAATCACGACACGTTGTTTCACTCAGAGCAGCATCACCGTAAACTTTTTGGAGCTCTCGATGTGCTTCAGCCACCGTTTTCTTCGAATGAAAGAAGAAAATCAACACTTCCCGCAAATGACGATTATTTGGCACGAAATCAGACATCTTCAAACAACCGAAATATATAACACTAAACCAAAATCACTGATTTGGCAAAGCGGTTTGTTTACCATATGTCTGAGCTTGGTTTATGACGCTTGAGATGTACAACATTCGACCAGCACTTACTACTGGCGCCATCTATTGCTAAACAGCGGGAACTTAGTTGCACACCTAATAAATAGTTTAAAATATTGAAATCAAAGCGTAGAAAATGTTCCGATCAGTGGGTACAAACATTTTAGAAATCAATCGTGAAATGACTTAGTTATTAACGCTCAAAACCTAAAAGCATATTTCGTGACGCTCCAAATCTTCGTACTCGCAACGTGTACCCCTGTATTGAAAACAAAGACGTAGTCCTACGTCAAAAGTCAAAATCCCATACGAAACTTGAAGCCGGTAGCTATCAAGCTAAGCGATTTAAAAAAAACCTGAAACTTTCAGGGATGCTTTTTGGAACTTCCTATGTACGTTTGTAAATTTGATTTTTTTTAATCGACAAAAAATACTAGGCAGGAGGTAACTCAATAGTAAAGAGAAACGATGCCGTTTCGCCTGTTGCCGATATCTAGATCAAGTAAAATGTTCAAGTTGTTGCCGTTTCTTAAGACGTTTGGGATATTTCGAATGTTTTGCATCATGCGACGATTCTACCACAGCAGTCCCTCATCACCTTTACCATGGTGTAAATGAAGTATCGTAGAAGCCATCCTGTTAAGTATATTTACCTTGGATGGTCCTGCTTCTTAGGTCAATAAATATTCCAATTCTCACTACAAGTAAGCCCCTAATGTATGGGTTCTAATGTCAACTAGTTGTCAAACAAACATCTCAAATAGTCATTGTTACTTACCATTAGTAACATCTCATCCAAAACCATAAACGAAGAGCTAATCAGCGGATATGTACCAACAAATGTAACTCGTTAATCAATGGCAATAAAACTTGTTTTTTCCGCAACTACTTCATCCAGACAAGAACTGCAAATTGACTGGGACTGTCACATGGCGTAAACATCCCCGCTCGCTTCCGACGGATGGATAACTGCCTTCAACGGCAATAAAACAGCTTAAGTCAAATCACTGGCAACAGGACGGCGCTAAAAGCGTGTGAAAAACAACCCCTCCATTTGTTTTTACAGTCGAGAGCATCAGTAGTTGGTTGAGGGCAGCAGCAGCAGTCCCACTATTTTTCTTAGCTGGAAAAGATTTTTATTTTAGATCCGTTCGTTCCTTTTAGCTACTTTAACCATTTCCACCCACCAATTTGTTTCCCAACCATTCCACACACAGAAAGAACACGACGGACGCGTAATTCTCGAAAGTGTCATCTCTGTGCCAGAAAGTTAGAAGAGCACTGTTTTTATGGCATACTATGACTACGTGAGTGAGTCACCATGGAAAAGTCTTGGCTTTTTTTTTTTTCCTCATGGCTTGCCTTGTGAGAGCGAAAATGTAAACTCGGAAAGAAGGCAAGAAGAATTAGCTTAATTTAGAAATCCAAACCCCACCAAACTGCTCCTGCACCGAGGCAGAAGGAAATGCATCCCGCACGGCTTGTTGCAGCACAGAGAACGGCTATCAAGCTCCCATTTTGGTGTTACAAAGGCATGGGAGATTGTAGCTTCTTTTGGGATTTTGCCCTCGTATGTTGCGGTGGGTTGGTGGGCGTCGGAAAAGTTAAAGTACCTTCCCCAACCAACAACGTCATCATCATCATCATCATCCTTATAAGAAAAGCAGCCCACTTCTTCGTCTTCTTTGTAGCTCCAGTCCCGATCCCAAGCGTTGTACGTGACTGGGACTGTTTGTGAGCTTTTAAGATCCTATTTTCTGATAGGAGTCTGTGCAGTCGGCGAGAGCCACCGCATAAACCACACCAAAACCAGCACGGTTGGATTGAAATATGAAGCTGTGTGTGCGAAATGTTGCAGCATTATTTGCTCTTCTGTGTCAAGCGTTTGTAGTGTTTGGGGAGTGCATGACAAAAACATGCACCTCTGCAGGAGGAGACTCGAAAAAAAAAGAAAAAAGAAAAGAATACTTGGCTCGATTTGTTTTATGCTATGACAGCTCATGTTGGATTGCATCACCAGCAGCACCGGATGGGGTGAATCGGTCTTTGTTCTCTCCGGGTTTGATGAATGGATTCGTTACAGCGACGATTTATTTACGACGTAAACGTCAACGTCAGCCGAAATGTCAAATCCATTTGACAAGGTTATCGCTTGCTATTAATCAAAGTTTCTGCGTGGCCGGTGTGCGAGTTTCATCAAAAATCCACTTTCGATGGACCTCCTGTCACGTCGCAAATTATTGAAAAAAAATCCAGTTTATGAACTGTCATTGATACACACAAAATCATGATGATGACATCTCAAAATCTAGCTCAGTTCCACATGTTGTTCATTATAACCCCAAGTCGGCCGTGTTTGTCCATACTAGCGAACCGAAAAAGAACAATCAAAACACAAGAGAATCATTATTTTTTTTTATGAGCTTCGTTATTTTTATCCGCTGGCTTTGGACCGTTTTTATTATATTGCATTTTTTCATATATTCCTTCTCGCTTATGACTGTATGCTGGTAACTGGAAAAAAGGGCTGTGGAACAAACCACTTTTCATGTTTTCAATGAGACAGACGCCATTGCACTTTGTTTTATTTTTATTTGACGGGTAATTTTGATGAGTTCGAAGAAGCACAGCATGGGCATTTTAAATCGACCTGGGAAAGACCAGGGACATTGATTTCTATTTCTTGTTTCTTTCGTCATGTTCCAAGCTTATTGATTACCATATAACTTAGTTCAATTATGAATTCAAGATGCTCTTCAACAGGAATACATATCGATAGCACAAAAACAGAATTCCAAAAACAATCCAAATCCAATCCAAATCCAATCCAAATCCAATCCAAATCCAATCCAAATCCAATCCAAATCCAATCCAAATCCAATCCAAATCCAATCCAAATCCAATCCAAATCCAATCCAAATCCAATCCAAATCCAATCCAAATCCAATCCAAATCCAATCCAAATCCAATCCAAATCCAATCCAAATCCAATCCAAATCCAATCCAAATCCAATCCAAATCCAATCCAAATCCAATCCAATCCAAATCCAATCCAAATCCAATCCAAATCCAATCCAAATCCAATCCAAATCCAATCCAAATCCAATCCAAATCCAATCCAAATCCAATCCAAATCCAATCCAAATCCAATCCAAATCCAATCCAAATCCAATCCAAATCCAATCCAAATCCAATCCAAATCCAATCCAAATCCAATCCAAATCCAATCCAAATCCAATCCAAATCCAATCCAAATCCAATCCAAATCCAATCCAAATCCAATCCAAATCCAATCCAAATCCAATCCAAATCCAATCCAAATCCAATCCAAATCCAATCCAAATCCAATCCAAATCCAATCCAAATCCAATCCAAATCCAATCCAAATCCAATCCAAATCCAATCCAAATCCAATCCAAATCCAATCCAAATCCAATCCAAATCCAATCCAAATCCAATCCAAATCCAATCCAAATCCAATCCAATCCAAATCCAATCCAAATCCAACCAATCCAAATCCAATCCAAATCCAATCCAAATCCAATCCAAATCCAATCCAAATCCAATCCAAATCCAATCCAAATCCAATCCAAATCCAATCCAAATCCAATCCAAATCCAATCCAAATCCAATCCAAATCCAATCCAAATCCAATCCAAATCCAATCCAAATCCAATCCAAATCCAATCCAAATCCAATCCAAATCCAATCCAAATCCAATCCAAATCCAATCCAAATCCAATCCAAATCCAATCCAAATCCAATCCAAATCCAATCCAACAATCCAAATCCAATCCAAATCCAATCCAAATCCAATCCAAATCCAATCCAAATCCAATCCAAATCCAATCCAAATCCAATCCAAATCCAATCCAAATCCAATCCAAATCCAATCCAAATCCAATCCAAATCCAATCCAAATCCAATCCAAATCCAATCCAAATCCAATCCAAATCCAATCCATTGCGCAACTTCAATGTACGTTTTATTTTAATTTTTAAGCCAAGCGGACTCAAATTTTCTGACTTCTAATATTTTACGAAATTTCTAATTTTTGCGTAACAATATATATTTTAAAATCAGTTGAAAGTGTTTGTAGAAAAAAAATGACACATAAGACATTATGGTCAATATTGACCCGGATTTCAACCCTGCGTAGAATATCTAAATTTTAACTTAAAGTCAATGTTCGTATTACGAATAACGCGCCATCTATATATGGAAATGCGTTGGGCGTTAGCATCAACCCCATCGTTCATCGATCATGGCGCCCTTAAGAAAATGCGAATTTACTCTTCCGGCAACCAAAAGAAGATGTAGGAACCCTCTACAAAAACCGATGTTCAACTATCTACGGGAGAGTAGTAGAGATCAACACGACGCCATCTTCAGCTTCGCTTGTAAACCACCAGAAATTTATCCAGATAGACGAGACAAGAACCAGGAAGAATTTAATTTAAAATGATTAGTAGTTTAGTAATAAATCGTTGCATTAGAGTTAAATTATGAAATTAAAGTGAATTAAGCTATTAAAGTTATCTTCTGTGAATAGAACAAACTAAACCAATGAAATAAAGTTGCCTTACTTAGTGAATGCTGTAGTGCATATGTCCTCGTTGTGGTGAATAAAATTTGAGCACAGAAATTAATTTACTGAGTGATTCGAACAGTTTTTCCCAAATTTTTTTTAAAAAAAATTAAAAAAAAAAAAACACGTTCCCCTTTATCCCCCCCCCACCCCAACAAAGAAAAGAATTTTTTGGTAAAAAAAAAAAATTAAAAAAAACCAACCCAATTTAAATAAATTGATTGGTTGGCAAATAAACCAACCACAAAAAAAGTGTTTTTTTAAAACCACATTATAATCCCAAACCCCCCGAGAAAGGCCCCGGATTTTTTTCCCCAAAAACCCAGAGAATTCCCCTTTTCCCAAATTTTTTTGAAAAAAAAACGTAGTCATTTGACATTATCATATAAGTTCCAGATATTGTCGCACAGATGGCGTTGCAGTATATCTATGTTAAATGAAGCTTAAGATAGTTGTCGTCTACGGTAAAGTTGATGAGAACGTAAAACTTAGACACTTGAAATTTTCAGGTGAGTTCCAAATTGCGCCGCATAGATGGCACTGAAGTCTATCTTTCCCAAATGAAGCTCTAGAGAGTTACGGTCTTGAGCAAATTCGTTGAAAATGTAAAATGAAGACATTTGAAATCATCACATCAGTTCCAGATCGTACCTCAGAGATGGCGCTGCAGGCTTTCTTTGCCAAATGAAGTCTAGAGAGCTGCTGTCTTCGGTAATGTTTCTTAGTATATTATTTGTCGTCTTTTGAGATTATCAGTTTAGTTCCAGATCTTGCTTCAGAGATGGCGCTGCAGTCTATCTTAGCCAAATGAAGCTCTAGAGAGTAGCCGTTTTCGGCAAAGTTGTTCAGTATACAAAATGCAGTCGTTTTCCGCTATGAGATTAGTTCCAGATTGCGCCGCAAAGATTACGCTGTAGTCTATTTTGGCAAATGAAGCTCTAGAGACTGGCCGTCTGCGGCAAAATTGTTCAGTATATGTAAAATGCAGTCATTTGATGTCCTCAGACAAGTAAAATGAGGGGTGTTCAAGTTTTCTCAAATGTACGATTAAAAAAACTACGTCATATTAGAGTCGACCAAGTTTTGACAGTTTTACCCTTTAATATGATAACGTCAAAAACTACAAAACGACAAATGTCGAAATGAGAAACTTTGCCCAAGATGTCAACTCTCTAGAGCTTCATTTGACAAATATAGACTGCAGCGCCATCTCTAAGGCAAGATTATGAACTTATATGACGTTTTAAAAAGACGACACATGGCCTTCTTAGAAACTTTGCAGAAAATTGCGATTCTCTAGAGCCTCATTTTACAAAGATAGACTGTAGCGCCATCTCTGTGACATGATCTAGAACTATGATAATGATAATGATAATGACCAAATACGACAAATGACATACTGAGAAACTTTGCCGAAGACGGCAACTCACTAAACCTAGTCTGCAATGGTTTGTATGCAATTCTAGTCACACATCGAAATTAAAACCTCCTTCCCTTTGTAGTTCCCGGTGGCCAATGTTACTGGAACCAGGTTTTTCTACCACCAATGCATTTTTGAGACCATAACCTTTCAAATGGGGTCTAGGTTGAAATTTCATAACTCTAGAAAGGGTTGAAATCCGGGTCAATATTGACCCTAATGTCCTAAGTGTCACTTTTTTTTAATACCCGAGGAAGGTTAACGAAAACCCGCGTCAAATATATGCATTTGATAAATTCAGCGATACTGTACTGCACGGCAACAGCCCTGTGTCCCGCGAATTCACCAGCACCACCGCGAACCGCGTCAAATACCCCTAATTCCCCACCAAGCGCATCCATTCTAGGTTTTATTCTGATTAAATTTTCCTCTGTACGAAAACACACACACACATACACACACACATGACGCACGATGACTATTGACTACAGCACGCGACCACCGGCTACCGGAAAACTCAAACCCCTAGCCATCGCCATAGTGGTTCATAAGGATGCGTAACGTAGCAACCCTTCGGAGGTTCTTGAAGGTGCCACCCATGTAAGACATTCAACGCCTACGTGATTGCGTGCGTCGTCGCTTGGTTCGATGAGTAGTGATGAGCGAAGACGAGCTCCTCCTCCTCCTCCTCCTCCGCCGAAACGGAACGATCGACGAAAACATAAACGGAAATACATTCTCCCATCATCGACTCGCATTTCAGGAGCCCCACGTTGGGAAATTGAATGCCGGTTTTAGGCCTGTACGGCTCTTTCTACAACAAACGGGACGAGACACTAGCGGAAAACGTGCGCTCGGGATGCGGATGTTGTAAAGTTATGTAACATGTTTCGTTTTTCCAGCCACATTCCTGTTAGGTTTAGAAGGGGTGGTGGGAAGGTGACGGAGGAGATGAGTTTCGCATATTGAAAGCGGCGTTGTGTAGTGGAATAGATGTGTCCGCTTCAGTGAGGATGGAAGTGGCTGAAAACAAAAGGAAGTAACAATTTTGCTCGGCGAAAGTTGGTTCGTCGCGTGATCAAAGTGGGAACTTTTCCGGCACCTATAGGACGAGACAATTCCAGGCAAATTCACAGAAGAACTTATTGCAAACATAAGTGGCTGAGCCAATCAGATTGTAATTTTAAACTTTCACGAATCGAATCCAACTACACCCCTGGATCTAAAAATAATAACAAAGTAATTTGTATTTTCCGCTAGCCTACTTCAATCCTACCACAAAAGACCCATCCGAATCTTGGGGAGGTAGGCTTAGATTCGAATCGATTTTCCCATATTTGTATCCATCATCGCAGTCAGATTCTCTCCTTCTTAGACAGAGCCGAGCAGCGAATCGTGAGGTGGCACTTTAATTCCACTTCGCATTCATCCATGTGATAGAATCAATGCACGAAGAAGATGGAAGAACAAATCGCTTGTTGATAACAGAGCCTCGGCACTTGATCCGAGTGGGAGATTTCGAGCCGCATTTTGCGGGATTCCGATCCATGCTCCGGACTCGGGGAAAATACAATAAAGAGTGTGTGTTTGTGTCCTCGAGCACGGGAACGACACATATTGCAATAGGTTTCAGCCGTGCATCCATTCTCGGACGGATGAATGGATGCGGAGATATGCGCTGGCCGCGGTGGTGGTCGACTGGTCGCAGAGGGCTGCGGTTGGCTTCAATATCTCATTTCATTTGCTGTCGCTTGGAGCTAATATGTAATCGGGTGAAGTTCCAGTGAGGGACAACCGGTGGTATGTAGTTGGCCGAAGGATATCGAATGGAGCTTTGGTCATGTATGTCGAGCAGATTACATTATGCTCTTTCTTTCCCACGGACGGTTCCGGTGCTGAAGATGCATGGAAATGTGGTCATGGTCGAAGCGGCAAGTGTCTGTGGGAAGATTAGAACATTGCTTTTTGGCTTCTTCCAACGGATGCTGTACCGGTAGTACTGCTCGGAATGAGGGAAGTTGGCACAGAGTCGTCATTGCAGGGGATTTTGCGAAAAGAGAAATGAAAGTGGAGTTATTAGTTCGACCAAGGGTGGAAGCACATTTGTACATGGGAAACTTTTGCAGCATGGAGATTTTTCATCAGCTTATTTAAGTTGCAGGTTTGATCAAAGTAAGTGAGTTTTCCAACCAAGGAAGGATTTGGTATACATTGGACTTTTGCTTGGATTTCAATATACAAACACTTTCGTGACATACAGTAATTGTAATTGAAACCTCAATTTACGAATCCAATTGGAAGTTCGTAAACTGAATTAATTTGAAAAAAAAAACCTTGTTACAGTCTTCTATAGCACGTACTACTCACCCACCCTGATTTTTAATAGGAAACAAATTTATCATAGATCCTTACTACATACAATAAATCATCTCATTTGGTTTGTAAACAGGTTGTATGGTTCCACCTATAGTATTTGAAATTTGGATCGTAAAAAACTTCGTTATTTTGGATTCGCTTCGTAAAAAGAATACCTACTTAAGGAACCTGCACAACATTGCAGTACCATTGCCAAAACTATGCAGCTTTATTAAGTTTTATTTAAGTTTTAATGAAGTTTTATGAAAGCCACTAGAAATCAATTTTGTCATATTGTGGCACCAAGAGGTGCCAATGGGTTTCATATTTCAGTCAAGTTTATGAGAACCTACACAGCTTGTTTACAACGATCTCAAAACCTTGTTTTCTCAAATTCCTTTTACTCTTATCAAAAGTTTTATTTCGACTTTATGAAATTGTAAAATGCTGTTAATAAATGCCGTTCTAGGACTCATTCATATTATCTTATTATGGTCGGTTGAAAAAGCATTTTTAAACCATTTTGCCTCCAGTAAATGCATTAAACGGTAAATTGGTTTTATAGTAGTCAGGACGAATATAAATTGGCTTTTTGGCAAAAGTGTTATTTTCTCCAATCACCATATTGAAGTACTGTAATATTGTAATGCAAATGAACTGAAGATGACGAATTTCACGCCAACTCATCCAGTGTTTGGCAGCACCCTCTCAGAATCCAATGAAACTTTGTGGGTGTGTAGACTATGTTTTTTCAAGCAACTTTGCATACTTTGTTTTTTCAAAATTTATCTAGACTGCCACTTGAAAAGGGCTTAAGTTTTTTGATCGATTTTTTTTAAATCAACATAACTCAAAAAGGAAAAGACTTACAAAAAAGTGATGTATGAGTGACTTTTAGAAAATCGTCTGAACTTTTATGAAAAAAAAAAATTGTAAAATCGATTCTTACACGCTAAAAAAAATATTTTAAAATTTAAAGTCAATTTGCAAAAAATGGCTATCTTAGAATTGGACGAAATTTTTTTCTAAATAAAGGCAATATAATTGTCTAAAAGTTCGCCATACAGTGCAAGATGGGCACTTTTAAGGAAAAAAAAGTTTTTCTAACAACAAATTTTTCATGTCCTATTTTTACCGTGTATCGCGCCAACTCGTCTTATAATTTGGTCCTAAAACCTCACAGATGCCAATTAAATTTAATTATAATGACAATTTGGATTTTTTAAGGGTCTTTGAATGTTTGAAAAATCAAGGCTACCATTTGGAAAGGGCTTATTTATTTATTTTTTAATATTTTTTTTTTATATTTTTTTTTGAACTTTAGTAATAATACAATTAAATCAGGTGGTTGATCCTGTTTATTACCAAAACTTTGAAGTATATTACAAGAAAGACGATAAATTGGAAAACAAAAGCTTTATCATAATATCTGAAGTATTGACCCATGACTCAATAGCAGTTCAGTTGTTTATATCAAAATTGCAAGATTTCATTAAACAAAATTCAATATATTGCTGCAACGTCTCATGTGAAAGTTCCATGTGATGCTATTGGTGGTACTCTCAAGCGAATGGCAAAGAGAGCAAGCCTTGCTCAAGATTATGGAAACACAATCAAAACTCCTCGGGAACTATATGACTGGGCAGTTGAACAGACAAATAAAAGTATTACAAAACTGAATTTCTGCTTCATATCAGCTGAACAGTATGCAAAAATGTCAGAAGAACTTGAGGAGTTATATAGCCACGTAAAGACAATACCTGATACACAGGTTCATTGCTTTGTACCTATTTCAGCTAAAAGGTTTTCTGATTCAAAGGATAATCCAAAGAAATTTACTTTGTTTGTGAAAGATTTATAAATTAAATATATGAAGCTATGTTAATTACTACTACTTGAAAATGTACATATCAAAAATAAATAAAATAAAACCCTTACCAAGCAAAAACCTATGAGTTTTCATTGACATAAACAGTATTTCGAAAATTCATATAACGTCATATTTGAATCGTCTTTAAATGGATATGCATCAAGTCTTATCAAATAAGAATTTTCTAATTTGATAAGACTTGATGCATATCCATTTAAAGACGATTCAAATATGACGTCCGCTATTTTTTTAGATTTATCAGCCCCCTCTATCACAATTTTTCCCATACCTTTTACACGTACTGTAACAAATCTTGACCTTCCTTCCAGCTCCCTCCCCCGCCCCCAAAGATATACGAAGCCATATTTGAATCGCCCCTAAAAATAGAAATATCCGAACAAGCAGATGAATGACTTTTACTTAAACGTACATGTTTGGTTCTGTTTTACTGATGTAAAGGGAAATATAATGTTTTTGACCCTTTTCAAATGTTAGTCTAGATGATTATTGTTTTTTGCAAAGATGTTCAATACATTCAATTCTTTATGACTGCTAAATTTTATTGGATTCTATAGGGGTGTTGAATACCATAACTAGACGAGTTTGCGTGATACACGGTAAAAATAGGACATGAAAAAGTTGTTGTTAGAAAAACTTTTTTTTCCTTAAAAGTGCCCATCTTGCAATGTATGGCGAACTTTTTGACAATTATATTGCCTTTATTGAGAAAAAATTTCGTCCAATTCTAAGATAGCCATTTTTTGCAAATTGACTTTAAATTTTAAAATATTTTTTTTAGCGTGTAAGAATGGATTTTACAATTTTTACAATTTTTTTCATAAAAGTTAAAACGATTTTCTAGAAGTCACTCATACATCACTTTTTTGTAAGTCTTTTCCTTTTTGAGTTATGTTGATTTAAAAAAAAATCGATCAAAAAACTTAAGCCCTTTTCAAGTGGCAGTCTAGATAAATTTTGAAAAAACAAAGTATGCAAAGTTGCTTGAAAAGACATAGTCTACACACCCACAAAGTTTCATTGGATTCTGAGAGGGTGCTGCCAATCACGAAGACGAGTTGGCGTGAAATTCGTGATGATGATGATGATGATGATGATGATGATGATGATGATGATGATGATGATGATGATGATGATGATGATGATGATGATGATGATGATGATGATGATGATGATGATGATGATGATGATGATGATGATGATGATGATGATGATGATGATGATGATGATGATGATGATGATGATGATGATGATGATGATGATGATGATGATGATGATGATGATGATGATGATGATGATGATGATGATGATGATGATGATGATGATGATGATGATGATGATGATGATGATGATGATGATGATGATGATGATGATGATGATGATGATGATGATGATGATGATGATGATGATGATGATGATGATGATGATGATGATGATGATGATGATGATGATGATGATGATGATGATGATGATGATGATGATGATGATGATGATGATGATGATGATGATGATGATGATGATGATGATGATGATGATGATGATGATGATGATGATGATGATGATGATGATGATGATGATGATGATGATGATGATGATGATGATGATGATGATGATGATGATGATGATGATGATGATGATGATGATGATGATGATGATGATGATGATGATGATGATGATGATGATGATGATGATGATGATGATGATGATGATGATGATGATGATGATGATGATGATGATGATGATGATGATGATGATGATGATGATGATGATGATGATGATGATGATGATGATGATGATGATGATGATGATGATGATGATGATGATGATGATGATGATGATGATGATGATGATGATGATGATGATGATGATGATGATGATGATGATGATGATGATGATGATGATGATGATGATGATGATGATGATGATGATGATGATGATGATGATGATTTTCAATGACAACCAACTTGACTTGCTTCATATCGTTTGTGATACGCCAAAATGAGAATGGCCAACAGGTAGACGCAATTCACACTGACTTATCTGCAGCGTTCGATCAAATTAATCATCAGATTGCAGTACATAAATTTTACAAACTATAGACAATTCCAGAAATTATAAGCACACCTAATGTTAACGGTGACAAACAGGCAATATGCGGATGCGGCAAAATATCTAACCTGTACGTTATATCAGAGACAATGAACACCCAGAAGTACATAAAGGAATGCCTCCAGAAGCGTTTATTGCCACTCAAGCTGCTTTATGGTCCAATCATAATTTGGCCTGATTTGGCATCATGTCATTTCGCCAAAGACACACTAGGTTGGTACAAAATCCAAAATGTCTGTTTCGTGCCGAAAGACATGAATCCGCCAAATTCCCTGAAGGCACGGCCAATCGAGACTTTCTGGGTTTTGATCAGATCAAGCTACGAAAGTTGGAAAAAAAAACTAGCGGATGACATCGTTAAATATAAGAAGGATTGGACAAAAGTAGGGAAAGTGGTGGGAAGTGCAGCTGTGCAGAAGCTTATGGGTCATGTTGATTCAAGAAGAGTAAAATGTTATGTAAACACCTGTGCTGATATAATTTACCAAATAAAATAATTGTACAATACATTTTAAATACTTTGAAAGTGTGCTTATAATTTCTGGAACACTTTTGAGTTCGAAAGGCTAGATATGCGATGAGTGTCGTTTGGGTTTTGAACAATTCATTTGACATACCACCAGCCCCGATGTGGGTCCAGAATGTTTACTCCAATTTGTCGATTGCTTCCAAGATCAAAAAGAGGAAGTCCGCCGGCATCATCTTTAGTCACGCAATTGTGAAAGAACTGGTACTGATAGATGATTGCGTGTGACCTTTGTCCGCCATCCGCGTCATCCCTAAGCTCAGTCGGTAAAAGGCGCAGCTACAAAGTAACACCATGCTGGAGGTGGCTGGGTTCAATTCCCGGTCTAGGAATTTTTCGTAAAGGAAAATTTCTCGACTCCCTGGGCATAGCGTATGATTGTACTTGCCACACAATCATACTAATGCAAAAATGGTACTTGGCACCGAAAGTTCTCAATTAATAATTGTGGAAGTGCATTTAGAACACTAAATTGAGAGCAAGCAATAAGCTAATTGTGAAAGCAATAAGCTTGAAATGCTACAGAAAGAAAAAAGAAAGTGTGACCTTTGTGTGTCCGGAACTGGAAGACTTACTGGAGTGAAGGATTAGAGCTGTGTGACACAGGGGCTGCGAGTTCAGCCTGATGGCACTACACAGGGAAGTTTGGTTTAGAGAACAACTCAACTGATTTAAGAAGCCGACTGAGCATCTGTGGATAATCATCGCTGTGGTTACGATGCGGGACGCTGAAGTTTTTGCAATTTGTGTGAGTTCTTTCCTTTCTATTCTTTTTTACTTTCAATTATATAATTATGAAGAGATTATGTGGGTGCAAGCTTTGCTCTTTCACCACTCTTATGAAGCTGAGTTCATTTTGGTGTTGAAGAATTTATCGAGTTAATGCCATTGGTAGTTTTTATTCTCATAGGGGGCCCCAGCTGCCGTTTGCTGATTAATTCTTCCGGTCCGCTTCTTAGCATCTTGCTATGAAGTACCTGGTGGTCAGTCACCTACCGATTACCTGTAGATCTGCCAAATTTTGGTAAACCGACTGCTTGGAATTATCTCATATTGTAATATTCCGCCCACTAAATCAAAAAATATTGCGAGTAGTTGAACGGATTGGAGATAAGGAAAGCATTGTGTATAGGACCAAGTCTCCCCCGGTTGGTGCCAAACTAAAGAGCGTAGGAATCAAAATAATCAATATAATTATCTAATGCTATGATGGGCCACGAATCGGAGGGGCGGCCCAGCTTGTCTTATCTCAGGACTTGTCTTATTTGCAGGATATCCACAGAAAATGAGGCACGCCGACGCTCAGAAAAAAACGTACTCTAGTGAAACTATTACCTACACAGGCAGAAAAAGCGATCAACATTATTTACGAGTTTACTGTGATTAGGTCATGCCGGACTATTCGGGGTGCAGTGCAACTGGCGTTCGATGTTCTGTTGCTTGTTGGAGCGTTCCCATGCTTTTGGCAGATAGTGCTAGTTACATACTTTCAGCGTATCGTTAACCAAAACGAACCCTGCTGCTAACCTTTTCCCAACTATCCAACATCCCAGTGATTTCTCGTGGAAGTGCAGAGGATTTCTCGTGGCTTCCTTCAATGCGAGTATCGCGTCAACACGTTCCTTCCCATTCCCTACTTGACCAGTACTCGGGCATGGCCGACGCCGGTATTGCTTCATAATGGGTCACCAGTTTTTACACATTGAGGATGTATGTTGGTCCCAAACATCATCTGTAGGTTCTTTGTATAAATACAGCTGATCTGACTATAACGGAGTAGCATCCGTGGGAGGTCAATCATGCTCATGCTCAAAAGGGGCCTAGTTGTAAATTTCATATTACTGTGTGCTCGTACCGCTGCTCACGGCAGCCGTGTATGCTGAATCTGGCGTCGCCTGTGGTGCCATGCTTTTGTGCAGTAATGGAATTAGCAGTGCAAATCGTCTGATAAGTTCTTTTTCACCATCCGTACTTTCTCACCCATACATTCCCAGACATTCTTCTCCTTTCAGAGAGCGATAAGCAATAAGCCATGCGAGGCTAGGACTATAATTAATGCTCACGTCCCAGCCGTTTGAAAAAAAGATGACCGCTTAAATTTCTTAGACTTGATACTCTTAACGACCATTTTTAAATAAAATTTTGTTCCGTACACAAAACAGGGCATTCTATTTACCTATTCGCTCCGAATTTCAACTTCTCTTTTTCTTTGATAAAGGGCGAACACGAAATTATTGCGACACCGAAAATGTCATGCCAATTTTCTTATAATGTTTAGAATCAAACCAAAATTTTAGGGTAGTTTTATACATATATTTACTTCAAAAATCAAAAGAAAAATTAATCGATGGAGCCTTGAGTGTAAAATTGAACGCATTTTCGCTTGATGCCTTCCATCAAAGTTTTTACAGTGTCATCCGGTACCAGTTTCTCAGTTTTTTTTCCATTTTCTTAACATGTCCTTCTCGTCTTTGACTGTCTTCTTGCTCTTCCGAAGTTCCCGCTTCATCATTGCCCAGTACTGCTCCACCGGGCGCAGCTCCGGACAGTTTGGCGGATTCATGTCCTTTGGAACAAAATGGACAGAATTGGCCTCATACCACTCCAGGACACTTTTAGAATAGTGGCATGATGCCAAATCTGGCCAAAATAGCGGAGCTTCGTCGTGCTGCTGCAAGAACGGCAAAAGGCGCTTCTCGAGGCACTCAGATTTGTAGATCTCGCCATTTACTGTGCCCTTTGTCACGAAAGGCTCACTCCTCAGTCCGCAAGAGCAGATGGCCTGCCAAATGAGATATTTGGAGGCGAACTTCGACATTTTCTTCTTCTTAAATTTGTCGTCCACATAGAACTTGCTCTTGCCGGTGAAAAACTCCAACCCCGGAATTTGCTTAAAATCGGCTTTTATATACGTTTCGTCGTCCATCACACAGCATATTTTGTCAGCATCTTCTCGTAGAGCTTCCGTGCCCGAGTTTTAGCCGTCGATTGTTGCCGCTCATCGCGGTTTGGGAAGTTCTGTACCTTGTATGTATGTAGTCCAGCTCTCTTCTTTGCATTCTGGACGTAGCTCTGCGACATGCCGATCTTTTTAGCCAAATCACGGCTTGAGACGTTGGGATTTGCTTTAATCATCCGCTTCACCTTTCCCTCCGTCTTTTTGTTCTCCGGTCCCGGTTTTCTTCCAGCTCCTTTGCCGTGGTCCAACGTCAACCGCTCCTGGAACCGCTTCAACACTCTGGAGACGGTTGAATGGTGAATGTTCAACATTTTTCCCAACTGCCGGTGCGACAGGTCAGGAAATTCCAGGTGTTTGGAAAGAATTTGTTCTCTCGACTCGCGTTGGTTCACCTCCATTTTCGTTGAATCGAAAAACACGACTTCGAGTTTGACAGCATGTAAACAATACACATCAATGAGAAAGTGTGCAAAATTTGGTTGATTTTTACCCGATGGTAAAAAAGTTATGCCCTGTTGAATGTGTCGCAATAATTTCGTGTTCGCCCTTTATCTACGCGGCCAGCCATTTTAACTCAGTTTTGAGTCGTTTTTGACTCAATTTCGTCGAAAGTGGAGTCAATCAAATTTGAGTAAATGTTACTGGGATTGACAAGTCGACAAATAAAAAATAATTCATCTGATTTGAGTCGATGTTTTTGATGTGTCGACTTGTCAATCCCAGTAACATTTACTCAAATTTGAGTGACTCCAATTTTGACGAAATTGAGTCAAAAACGACCCAAAACTGAGTTAAAATAGCTGGCCGTGTACTGAAAGCTATGTGGGTTCCCCGTGTCTTCTTGATGTAGATACCAAATCCTCCGGAACGGTTGCATGGACGTGGCCAGTTAATCAATTGAGGAGTGTCTTCATGGAGATTATTATGTGAAGAAACGTATCAGTAACAGGATTCGTTTCATGGTGACATGCACTGTCTTCAACGAATTATTGCTCATCGTAGCTCCACCTTCGAGGTGTGCAAACGTCAATGCTAATGGACACTCATAATCGCATCACCGAACATCAAAATTAACTTCAATTACGTCAATAAACCATTCCAATCAACCGGCATCACTGCCTGCATCATTCCCAAAAAAAAGTCCGTTATCTCACATTGCGTAAGCTTCTGCCATGCAGCAACAGACCATTCTGACAGCCCCAAACCCCCTCCCATCTGCCTCACCTTTAGAACACATGTGCAAAAGCTCGACTCTGCCTCGAAAGCGCGAATCAAACCAACAGCCCGAGTGCCGTTCCACATCCGCTCGGCGCAAACGCACGGTTCCACGTGACTCGTTTGAGAACCCGGCTTGGCACTCACCAGCACCTTCACCGCCCGCCCGCCGGAGTAGCTCAGTTTTCTATGAATCGAATGTGGGTGGCGGCAGAGCCCTCGGTCGGACCATCTGCTCCATCGGGGCACCGTTTCGATTCAGTTTGTTACAGGCTACCGAACGTGCACGGTTACACAACAACGAAGAACGGTTCTCGCTCCCCGCGGCACCACCGGTTCTGGAATCCGCGTTATCTGCGTTGGATTGGGATACAACAGTGAGTGAGAGGGGGGAAACGAAATAGTTTTATCGGTGACATTCTCGCCGTTTGCGTCCGTCACAGTCCAACAACTCCGGTCTCCGGTCTGGCTAGGAGGACCGAGTGTGTGTGTGTGTGAATGTTCGCGCGCGCAATTGAACTGCGGAATCGAAATCCATCTGAAACAAGTTGGTAGATCAGGAATTAAGCATCAACAGAAAACTATTTTCTCTAGCCGAACCTGGTCGTCGGAGTTGGCGTCGGTAAACTTTTGCTGTCATCGCCTGCTCGGATCGTTGTTATTGCTATTGTTGTCAGTGCTTCTGTCTGGCGGATGAAAATCTGTGCTAGTCAACGAGTAGTAGGCTTTTGTTAGGACGGGAAACCGGAAAGGCGCACAGTTCGTTATCCCTTTGTGAGTGTGCTGCTGTTGCTTGGCCTGCTGCTAAGACGGCTGGATTATAAATAACCATTTGTTATGCCACGGGCTCGTTGTTAGATAGTCTGTAGCTTTGAAAGGGCAGATCCGTTGTCTGTCGGTTGTTGTTGTCGGTTGTCATTGCCGTTACGAATCCCACCGAATATAAGAGAGGAAAAAGAAGAAGCGAAAGGCACTTTGAAAATTGCGATAGTGAGTTGTTAATCCTCAGTGCAAGAAGTGAGCGAAGGATCGCGTGCAGCTTGTAAACAACAAGTTGAACCAGTCAATCAAATATATATGTAAAAAAAAAACTAAGCACCCAACCTCCAGCAACAATCGTGTGGGAAACCGGAGACAGATTCCTGGGATAAGAAAATAAGCCCAAATAAAACGTGTTTATCACTCCCGCTCTCAATCGGAGGACGCGTGCCAGTGTGTTTGTGTGTGAGTCTGGCTGTGAAAAGTAAGGAATTCTGTAGTGAATTGCGGGTGTTTTCCGAATTTGCTTTTCACCTTTAAACGAGTGTGTCGTAATCGATTCCATCCATTTTGCTCGGAAATCTCATGTGCTAGGTTAGGTACATTCTTTGCGGAGGATACCATCGATTCGACTTTCGCGGAATGCTCCATCGAGATTTGGAAGGTGCGAAGAAGGGCCAAT
The DNA here is from genome assembly GCA_024533555.2 of Aedes koreicus. Lineage (NCBI taxonomy): Eukaryota > Metazoa > Arthropoda > Insecta > Diptera > Culicidae > Aedes > Aedes koreicus. The sequence goes on along the minus strand of JAHHFK020000951.1, from coordinate 20,201 downwards.
AGTGAGGAAGGAAAAAAAAAATTGGCAACCGGTTATGTAACCCAGAGGCAGACGGCAGAAGCTGTGACAGAAGAGTTCCGTTTTAGCAGGTGCAAGGAAGAGTGAAATCGGTGGCGTTGAAGAAAGTGTGGAGGAAGCTGTGGTGTAATACATAACAGATTTTCTTGTTCTTTTTTTTCGGTTGCTAGAAGGTGTTAGGAAAGCAGAAGCAGAATTTGAATGGGAACATTGAGTGAGTGTTCGACTGACTGACTGTGTTTGCTCAAGACGACGGTGGTTAATGAGAAGGACTCAATTTCGTTTGAAGGTGAGTTGGGATGGGATGTGAACTTTAATTTCGCTGGGAGTGTTATAAAAGCAGTGGTAGCTTTTTAGTGCTGCATACGAACGTGTGGCAGAAATGGTGGAGACGCTCGGTTGATTGTTGAAATGTATTATTTTTGGACGTAATCGTTAGATTTATGATGGGATAAAAATAAGAAACTATGTAAGAATAAGGGCTTTAAAGAAGGTCGTAAGTGGCAAGTCATGCTGAGCAGTAGCTATAGAAGCATTAGAGGTTCACTTTGCTTGTTCACACCCTGTTGAATAATCAGCTAATTAGCAAGAATGCATTGCATTATTTACAAACTTTTAGACCACAAAAAGACATCTACACCTACAGTTACGGTTTTCAGCTCAGTATTTTACTGTCAATCTCTGAACTGCAGATTCTTCTCGGTACACTTTGCAATCTGATACTGATATTACTGATTACTGATATTCCAGCTTAGTGGTGGTTAGTTTGGCAATCCAATACTAAGACCCGTGATATAAATTAAGTGTATAAATTAAAGTCTGGACAACACTATTTCATAAATCATTAATTATGCTCAACTTTTTCTTAACATATCAAAAATATCGATGCTAGGTGCATTTCCACAAGTCTGAATTGGGAATTTCGATGCCAGGTTACATAAGTATGATTGTGTAACAGGAACAGTCATACTCTATGCCCTTAAAGTAGAGTATTTTTTCATTAGGGTAAATTCGTAGCACAGACCGGAACTTGGAGACTGCCACTGACGTTTTGCTCTGTAGTTGTGGCTTTGTCTACCGGATACAGTATGTATTCATCTTAGTGCAAAACATATTGTAATTTTTGTAAAATTCAAATGAGTCTGAAAATTCTCAGTCCAAAGACCCCCTTCTCGTTTTTATATTTTTTCTTAAAAGTTTAGACTTTTTTTCATAACATATCAAGAGATTGGCGATAAGTGTATATTTGTTTTAAGCTAAATTTTTTCAAAATTTCAATGTTTTTAGACTTTGCTGACTATCCTACCATGCGTTTCCATTATTCAAAGTAACTTGCCAACCTTGTGTCCCCATCAATCTTAAGGGATTTTTATAAGTTTATTTGACTTTTTGAGAGCTAAGGGATGGCCCATAAACCAAGTGTTCTCATATGTGGGATTTTCATGGAGACTTGGGTAAGCTCATTAAATAATTGTATGTCAAGTATCAGTTTTCACAAATATGTCTGTCTACTTTCATCCAACTTTCTAGAAGACATCCTATACACCTACATTGCATAGATGGCACCCTTGTACTCCACCGGAATGTTTGATTTGAATTAACATTAACAACTTTAGCTCACAACCTTCATATATTGCTATTTATATACATACGTAACCCGTAACGCTGGTAGATCAGCTTTTCGTGGTGCGTTACGGGGTATCTGATCTACCACCGAACCCTAGTCTGACTTCATTCAAACTAGGGAACATGTTTGGTTTTGTTGTCAAAGGAACATAAATTGATCCTTATTACATTGTTATGTCTTTTGAAAAGTGACAATACTCGGATTGAGCCACCGAGGATGAATTTGGAATAAGGAAAACGTAGTTAGTATTCATTTATGTAAATTTTCATTTTCTATTTGATGTTCTATAGTTTGAATTGGTTATTACTAGGGTTCTGATGCATGGCCAGTATCGGAGTCATTGTTTTCTTTGCAATGAACCCGGTTGACTGATAAAGGGGCACACCTTTGAAGAGTGCTCTCAGTCCTCAAAGGAATTAAATAGCGGAAACTTTCAAGAAAACTCAATTCATTGCCAATAAAACAACAATGACAACTGTAACAACACCGAATACTTCATCGTTTCTCAATAGTGATGAAGTAACTCGACATGCACTAAACAAAGGATACGGGATAAACTACAATAGATCAAATTATTGGTCGCAGTGGTTTATGTCCCGAACAAAGGAAAAAAAAAACACGTACGTAAATCATGTATGTATGTATGTATGGTAGCCACCATCCCATCAAGCGCTTGGCTTGGATGCAGCTCCACTTAATAGCAAGATCAAATTAAGCCACCGATCTGAATTCACAAAATCGCTGTATGAAGCGCCCAAAACGGAGGGGTGGACCCGTAAGCAGAGACACTCACCCGAAATCCACGGGAAATTAAGAATCTCCTTTCAACGATACGATTCAACAAATCGAATAACCCAATTCGCAATACTTATTAAGCTTTCTACAGGATGGATTGTTAAGAAGGGCGCGTCACTCTCTCTGAAACTATTGGAGCAGAATTCACAGCATCACAATCGAATCGGTAGGATAAAGAAAATGACACTGCTTGTTCCCTCCTACTAGGTGGAGTGAAAAGTAACCTCCTTGGGAATGAAAAACAACAAAAAAACAATTACCAACTAACAACCGGAGCCGAATCCGGTGAATACGGTGGATGCGGAAGCCATTGGAGCCGTAAGTCCTTGATTTTAGTCGTGGTGATTTTCTTGTGCGCCGGCGCATTGTCTTGCTAAAACAAATTTATTTTTCTCTTCATGTGAGGCCGTTTTGCAGCGATTTCAGCCTTCAATCGCTCCAATAATGCACAGTAATACTCGCTGTTGATGGATTTTATTCCTTTCGAGGTAGTCCACGAAGAGTATGCCGTAACAATCCCGGAAAACCGACGCCTAAATCTTTCCGACCCATTGAGCCTCCCAAGGCCGCTTCGGAGCACTCGTGCTGGCTTCAGTCCATTGTCGGGCACTCATTCTGTTCGCTGGTGTGTAATAGTGCATCCAGGTTACATCAACAGTTAGTTGAAATTTGGCGTGTTTGCCTAAATATGACTACGGCAAGGTGGTGGATTGTCGTGTTTGTTTAACATTGAATTGGAGGGTGTGATTCGAAGAGCTGGAATAGACACGAATAGCACGATCTTCAGGAAGTCTGTCAAACTATTTGGCTTCGCCGACGACGTTGATTCCGTAGCACGTAACTTTGAGACGTTGGCGGAAACGTACATCAGACATAAGACTGAAGCTGGTAGGATTGGGCTTGTGATTAATGCGTTGAAAACAAAATAAATGAAGGGAAGTGGCTCACCAGAAGACAATGTTAGCCTCCTACCACGAGCTCAGATCGACGGTGATGAAATCGAGGTAGTAGACGAATTCGTGTATCTGGGCTCATTGGTGACCGCCGATAACGACACCAGCAGAGAAATACAAAGGCGCATTATGGCTGGCAATCGTGCCTACTTTGGACTCCGAAGGACGCTAAGATCGAACAAAGTTCGCCGAACCACAAAGTTGACCTTCTACAAGACATTAATTAGACCGGTAGTTCTCTACGGCCACGAAACATGGACATTGCTAGTGGAGGACCAACGCGCCCTTGGAGTCTTTGAACGGAAGGTGCTGCGTACGATCTACGGTGGAGTGCAGATGGAAGACGAAACGTGGAGGAGGCGAATGAACTAAGAATTGCACCAGTTGCTGGGAGAACCTCCCATCGAACACATCGCAAAAATCGGACGACTACGATGGGCTGGGCATGTTGTTAGAATGTCGGACGACAGCCCTGTGAAAATGGTTCTCGAAAACGAACCGACGGGTACAAGCAGAAGAGGCGCGCAACGAGCAAGGTGGATCGACCAAGTAAAGGGCGAACACGAAATTATTGCGACACATTCAACAAGGCATAACTTTTTTACCATTGGGTAAAAATCAACCAAATTTTGCACACTTTCCCATTGATGTGTATTGTTTACATGCTGTCAAACTCGAAGTCGTGTTTTGCGATTCAACGAAAATGGAGGTGAACCAACGCGAGTCGAGAGAACAAATTCTTTCCAAACACCTGGAATTTCCTGACCTGTCGCACCGGCAGTTGGGAAAAATGTTGAACATTCACCATTCAACCGTCTCCAGAGTGTTGAAGCGGTTCCAGGAGCGGTTGACGTTGGACCACGGCAAAGGAGCTGGAAGAAAACCGGGACCGGAGAACAAAAAGACGGAGGGAAAGGTGAAGCGGATGATTAAAGCAAATCCCAACGTCTCAAGCCGTGATTTGGCTAAAAAGATCGGCATGTCGCAGAGCTACGTCCAGAATGCAAAGAAGAGAGCTGGACTACATACATACAAGGTACAGAACTTCCCAAACCGCGATGAGCGGCAACAATCGACGGCTAAAACTCGGGCACGGAAGCTCTACGAGAAGATGCTGACAAAATATGGCTGCTGTATGATGGACGACGAAACGTATATAAAAGCCGATTTTAAGCAAATTCCGGGGTTGGAGTTTTTCACCGGCAAGAGCAAGTTCTATGTGGACGACAAATTTAAGAAGAAGAAAATGTCGAAGTTCGCCTCCAAATATCTCATTTGGCAGACCATCTGCTCTTGCGGACTGAGGAGTGAGCCTTTCGTGACAAAGGCCACAGTAAATGGCGAGATCTACAAATCTGAGTGCTTCGAGAAGCGCCTTTTGCCGTTCTTGCAGCAGCACGACAAAGCTCCGCTATTTTGGCCAGATTTGGCATCATGCCACTATTCTAAAAGTGTCCTGGAGTGGTATGAGGCCAATTCTGTCCATTTTGTTCCAAAGGACATGAATCCGCCAAACTGTCCGGAGCTGCGCCCGGTGGAGCAGTACTGGGCAATGATGAAGCGGGAACTTCGGAAGAGCAAGAAGACAGTCAAAGACGAGAAGGACATGTTAAGAAAATGGAAAAAAAAACTGAGAAACTGGTACCGGATGACACTGTAAAGACTTTGATGGAGGGCATCAAGCGAAAATGTGTTCAATTTTACACTCAAGGCTCCATCGATTAACTTTTCTTTTGATTTTTGAAGTAAATATATGTATAAAACTACCCTAAAATTTTGGTTTGATTCTTAACATTATAAGAAAATTGGCATGACATTTTCGGTGTCGCAATAATTTCGTGTTCGCCCTTTACGACCGAATGCGTGGAACTAGAGTTTGTTTTCGCGTAATTTCTCTTGCATTAGTCGATTGTGGGCTGCGTCAGTGTCAGCGTCAAAATTGGCAAATAGTTGCCGAAATACATTTTTTCGTGATTTTAACGAAGAAGCGTAATTATGTGTAAAACTGTAATAATAATAATGTTTATTAACCTTCTTAAGATATTGGGGTTAATTCTGACTCATGGCGCTACTTCAATGTACGGTACCTTTTTTATATTTAAACCAATCGGGCTGAAATTTTCTGACTTCTAATATTTCATGAAATTCTTCATTTTGCATAAAAATATTTTTTTTAAATCAGTTTAAGGTGGTTGTACAAATGAAGTGAGACATGAGATACATGAGACATTAGGGTCAATATTGACCCGGATCTCAACCCTTCGCTGAATTTTGCAATTTAAACTCAGAGTTTTAATGTTTATGCACCATTTGAAAAGTTTGTCTGCTACACAGGGAAGGAAGTTTTAGTTTGGCTCAGTTTCTCAGTTTGTAACAAATCGTCTTATGATAACATCACATTAGTTCCAAATCGTGCTGCAGAGATGGCGCTGCAGTCTATCTATACCTACTGAAGCTCTACAGAGTTGCCGTCTTGGGCAAAGTTGTTTGGAATATAAAATGTAGTTATTTAACATTATCAGATTAGTTCCAGCTTTTGTCACAGAGATAGCGCTGCAGTCTTTCTTTGCCAAATGAGGCTTTAGAGAGTTGCCGTCAAAGTTGTTGAGAATGTTAAATGAAGACATTTAAAATTATCACATTAGTTCCAGATTGTACCGCAGAGATGGCGCTGCAGCCAATCTTTGCCAAATTAAGCTTTGGAGAGTTGCCTCCTTGTGAAAAGTTTTTCAGTACATCATTTGTCATCTCTTGAGATTATCATATTAGTTCCAGATCTTGCTTCAGAGATGGCGCTGAAGTCTATGTTTACCAAATGAATCTCTAGAGAATTTCCATCTTCTGACTAGATGAGTAAAATATAAAAACGAGGAAACTATTTGGTTTTGAGGCCATGAAAACCAGGAAAAACAAATACAATCCATCTTTTCATTATGAATATTGCAATACAGATATTTTGTTACAATTTTTCTAAAAAGTGTATTTGATTAATTTTCGTGTACGTAATTAATTGTTAGAATCGGCTCAGTGCACAGTGGTCAAAAAGTCGATTCAAACGCTCTCAACTCATAGCTTCCTAAATAGTGGAGCTAGAGCAATGGCATCTGTTGGGGACAACACATCTGGCACCACTGCCATCATGTTGCTGGGATAGAATAACGTCATCAATTGAAAAGAAATCTGCATTCTTATCTGTATTCGCAGTGAAGTTGAAGAGGAACAGGGGTATTGAATTATAAGTGGTTTTAAAACTGTGACGAACCATGGCATCCGTGAACGGGTTTCTATCAAACTGCAAGAGAAAATCCAAGAGACTGCCGATCGAAGTATTAAAAGCTACGAATAGACAAGGAAGAATGTTAGTCAACTTTACGGCCCAATCGGTTCGTGTGCCGCTGCAACAGGAAGAGTATCAAAAGCGGAGAGGTTATTGTTGAAAATCGCCTAGGTGGAAATTTACAAGGATGAAGTGAAGGTCTTGATGCAAAACAAGGAATATCCGACCAATCAATAGTTATCAATCGAAAGATCCAGGCCGTTATACAAACTAACTCCTCTGATCGAGGACGATGGTTTGATCCGTATGGAAGTACGAGCATCGCATGCGGAATATCTTCCGTTTGACTTACGGTTTCCAATCATGGTACCGGATGACCATCCAATAGCAAAACTAATAGTACAGTACTATCACGAGAAATTCGGTCACGGGTATCGAGAAACAGTAAAAAATGAAGTGAAGCAGCACTTTTTCATTCGGAAGGTCAATGCAGTGATTCGGAAGGTATCATCATCCTGCGTTTGGTGCAGGGTACACCGAAACCGTCCTCAAGTTCCACAGATGGCTCCATTACCGGTGCAGAGACTGACATCGAATCTCCGTCCATTCAGCTACGTAGGGGTAGGTTATCTGGGTCCTTTTGAGTTAGCGGTTGGCCGTAGAAAGGAAAAACGATGGATTGTATTGTTTACCTGTTTCCTAATCAGAGCGGTGCACGTGGAAATAGCGTACGGATTGACCACGCAAGCGTGTTTGATGGCGATTCGACGGTTCGTCTGCCCTCGGGCACCGCCGTGTAAACTTTTCTCGGACAACGGCACAAACTTGCGAGTCGGCAGTAAAGACATGATTGTGCTGAAGAATTAACCAACGCTAGGACCAAATGGTCATTCAATCCTCCAAGTGCACTGCATATGGGGGGCGTGTGGGAGCGACTTGTTCGTTCTATCAAAGATGCTCTTGAAGCGCTGAACGACGGTCGGCGATTTACTGACGAAATATTGCAAACGTCCGTTATCGAAGCCGAAGATATGGTGAATTCCCGTCCGCTCACCTATGTTGCGCAAAAATCATCATATCCAGATACGCTAACACCAAACCATTTTTTGAGAGGTGTTTCACCAAATGAACCTCATGCAGCTCCCCCTTCGGTTGATGTAGCAGACGCTCTTCGGGACTCGTACGCACGATCTCAAAAACTAGCCGACGAGATATGGAAACGTTGGATAAAGGAATATATCCTTTCAGTAAATCAAAGGACAACGTGGTTTGAAGAAGCAAAGGGTCTGAATGTTGGTGATCTAGTCTACGTGGTTGAAGGAACAAACAGGAAGTCTTGGGTACGTGGCAATGTGGAGCAGCCAATATTGTCTGCTGACGGGAAAATTCGGCAAGCATGGGTACGAATTAAAATTGGTGTTTTCAAATGGCCGTCAGTGAAGTTGGCTGTGTTGGAGATTGGTAGTTAAACTGTTCCGAGAGCTACATCTGGACCAGAATTACGGGCCGGGGAAATGTTGGGGACAACACATCTCCCAAGTAACACACAAAACATCTTTTTACAATGATTAATAAATGTTTGTTTTATTAATGTATTATAAATGTATTTCAATGAATGCCTTGTTCGGATCGGGTTGGATCTCTCATATTCTTTTTTCACTGCTGGAAGTGGTTTATACTTTATCATTGTTCTTAAAAACATCGTTCCATACATTTATAAAACATGAACAGGACAAGACTTTGTGGGTAGTTCTATTTAAATACTGTGGAAATTTCATAACACCAACCATGTTTTGTAAAACGTGTTTTGTTTGCTCATAAATATGAATTAGTTGTACAAGATTGTGGTTTTACTGCCAACGGGAAGCATATCATAGATACTAAGAGTATATTTCTCAACAATCGGAGTTAACTTAGCAAAGAAGCTACAAACCTATCACGCCAAGGAATAGTGTTCAAATCTCACGCTTGGCTCTGTTACATTTTTGCATGAGAATGATTTTTTTCCATTTTATGTTTTATAAGGCTTCGCTTTTTGCGCTTTTTACGTCATATTAAAGTATGAAATAAAAAGGTTATACACTTATATTGATTACCTGTATTTGTCATTTAACAGTACTTTCAACTTGTTTATTGCAAGCTGTGTTGCTTGGGCTGGCACCACTGCCATCATGTTGATCGGATAGAATAACGTCATCTATTGAAAAGAAATCTGCATTCTCATCTGGATTCGCAGTGAAGTTGAAAAGGAAGAGGAGTATTGAATTGTGAGTGAAGCTAAGAAACGTGTTTAGAGTTTGGATAGCGTTTGATATTTGATTAAAATTAATTTAATTTAAAAGTACATTGGAATTGCTTAACCACTGTTTGTTAAAAAAAAAACAAGTAACTACTAATTAGCTATAATATGCATTCGGATAATTTCTTAAAGCTACTTAAACTAGGATAACATTACTGTCAACCTAAAACTACAGTACATAGTACAGGATAAAGAAGTCATCTGCAGGAGAACAATGTGCGGAAACTAAATGTAAGTTAAAATCTAATGAAAACTAAAGTAATGCTTAACTAATGCCTCAAATAAAATTACAGCTTTGATCTGTTATATACAAGGCAGATTTCAAGGACAGTTTTATTATTTATTCCGAACAGCATCTTTGGCAAAGTTGATGGATATGACAAGCTTCGTATTTTGATGGCATGACTTTTGTGACCAATCCCCCTAAAAGTGAGACAAAAATTCAACTTTTTTAGGATTTTAAGACAAGAGTTGATGTCTTCAACAAAATTTTAGAAAAAGTCAATACAAATAACTTTGCTGACGACGGTCGTGGACGGATAAACTGACCATCACTTGGAAGCTATTTAAATGTAATTTTAGATGCAGCCAACTTTATCTGCTCGTACTTGTTCCTAAGTGTGGTACAGCCGTCGAAATTCAGACGAAAAAAAAACGAAAAAAAGTTCAATAACTCATCCAACAGAAATCACGCAGGTATAATATGTTGTAGAAAGTTTTTTATTTTGATATTGCAGATAACTTTGCAGAACATTATATTATCCTTAAAATTAAAGACAGTGTGTTTTTGGAGGTTAATTCTAATAAAATGTTCTCTATCTCCAATTGGGTTAAACATAAAGGGCGATACGGTCAAAATTTGGTCAATATCAACTTGACGTATTTCTTTCAATTTTGCATTTAAAAAACCTGAACACCCCTCATTTTGAAGGTGTGTGTGTGTAGAATGTTGCTCCTATTTTGATTTTGGAATTCACTCTTCAGTTGTCAAAATGCCGTCCAAGCAAGAAGAGCAGCGTATCAAAATTTTGCTCGCGCATCGCGAAAATCCGAGCTACTCGCACGCAAAGTTGGCAAAATCGCTAAAAGTTGCCAAATCAACCGTTACAAATGTAATTAAAGTGTTTGGGGAACGTTTGTCGACAGCCAGGAAGTCTGGATCGGGAGGAAATCGAAAACCGGAAGCCGCTGAGACGACAAAGAGAGTTGCCGGTAGTTTCAAGCGAAACCCTAACCTATCTCTCCGAGATGCCGCAAATAAGCTGGGTGTATCGTCTACAACCGTGCATCGAGCCAAAAAACGAGCCGGACTATCGACTTACAAGAAGGTAGTGACTCCAAATCGCGATGATAAACAAAATACGACGGCCAAAGCGCGATCCCGGAGGCTGTACACGACGATGCTGACGAAGTTTGACTGCGTGGTAATGGACGACGAAACCTACGTCAAAGCCGACTACAAGCAGCTTCCGGGACAGGAGTTTTATACGGCAAAAGGAAGGGGAAAGGTAGTAGATATTTTCAAGCACACGAAACTGTCAAAGTTCGCAAAGAAATATCTGGTTTGGCAAGCCATCTGTACCTGTGGCTTGAAAAGCAGCATTTTCATAGCTTCCGGGACTGTCAACCAAGAAATTTACGTGAAAGAGTGTTTGAATAAACGTCTGCTGCCTTTCCTGAAGAAACACGGTTATTCCGTACTGTTTTGGCCGGATTTGGCATCTTGCCATTACGGTAAAAAGGCCATGGAGTGGTACGCCGCCAACAACGTGCAGGTGGTTCCCAAGGACAAGAACCCTCCCAACACGCCAGAGCTCCGCCCAATTGAGAAATACTGGGCTATTGTCAAGCGGAACCTAAAGAAGACCAAAAAAACTGCTAAGGACGAGCAGCAGTTCAAGGCAAACTGGCTTTCTGCGGTGAAGAAGGTGGACAAGGTGGCTGTACAAAATCTGATGGCAGGGGTCAAGCGTAAGGCCCGGCAATTCGGATTTGGAAAAGCGAAAGGCTAACTGAATATTTTTCCTGAATTTTATACTAATTGAACTTGAAAAAGGAATTTAATTTGATTTTTTAAATAAACGATTTCACCGATTTACACGCGTTTTCCCTTGACCAAATTTTGACCGAATCACCCTTTACGATTGATATGTCTTCAGCGAAGTTATTTGTATTGACTTGTTCTACAACTTTGCTGGAGACATCAACTCTCTATTTCAAAATCCAAAAAAAAGTTGAATTTTTATCTCACTTTAAGGGGGATTGATCATAAAAGTCATGCCATCAACATATGAAACTTGTCATATCGATCAACTTAGACAAAAACGCTATCGCTCTAGCTCCACTATTTAGGGAGCTATGAGTTAAGAGTTAAATCGTTGAAATTTAGACCACTGTGCAGCGGTTTAAAGGTTATGATTTTATGAAAATATGCATTTGGAAAAAAATTAAATATTTTGGACCACCCTAAAGCAGAAATGGTCACCCTATTGACAAAAAAAAAAAAAATACGGGTCAAATATTATTCGATAGAGAACAAAACCACCAGTTATTATGATATTGTGAAAGATCGTATATATTTTTTCTTTGGAATTGCTGACAGTGAAATTTCTGAGAAAAACGTTCCCAACATTCCTGCTGTGGCCAGATTTGGCATCTTGTTACATCAGCGACTAAGATATGGTACGTGTGACACAAACCCTCCAAATTGTCCAGAACTTCGACCAATCGATCGATTTTAGACAATCGTAAAGGCTGATTGTCAGAAAACGGGAGCAGAATCAAAATCAGTTCAAGAGTTCAAAAAGAACAAAGGCTCACAAGGCCAGGGGAGAAAAGCTTGTCCAAACATTAATGGCAGGAAAAGTCCGTATTTTTTAACGTGTTGGTGAAATTGAAATGTTTGGGAGAGGAAATGTTATGGAATGTACTTGAGGAAAATAAAGGTTGAGGAAAGAAATGTTTTGGTATTAATTTTGAGCTCATGATATTCATATAATAATAGACGGTTTGAATTCGGACACAATTTATTAGATGGATCATACATCAATTTTGATTTAAATGGAACTAATGAACACTACCATCCGTTCTATTTTATTATAAACGAGCCACTCAAGGCATCGTCATTTACTGCCGAATAGGCCAGACACGTGCTTGCGTCTGTCGTTAATGGAATATCTACTGTAATCCGGGGGCAAATTGACCTTTCCGTATTGTAAACATGGGAAAATAACACTGAAAAAAAAAGATTACTTTTAACAGCCGCGTAAAATTTCCCCTCGTTCAATTGCAAGCCAAAGCAATCGTAAACAACGAAATTTTTTGCAATCTTTCGTACCAGATACTAACCTTTCATACCAGATAAATATCCCTTGAATTTATGTAAAATCTAGCGTTCCATAACTCAGAAAATTACATGTTTCTTTCAAACTGTGAATCTACGAAAAGCAAAATTTGTATTACCGCAGACAAACGTTCGACTTCATCTCATTTACCTGTGTAAAAATACGGCTTCCCTCCATGTATCAAGTAGCAATAAGCTAACAGATGGCACCACAGGTTTGTTTTTATTGGCAAGGGAAAAAAGGGTTGCCAGTCAAACTGTGAAATTTAATGTAGCAATAAGTTGACTCCAACGTAATTAGATTTGAAATTTTACACAACAAATTTGAATTGTTGTGTTCGAGCTTGAACGTCTGTCTGCGGTATTACTTTCAGACAGTGTGTTGTGAATCGCCGAAATGCCATAAATGAACTATAACGAAAATACAACATGAATAGAAACTGGTCAGCTGGTAAATGAGGTTTTTTCCGAGAGTCGAAGTGACGTTTGTCACTTGGTGAAGTGAGGAAAGTCACCTGCAGTGACGTGACTCTCCTTTTGATTTACCCAGAAGAGTCACGACACTGCAGGTGACATATCTCACTTCACCAAGTGGCGAACGTCACTTTGACTCTCGGAATAAATGCTCAATGCCTGACCTGACTATCGAGTAAAAATCTAGTACAAAGTTTTAAAGAAACATGTATTTTTCTGCGATATTTAATGCAAAAGTATGGAATGCTAAATTTGACGTAAATTCATGATACATTTCATGTATAGTTTAGTGAAATATCGCCTCAATCAAATCTGCTGTATGAAAGATTGCAAACAATCTCGTTGTTTACACGTGCTCTTGCTCGCAATTGAATGAGGGAAAATTTTACGCGTCTGTTAAAATTCATTATTTTTTCCGTGCAGAGTTATTGAAATTCTACTAAATTCAAGTCCATCATAAAATCGAATTCGAAGGACATTTTCCGCCAGCAGTTCTGCATATTTGATCGAAAACATAAATTCGTCCCGGTGACCACATTGTCCCCATACTACGGTACCGGAATTCGAACTCAAACCGAAAATCAGCTGGACAGGTTCAATCCTAAATTGCTTGCCTGACAACCATCAATACGGCCCCGACCGAGTGATTAATATCTACCTTTATCAGGAAAAACTGGAAAAGTGGATGGCGACCGACCTGCGACCACCGCCCCAGTATCTGTGATTCCTACAGACATACGCACAAAGATAAACAATCGGTGACATATTTACACTGTCAAATCATGCTCAGTAGGCGTTGTTTGCCGTGGTTACGCACGTTATTCGAACGTTTATTGAGGTAGCCTCGTGCCGACGGGGTCGTGGCGACTGTGCTCTCGAACGAGGGCCAAGGTTGTCTCTGTTTGCCTTGCTTTTCCATCATCGTCGTGTTGTCGTCATCATCAACGTCAGCCGGAAGCTCGCGCCGGGATCATAGGATGCGTGTGCTTTTCCTGTCTATTTTATGTGGATTCGTATTTCGATCGAAACAGGTTATCAAACACCAAGGCCAAACCATGGAAATGGTCACTCGGGAGTTAAAATGAATTTCGAAAAGGCAGATACAAAAATGGTCGGATGAAGGAATCAGAAAGCAGGAACCAGCTTGGTATGTTGGCAGCAAAGTGGTGAATTTGAATATTTTATGAGTTGGTTGTATGAAGTGGTATGTCGTGACGTTTCCAGCCTGGGGGCAAGAGAGGATAGATTTCCATTGTATTCGATGCATGACATAAACGGTGGAGGGTACAAGTTGAGTAGTTCCGTGTTGGGTTGTCAAATTTGTGGAATGTGGTCTATATTTATCGTTATCGATCTGATGTGGTCATTGTGAGGAACAGGTATCAGGTTTCGCAATTTAATTGCTGACGCTTTGTGACAACTCTGTTACGAGAAAAGTGGATTAGGCCATAACGGCCTAATCCACTTACCATTTGGAATTTTGGAAGGCACTTATCTATGAAATTAAAATGGTTTCATAGTGCACGTACGAAGTAAAGGGTGTCATCATATAATGGAATCGCATAAAATACTTTGGCCAAATTCCGATTGCTATCAAAGGTTCAGGATTGAAACGAGTAAATTGATTGAAAACATCTTTATTTTATTCAATTTCACGTTTTGTGAAGCTCCATTTATGTGCATGAAATTGAACAGAAACTTACTTTTTTCAACTGTGCAATTTAGTCACAATCAAGTTTTTGAAACTATTTTTGACGATTGTGTGGGCTAACGCGCATGACAGTATTTGCCACACAATCATACTAGTGGAAAAATAGTACAATCTGGTACTGATATTTACGAACAATACCCGCAGCTTATGGGATTTCCACTAATTGGGGAAAATGAGGTCTATCTTAGATGTTTTCTAATCATATTTGAAACTCAACAGTCTATACAGTCTACAAAATTGTTGTAGGAGGTATGACAAACAAAAATGTGTAATTAGATTCCGGTTAAATTAGAAATTTCACCGCTATAGGCGCTTTAATTTCGAATTACTATAAATGAGTGCAGTGACGTTTTAGGATCAGGGGTAATTGGTTTCATCAAAGGATATCTCGAGAGTCTCACCAGTTAGGACATATCAGTCTTCAATAAACATGTCCTAAGGGCAAAACCCTTTCTAAAGGTGGTCACATAAATTCATTCAATTCATGGCGCTAGTGTGCATATGACCTTCCAGTTTGTTATTGCTATATCTCGAAAGCCTTATTAGTTAAAACATTGCTTTCTTCAGCAATTTTCTCTAATTGGCCAAGCCCTCCCGGATAGAGGTCAGAGTTGTTTGGAATTCTCTCACTACGCGGTGCTAGGATGCACTTCTTTTCATTTTGACGAGCTTCCACTTTGTTTATGCATTATCTCAAGAGCCATACAGTTAGAAGATTGCTTCCTTCAGCAAGCTTGGTCTAGTGATCAAGTCCATCCACACGATGGCCGCACCCTTACGGAATTCAGTCACTACGGGGCACTAGTGTGAATATGAGGTGCTTTATCAAGAGAGCCTTATCAGTTTGGACATTGCTGTTTAGAGCAAACTTGTCCTTCCAGATGGTGGTCACATATGTTTAGAATTCACTCACTATGCGGAACAAGTGTTCAAGTGCTTCCAATCATTTACGCTATATCTAGAGGGCCTTACCCGTTAGGACATTGCTTCCTTCAGCTAACTTGTTCTAGTAAGTGTCAAAACTCTTCCGTATGGTAGTCTTCTAAGTTCCGAATTCACTCACTACGTGGCGTTAATGATTATATCAGTTTCTAGATTGTATATGCTTTAAATATCTCGAGAGGCTGACCAAATAGCACATTGCTTTCTTGAGTTAAATTGTCCCTTTAATCAAGACCTTCCGGATGATGGCCACATATGTTCAGAATTCACTCAGTACGCGTCACTAGTGTCCATATGAGTTTCATATTTGTTTATGGTATATTGTTATGGTGTTATGGTATATTTGCCCAAGTCGAACAAAGTGAAACGACTCGAACAAACTGTGCAGTTCAGACCAAAAGGTTCGCAGACTGCCGATATGACCAAATAAGACATCCGCGAGAAGTTGGACCCTAGTTCGTTTGCTGTACGAGATATACGCTCACGTGACAACGGGGAGGTCGCAGTTAGATGTGATTATTACGACGATGCTGAAAAGATGCAGCGTACAGCTAGTGAAAAACTAGCTGACAGGTATGATATAGAGTTACAGAAGGGTTTAAAACCACGCGTGAAAGTATTAAGCATCTCAGAAGATTTAACTGAAACAGAGCTCATTGACAAACTTAGGTGACAGAATGAAATTCCCGAGTCTGCGATGTTAAAAATAGTCCGTATTATAAAAAATACGAAAGCCATGGTTGTTGAGGTTCATGTGTGTTCTTTTGATTTTCTGATGAAATCGAAGTATGTTTTAATTGATTGGGACCGCTGTAAGTTCATAGACGCGATTGATGTTAATCGATGTTTTAACTGCTCAGAATTTAACCACAAAGCTGCTACTTGCAGTAAGCCAAAATGTTGCCAAAATGCGCTGGGCCACACGATGTCAAGCAGTGTGCATCTGATTTCGAAAAGTGCATAAATTCTATACAGTCAAATAAGCAACGAAAAGCTACTGTCGACAACGAACTGGATGTTTGTCATGCTGCCTGGAGCACTGACTGTCCATTTGACCTCAAGCGGCTAAAACGTGCACGTCAACGGATTGATTATTCAGCATAGCAATCATCGATAAACTTCAACGAACACGACCCAGAAAAATTATCCAAAATGCAGCTTCAACTGGGAGGCTATCCTTGTGTACGGAAACGCTGGAAGCTGAGTACAACCCTGCTCTATCAGGTAATGTTTAAATTAGTACATGTCCTACCGAAGCTTGTGATACTGCACCCCACTCAAGCGCATCAACATTTCAGAACACCGTCGACGTCAACGGCTTCAACGTATACTAACAGAACGTAAGAGAGCTACCAACGAAAGTGGACAACCTGTTTGTTTCCGTGTCTGACGCAGAACTCTACGTAGTGGTTTTAACCGAAACCTGGCTGAATGATCAGTTCCAATCATCGCATTTGTTTGGCAGTGCAGACAACATTTACCGAAACGGCCGTGACTCAGAAAAAAAACAGGTAAAGCACGAGGAGCAGGTGTTTTGATTGCCGTATCCAATCGCTTGGGTTCCTCAGCGTCTTCAGTTAAAATTGACAGTAGCATTGCACAATTATGGGTCAATAAAGGGTGTATTCGATAAAAATGGCACACAGAAAATCTTCTGTAACTTTTGAATCGTATGAGTAAAAAACCTAGAAATTTGAGTAGATCTTATCCATAGTGTATTATTTACATCTGTCAAGTTTCATAGTTATACATTCAGTAGTTCCAGTCATGTCGTCGAACCAAGAAATTGTCCGTGAGAAAATTTTGTGCACTCACAATCAAAATCCAGGGGCGTCCCACCGGTGGATTGCTAAAAGGCTTGGAATTGCAAATACAACTGTGTCTCGTGTAATAAGAACCTTCAAGGAGCGTCTGAGTGTCCAAAGGAAGGAAGGGAGTGGTCGTAAAAGTGGTCCAATGGACAGTAAAATGGCCAGGAAAGTCGTACAACAATTCAAGAACCGTCCAAACATGTCAATTCGAGATGTCGCTAAAAAGCCTAAGGTGTCAGTCGGTTTTGTGCAGAAAACCATGAAACGTGCTGGGTTACATGTTTACAAAGTGCAAAAAGCCCCAAACCGGAATGAAAAACAAAACATCACTGCGAAAACCCGCGCCCGGAAACTTTACACGAAGCTGCTCACCAAATCCGGTTGCATCGTGATGGATGACGAAACATACGTCAAGGCCGACTTCCGTCAACTTCCTGGGCAAGAATATTTCGTTGCCAAGTCGAAGTTCGATGTTCCGGAGGATGTTCGAAAGAAGAAACTATCGAAATTTGCAAAGAAGTTTCTAATCTGGCAGGCGATTTGCGGATGTGGTGAAATAAGTGCTCCTTTCATCACTTCCGGAACAATAAACGGTGCGATTTACACGGAAGAGTGCCTTAAGAAGCGTCTCTTGCCATTCATTAAGAAGCACAAAGGATCAACTCTGTTATGGCCTGATCTAGCATCCTGCCACTACGCTCGAAACGTATTGGAGTGGTACCGAGCCAACGGAGTCAATTTTGTGCCAAAGGATATGAACCCACCAAATTCACCGGAACTTCGTCCAATTGAAAAATTCTGGGCAATTATGAAAACGGAACTTCGCAAACATCCCAAAACTATAAAAACAGAGCTAGAATTGAAGAAAATTTGGGTAAAAACAACAAAAACACTGGGAAAATCGGTTGTACAAAATTTGATAGGTGGAGTGAAAAGGAAGGTGCGGACATTCGGGATGGGAGACGAAGTTGAATAAAAAAAATGTTGTAAATCAAAACTCATTAGTAGTTCTTCATTCCCTGAAAATTTCAAGAAAATCCGATAATCAGTTTAATTTTAATGAGTATATATGTGTGTGCCATTTTTATCGAATACACCCTTTTTCTAATCCCAACCTCTTCATTTTTTATGAATTTGATAACATACAAAGGAAAATAACAAGCTGATATCATATGAGTAACAAGTTCTGTTATCCCAGTTATCGTTTTGATTTTCGCTGTTATCACATAACAAATTTAGTTATCACCATTGGCAAATTTTGTTATCATATGTTATCATTTTGAACACACTATTTGTTATGAACGTTAGAAGTTGAATTTAAAACTATAAATATTTCCAGCATATTTGAACAAGAAATGTTGCTCTTAATCAAAATATTTTTTCCAGTTATTAGCATGAGAATTTGATTTCAAATTGATAACATAATTTGAAACTATTTCAATAAATTTGCTTACAATACAGGATTTGTTATCAAGTTGTTCGCAGTGATAACAAAATAAGTTATTATTATGATATCCAACGAGTATTTTTTTGTTATTCATTCTGTTATTTTGGCTGTTTATTCAGCCTCAATGATAACATATTCAGTGATCAAAAAATGATAACCTGGTATTAGAACTTGTTATCAATTTGGTATAATCCTTTGCTCGGGTTATATTTTTTTTGTTTTTTTTGTTACCCTCCTTTCCCCCCCCCCAAAAAATAATTCAAAGAAAAAAAAAAAAAAAAAAAAAATAAATAAAAAAATTGTTTGTGTTGTTGCCGCCCCCCCCCCCCCAACAAAAAAATATCCCCCCAAAAACATTTTTTACCCCAAACACCCAAAAATTTGTTGACACCCACTAAAAAAAACCCCAAAAGTTTGTTGACATGCAATGTAAAGTACCTCTAAATACTTCGTTAAAGATTTCCGACTCATGTCGTATACCCTACCGAACTGATTTGCAAAGGAGCAGTCTTGAACCTGCTAACGTTTGCATTAAAAAAAATGGACGAAAATTGCTGATTTTTCATGGGTTTACCTTTACCCGCACTGACAAAACTACCCATGCAGCATCAATCATACGCCCGTTCCGGCATCTACAACATTTTGGCACTATTAGACAACAATCAGAGCATCGAAAGAAAGCCCGGTTCCGGACGGCCGACGACCCTTAGCGATAAGAAGCTCCAAAGGATGCTGAAAAGGAAGACCAGGGGAAAAGTGGTTACATCGCAGAGTGCGCTTGGCCGGAAGGCGGTTCAACCGGCCAAACAGTGAAAAAGTACCTGGCAAACATTAACATACATGTCAGGAAGCGGAAGTCGCGTCCACTGGTTTCGGAGCTGCAGGCAATGACGCAGCGGCAGTGGCTGAATAAGATGGTGAACTCGATTTTCCCGGCGAATCGCGACGTGGCGGTGGTGATGGACGACGAGACCTATCTCACCCTGGATGGCAATGACTGGCAGGGCACTTCGTATTTTACTTCCCCCACGAAGGAAGGAAGCTCCGAGGTGAAGTTCATTTCACACACCAAGTTCCCCAAGAAGGTGCTGCTGTGGTTGACAATCAGCGAGCAGGGGATATCACAGCCGCTCTTCTTTTGCTCCGGACTGGCCGTGAACGGGGAAATTTATAGTACGAAATGCCTGCCGGAAGTTGCGTCGTTCATCAAGACATACCATGAGGGCAAAAAAGCGGTATTCTGGCCGGATCTGGCGTCGGCCCACTACTCGAAGCGATCGTTGGAGGAGATGGAGCGGCTGAATATCGATGTGGTACTCAAGTCGACGAACCCGCCCAACGTCCCCCAGCTGCGTCCCATCGAGAATTTCCGGGCCAACCTGAAGCGTAAGATCTACTCCAACAATTTTGTCGCGAAAACTGAGGAGGAATTGATAAATAGAACGAAGAAAGAACTCAAAAACATGTCTACATGCATGTTTTCGTCCGCCATGGCGAATGTTCC